>JAFEMH010002198.1:0-366345 GCA_022495995.1 Adenophora triphylla var. japonica
AGAAAATCAATTATTATGTGAGTTAATGACCAAATTACCAATTTTGCCGGTACTAGTTATTTCTCCCCCTATAATACTTAACTAAAAAAACTACTAATTAATTATTACAAGGTTCAATATAAGGATTAAAAATGAAAATTCAATATTTTTAACTCAAAGTGACAATTATTTTGGAACAAAAAAATTGTTCCAGAAGTGACAATTGTTTGGACCAAAGAGAGTATGCTAGTACTGATAAATTTTAAGCAATAATTAATAATTTTAAATAGCATTTATTATTTTAATAAAAATATAAATTAGGTATTGATATGCAAATTATAAATATTATTAATAACAATTTTTAAATTTTTAGTAAAACTAATTAAATTAACTTAATTATAACTTAAAATTTCTCTTTATTAATATAAAAAAGTGTGACATTTATTTCGAGACATAAATAGTATATTCCAAAATAAGTATTTAACATGATTTTTATAGTCAAGGATAATTTTTTTTTATTTCTTTAATAAATGTCAATTTTTAAAACAAATTTATCATTCAAAAAATATATATTTATTTTTTTGAGAAAGTTTTAGATGCTTTTTCACCATACAACATCAAGGTCTGCTTGATGCTCAAGCTGTTTGGTAAAATTGAAAACTAAACTTGTAAAAATGTAGAGCTGAAAAATATAGAGCTGAAATTATTAAGTTGCTAAATTTTAAGAGTTCAGTTTGTTTGGTAATGGCAAACCACTTATATCTGAATTTATTTAAAGTTTGAACTTAATATTCAAATTATTTGAATAATCATAATGAGTGTATAATAAAATAAATTCTTCAACATATGGTCAGCTATTATTATAATTAAATTGTATTTTATAATATTTAAATATTTTTTATTAGTACTTTCTTTGACCCATAGATAAAATTTATCTTGTTAATTATTTTGATAGATTTATCTAAACTTTGACAAAAAATAAAAACAAATAGTTGATGGATGAATTTGAACTCATTCTATTTTTAACTCTTTCTTTCTCCCTCTTAATTTCTTAAGCTACTCATTTCCAACTTAAAATTAATAGTTGTTTTAAGACAATCTTAATTAATTAAGTGATTGCAATTTACCTTGCCAAATATGCTTAACTTTTTAAATCTCTTAAAATGTTCCAAATTAAGAGCTTAATTGGATTGTCAAGCAAGCCCTTAGACTTATGATGCACATCGAGTATTATGAAATTATTAATAGTTGTTATTTAATAATATTAATGCTAATGGTTAGATTTTACGCATTTTTTTTTTCAAATATCTCCAAGATTAATACAACATTTAAAATTTTAAAAATTGTTATTAATTTTGTATTAGAAATACTTTCAATAATAATTTTGAATTACGTAGGAATAATTAATTTTTATAATATTATGATATACGTTCAATTGAGTTGATCATAAAAACTAAAGTAGATTAGAAAAGAGAGAGTATCAACAATAATTTTTAAATTCTTACTAGAATAATAATTTTTATTTTTCTGAATTCTTGGTCAATTTAATCTATAATTATATAAAAGTTGGAATGCAAAGCACTTCAAAGCACACCCACCATTTTCCCTCCAAAACAAGCACTTGGACTTAATAATGACTAAATTCATTCCCATTTCCTAAAAATACACCCCTTTTGGATACTAAAAAAATAGAAAATAACCCTGAATAATAGCTTACAAAATAAGCCGTCCTTTAGTGTTGCGATCTTCTCGATCTCTCTCTACACACTCTACAGGCGTCTCTTCCTCTACTCACCATTGCCGCTCTCTCTTCTCTCTCTCTCTTTCTGCGCAAAGCGGGCGATGAAATGAAGAGATTTAGATCACTAAGATTTGCAACTCGTGTCAGATGCAACTCGTCTCGAGGACAGCCGACACTGCTACCCGCCATTTGATTTTCCATTCTCATCCTCATCCTCCCAAACCCCTGCTTTGTGTTCTTCCCCTTTCTTGTCACTTGGCTAAGATCTTCCCTTCCAAACCCCAAATATCTGTCAGCGACACCGAAACACTTAGGCATTTCTTTCTTTGAAACCGAGCAGCTGTAACAACGTTTCACAATAGTGGCGATGGCTTCTTTCAGGTTCCTCGACTCTTGATCGAGTCCCAAAATTGCTTTGGGTTTGCTAACGCCTCCAACTTCTAAAGCCATGTTTGGCCCATACAAATTCACTCTCCTATTCAAGGAGTTTCTATATTTTTTTCTTCATTTTAGTATTGGTGGTAATTTGTTGGGGATTGCCCTTTATTTTGAATTAGGTTTTTATATCTCTGGGTGTGCATAATTCCAAGTCCTTTTAATCTTTGGTGATGATTAAAACCCTAAACTATTCAAGTTTGCTGTCTGTGCCTTACAATTTAAGACTATTTCTATTTATTTGTACCAATTATGTGTTAGAGGAATTAATGGCATAGTTTTCCACTTTGCATGATGGGTTATTGCTTTGTATCAAAGTTTGAAAAGTGAATTATTGAACAAACTTTTGGGGATTAGAGTTGAAGCCGGTTGATTCTTTGGGATAATGTGTTCTTTTATGTTTTTACTTGATGTTTTTGGTCATTCCATTTGATATAGTACATGTAATCTTCAAAGTTCTTAAATGATGTGATGGTTATGTGATTTTATTTATTCGGGAATGTTTAATCCTTTACGATTGATTCCTCTTATTTCCAAATTTGTGTGCCAGGAAAAAATTTCCAAGCTGTGGTGAAGGCTTCATGGGTTGATAAGTTTTCAAAAAGTGACATCATCGTTTCTCCATCAATGTCTTTCTCTAATTTTCACAAAGATTGGTAGAGCGGGATCCACACTCTTACTTCCATTTTCTTTATTCATCTTTTTGAATTCTTACGGCTCTCTAAAGATTTGAATTTGTCAATAGTATTATGGATACTTTTTTCTTAAAGTGGTATTTATCCCCCAAAGTCTCGACTTGGTCGGTTTTATAGCCAAACTAAATTTCATAAGATCATGTTTTTAGTCTCCAAACCTTCGGATCTTCAAGCTATAGAACTCTTTGATGTCTGATAACTCTCACCCTTAACCATTTACTCCATACACTGGTATATATAGCTAAAAGCGGTTGAGCTGGTAGGTTGTGAACACCTGGATTCACATTGATGTAATGGAGTGGCGTTTTGTTCCAACCATATAACTATTGAGCCAACTCTTCGTGATTACAAGGAAAGATGAGAGAAGGTACAATATTTTCCATGTTATATGAGAAATTTGGAAATTGCAGTTCAAAAGTGTTGTGTTCTGCTTCTTATTTATGTTATTAACATATGCCGATGACAATGGAGAATGATCCACGTGCGATGGGAAAAGGAAATGTGAGACTCTATGGCCCATGGCTTTACAGGGCATTTGCACATCAGAAGAGTCGCTACATATTTGATCTTTACCATCGTAGCAGAAATTTCCAAGGAGGCTGTTTAAAGTCACACTTAGATCAAGGATTTATGCGAGTCCGCAATCTAGAGAGTTGTTGGTGGAAGCTTCTTAGTGCCATATGACCTCTCTGGAGAAAAAGTGTTCCTTGGAAAAGGCTAAAGACATTGCCGATAGACTACTTCTAGCCTGGGACACACCGTCGGGCATACACACTTACAACATTATCCAGAAGCTTGGCTCTTGGGAATTTGCCAGCAACCCTGGTTGGGTGGTGTAAGTATTAGAAGGAAGTCTGAGTTTTATAGTCAACGTAAGATTTGTGTTGGCCTATTCGGAGGACAGCTTTATTGGCAACGTAGCTTGTCTATCACAACTCTTAGACTTGTATGGGTATTCCAAACTGTGGGCGGCGCAACTGTTTGTTTAGTGTTCATCTGCTTTACCTCACTTAGACTTGTTGCTTGTAGCAACTATTTGCCCATTTTTAGGTCCACTTTTGCCATTTCTTTCATTTCATTATCATACAAATCTGCTTTCATTGCATGCCTTATATTTAAGTTTATCAAGTATTCGTTTTTGTTTCTAAGGGTGCATGATATCCTGGCGGATTACTAGGTACAGGAACAGTGCCAGAGATTTATTACTCTTTCTCGAAAGGACGGGGATCAGAAATATCGTGAAGGTATTTCTTTTACAGAATATCAACTTTGCATATTTTTCTTTGTCTTGTGAATAAGGATGCCGAGCCACTATCAATTATGTAAAAAGATTTTGCCGGAATCATGTTTGTCTAGCTTAGACTTAGGGGGCTGCATTTAGTTTATTCTTTTGACATAAAACTTAGTGGTTTCACATTAATGTTTCATGTAGAGAACGTTATTTTAGAGCTTAATAAGACTTTTTCCTTACTGATTAGTGTTTGCTTCCGGTCTACCTCCGAATCCCACCATAGAGGCACAAGCTCACATTCTACCATTACTTTTGGAGCCATGGGGGACAGGTACTGACTAGCTATTATGATGGAGTTTGGCGGAATAAATTACACTATACAAATTCTCGAGTACGCAGCTTTGTATTAAAGTTTAACTCTGATTGCAGCTTCTACGAGTATTTATTAAAAGTCTGGATACAAGGAAACAAAACTCTGACAGTAAAGCATTATAGGTAAGAGAACTTGGTTGTCACTTACTTGTTAGCTGAAGTTAAGCTTGATTTATTGGAAATACGTATCTGTAAGTACCCAAATCTGGCTCATACCTTCCGGTTAAATTTCCCGGCAAGTTCGGTAAGTTTTCCGGTAATTCCCCAGACCTTCCTAGTGTTTCGGAAACATTCCGGAACTGTTTTTAATTAAATAAGGGCTGAAGGGAATCCTTCCTAATTAAGAAACACGTTTTTCTTAATTAGGAGGGAAGGTTCTAGAATTTGCCACCTTGCATGGTTCTAGAATGCTGAGTCATTGTGGATAATGCCGCACTGTTTGCATTAGCTCGGCTTGCCCTTAGCGCACGGCTTCATTAGCCTTATCCAGATGCCTATAAATAGAGGCCCTCCTCTACCCGTTTAACGGAACAATCAACACACAAATCACCCACAAACACTCCAAAGGCGTGAAGAACAACTGTTTGGAAGATCCAAGAAGGTGAAGAAGAAGGCCAAGAAGCTCCCTCCCTCCTCCTTGAAGATCCAAGACCAACCTCTCCTCCTAGCTCCGCCGAAGAAGAAGGAAGCCATTGGTAACCTCGCACGCCCTAACCTCGCATCCTAATTGCTTTATAAATTGCTCATTGCATTAATTTTATATTGCTTGGGACTTGGTAGATTAAAGAGCATATCTTCATATTCCTCCTTCCTCTTTTGCATGTATTAGACATCATTTGTCATAAAAATGTAGTCTTTTCCCATAAAGGTGCATTCTTTGCACCTAAACCCCCCATTTTCAAATAAAAAATGTCATCTTTATGCATCCTTTGCATATAAAAATCAAATCTTTTCAATCAAAATGCATCATTTGCATCCAAAATCACCTTTTCCAAGCATCATTTGCTTTAAAGACCATGTCTTTACCATAAACTAGCATCATATGCTTTTCAAAATGCAATCTTTATGCATCATTTGCATAATGAATGCCAATTTCTTCAACAAAAATGCATCATTTGCATAAAAATCAAATCTTTATGCATCATTTGCAATAAAGATCATTTCTTTAAATTAAGTGCATCATTTGCAACCCAAAAATGTCATCTTTTCATTAAAGTGTCATTTTTTACATACATTTCCCCCATTCCCCATTAGCAACCTAGGAACGGACCGGTGTAAAAGATCCTATCTTTACATCGTTCCTTCCATTAAAGGTTTCATAATCTCTTTAGAAAGGGACAACCTTGAACCCTATATCTCCAATTATCGCTTAAGAAAGAGTATGAAGCATCTATACGAGCTCGACCGTCTTAAAGCGTAGGATTGATGGGCTAAGGACTTTCCTTTTTCTAAAGAACCTCATCTTTGACCATAAAGAGAGTCATTCTCTCGATCACGCAAGTCCCGAGGGTCCCGAGGTTAAAATGCGATGATCACAAGTCACAAGATGAGGACGGGATCATAATCCCAAATACATAAATTCCAAGAAATCCCGAGCGACAACCAACAAATGGTTTGTACGTCCGGAAGACGACTTGGGACATTCCCTCCTTATTTTCAAACACATGCACACAAGAAAGCACGCAAGCAAGCACGATTAATGAAATCATGGGAGACTTGCTCCGGCAAGGCACTTTGGGTGAACGCCAAACGTTCTTCCCAAGGGGTAACTTAACCTCCGAACCCATAAAACCTTTTTTTCAAAGTTTTGAGGTAATCAAAATGGCGTGGCGACTCCGTTTTTCAAATTAAACCGGATGTCTTCAAACTCGCGTGAATCCAACAAAAACAAAATTTGGGCACACATTCACAGTTTGGCGACTCCGCTGGGGACATCCCAAAGGAGAAAAGCTTTTATTTTCAAAAACAAAAAAATCGATACTCGGTATATAGGTGGAAACCACTTACCCTTCCTGTACACTCCCTGATGTGGGAGTTGGGATAACCGGTGGTTTAACAATCCACGTACCAGTATCCCTTTTCGAAAAAAAATTTTGAAAAAAAATAAAAGAAAGCTTTTCCCTTTGAGCGGGTTAGACTCCCATCGCCGATTTCATTAATCATGCTTGCTTTCTTTACCATGCATTGCATCATTTGCATCTTGGAATCTGTGCATACTTTGAGACGGAAACAACCCGAAAAAATAGCAAAAGGAGTGGAACACTGGAAAATTGATCCATGCGGTCGTACGGCTCAATCCTCCTTGGACTCTGACAGGGCGACCTCAGTGGCAATTCCACCAGGAAAAATCATGGTTAATCTGGTGTCCTGGCAGCTTGGGGCTACTCGGCTCCATGGTTGGCTGGGGCTCCCAGAAAATTTACGTGCTTATGTGTTGCATTCTCCCCGTCCCGAAAATCATTCCTTTAAAACACATTTATGAAAATCTCTGTTTTAACTCAAAAAGGAACATTTTTAGGAGACCGCACACTACGCGCACCTGATATATCCTGTACACTTTTGCACGCACGTCCTTCAAACCCGAGGATGGTTCCAGCTGCAGTCACGGACAGCCTTACGATGCTCCCGGGCGCGCACGGAATCATCCCAACCTCCCCATGGCAGCCAGTGTCGACCAATGCACAGTCCGTGTCACACGTTTCAAAAAACCGTGACTTTTGGTTGGTTTTTGGTCTAGTCCGTGTCATATAGCCCAGTTGCATACCCTCGTAAAGGTCAAGCCTTAGTTCATAACGGAAGAAGAACTCTGCCAAAATTCCAACAAGGAAAAATTTGCGAGATCTCGACTCCGACATTGACTATTGACCTTGACCTGCACGGAATGCGCAAGAGTCAAGACCGAGTCTTTGCCAACAAATCAAAAGATCTTTCGCTCAAGCGAAGCTCTGCTAAAATTCCGACAAGGAAAACTTGGCAAGATCTTGACCCGGCATTGACTTCGATTCTAACTCACGCCCGGCGTATGCAACGAAGTTCAATGTGACACTGTGTCATCCGGCTTTTGCCGCCCGACCCATGCCTATTATCTTCTCGGACATTACCGAAAGTCAAAACGTCATTCGCTCAAGCGAAATTCTGCCAAAATCCTATCAAGGCAGAAAGACGAGACTTTCCCGATATTGCCTTGACTATAATCCGCATCGCTCGTGCGTTGAAAGTTCCTATGACCCGCTAGACCCGTTAGGAGCGTTCTTTACTCTCGGTCGGTGGGATCCGCGTGCCCTATAGGACCCTCGCCCGGGGCTGTCCACCCTGGGAGGTCGAAATACAGGTGGAATACGAGGGGCTTATAGACGTAGTGACGGAACCCACTGATCCAGGATCTAGTGTAGTTACGAAAAAGAAGGGCAAATCCCCTTTTCCAACCAAATAGATATTAATAAAAGACACTGTTTAAGTAAGACTGGAAGATTCTAATTTGCATATTGCCTGAGCCTCCAGCCTAAACACCTACCCCGAGTCTAAACCTTTCCTATCCCTTTCCGCGGCGAGAAAGAAGTGGGTGAGAACACCGGGTCAGCGACTTGTTAGCGCGGAATTCTCGAACGATTCGCCAGAATCCTCGGTTTGCCGGCTTTCGGTGTCAAAATGGCCAACATGGTATTCAACAATGGTAATGACCAAGTAGTAGGAGAAGCCAGCCCAGTTCAGCCCAAGCCTCACATGTGGTATGATGTATGCGGCTGTGAGGACTGCACGGAGTATGAGTACCAAGAATGGATCAATGAAGACGCTCCTTCGAGAAAGAAGAAGAAGAGAAAGTCCACACAACAGAAGCTAAAAGAAAGGTATGAAGCCGGAGACAAGAGCGTCGGAACTCTAGGGGAGCCTTCTGGCAAGTTCGATTACTATGTCAGCTATGCCAAACAGCCCGGCGAGGAACCCATCATTCAAAGCACAGTCCGGCTGATACCCCCATGTACAGTGATCCTCTTGAAGCAGAAAGTGCTGAATTTGTGGCCATCGTGAAGTTCAATGAGAAGCTAGCAGATCTAGAAGCAGAATACAGAAAGCCTATTGAATACGTAGCCAGTCAAGGAAGAATTAAGATCCCCTCTGAAGAAGACTTCATCAGCATTATCCAGGCCAACCCTCCTGTTGGCTACACTGACAAGGTCGTGGTGTCCAAGATCAGTAAAGAGAAAATGAGTTATCAGCAGTGCATTGATAAGATGAGCCAGACCCTTCAGTCAATGAGCCCAGTTGTCACGGACGAGCTCACTGAGAGATTGCATCAAGCTACTCTAGCTCCCCTCACTATCTTTCCACGGTACCGGCCTGTCAATGATTTCCGGCAAGTTTTTGATCAATTTGAAGTCTCCAACTTTCTGAAGAACGCTGACAAGACTGCTACTCCCCAGGGCAACAGCAAGAAGGAGTGAGATCCCGGTCCAACCTTTGTCAAGTCACCCTCGAGTCAATAAGTAGTGTAGGGTCCAGAGTCAGTAGCGTCTGTTCAGTCGAGTCAGGAATCTTTGAATTCCAGTCCTCTGAGTCATCCGAAGGCCTCACGCCTGAGGACTATCAAAATGTAATCGATGTCATCTTTCCCCTTATTTTGAATGAAATGACAGATCTTTCTGAGTATCCTCTTATTGCCAACTTAACAAATGATAAATTAACTCAAAACTTAACAACAATTAATAATGAATCATTTGAACAAGATGCAAACACACTAAATGAACAATACATTAAAGAAATCTTTAAGCAGGTTTCAGAAAAAGAGGAAAACCGGGCCCAAGCTGCCGAGGAGGTTTTGACAAGTGTGAACTTGGGTACTATCGAGGAACCTAAAGAGACACAGATCGGAAACTTCTTCCAGGGGGTTGAACGGGACAGACTGATCGATCTGCTCAGGGAATACGTCGACGTGTTTGCATGGTCATACAGGGATATGCCGGGGCTAGACAGTTCGATAGTAGAGCACAGAATCCCTCTAGCACCAGATGCTAAACCAGTAAAGCAGAAACTGAGGAAGATCAAGCCAGAATGGTCTCTACAGGTCAAAGAAGAAATTGAGAAGCTACTGCGGGTAGGATTCATCAGAGTCATTGAATATCCGACATGGTTGTCCAATATTGTGACCGTCACCAAGGCCAATGGGAAGGTGCGCTGCTGTGTGGATTTCCGAGATCTGAACAAGGCCAGCCCCAAGGACGATTATCCTTTGCCAAACATAGACATCCTGGTAGACTCCACTGCCAACTACGAAGTCAAATCTTTCGTTGATGGCTTTGCAGGATACAACCAGATCAAGATGGCCGAGGAAGACCAAGAAAAGACAGCCTTCACCACGCCGTGGGGAACTTACTGTTATACGGTGATGCCATTTGGGCTTAAGAACGCCGGGGCTACCTACCAAAGGGCAGCGACCGCGCTTTTTCATGACATGATCCACAAGGAGATTGAGGTCTACGTAGACGACATGATAATCCACTCCAAAGGCGAGGACGGGCAGCACTTTGTTGACCTGCGGAAGTTCTTTGAGAGACTGAGACAACATTCCATGAGACTAAACCCTGCTAAATGCACCTTCGGAGTGACAAGGGGAAAAGTGCTTGGGTACATGGTCACGGAGCGAGGTATCGAAGCTGACCCCCAAAAGATCAAAGCCATTATGGATATGAGGCCACCTCGGACCCAGACAGAAGTCAAGAGCTTTATGGGAAAAGCTAGTACATCGGCCGTTTCGTCAAACCGAGTTGACCACTATGTGCGAGCCCATCTTCAAGCTCATGAAGAAGAATGTAGACACAGAATGGACCGAAGAATGCCAGGATGCTTTCGACCAGATCAAGGCATACTTGGTACACCCTCCGGTACTATGCCCCCCACATAGACAGAAACCTCTTCTGCTCTATCTCACTGTCACTGATACGGCAATTGGGGCTATGCTTGCTCAGGAAAAGAAAGACTCTCGGGTAGAAAACGCCATTTACTTTGTCAGCCGGAAGCTGCAGGGAAGTGAGCTCAATTACTCAGCGTGTGAAAAGACCTGTGCAGGACTGGTCTGGGTAGTCAGCAAGTTGAAGCATTATATGCAAGCCCACCTTGTGAATTTGGTCTCAAAAATGGACCCCATCAAGTACATCTTTGATAAGCCTTCCCTCTCGATGCGTCTAGCAAAGTGGTCCTTCTTCTTAGCAGAATACGACATCAACTATGTGACCAGAAAGGCTATCAAGGGTCAAGCATTGTCAGACCACCTGGCAAACTTTCCCAGTAATGAAGACAGAGGGCCTGAACCCCAATTCCCAGATGAAGGGATCTTTGCAGTCGAACCTGAAAACCGATGGCAGTTATTCTTTGACGGAGCCGCTAACAAAAGAGGAAACGGTATCGGGATGCTACTGGTCGATCCGAAGGATGAGCATACACCCATAGCCCTCAAGTTGAACTTCCCTGCCACGAACAATGTCGCCGAGTACGAAGCCTGCATTGCTGGTTTGGAAGCTGCCTTAGAGAGGAATGTCAAGGAGCTAGAAGTTTATGGAGACTCAGCCCTGATCATCAACCAGGTTTCCAACAAATGGAAGACTGTGGACCCTAACCTGCAGCGGTATCATGCCCATATGGAGGAGTTGACTGGACAGTTCAGAGAAGTGACCTTCCACTACTTGCCAAGGGAAAAGAACAGATTCGCAGATGCATTAGCTACTCTAGCCTCATTGGTAGAGATCCCCGAGGGAAAAGCCATAAAACCCTTCCGAGTGGGTAGAAGAGAAGCCCCAACCTTCTGTTGTGAAGTAGACCTGGGACCCGAGCCTATAAAGGAACCCTGGTACAATCAAATTTACCAGTTCCTCAAAGATGGAGAGTCAGCTTTCAGAGACAAAGAAGGTAGACCGAAAGAAGGAGTCAGAGCCAAGAGCTTGCAAGCTCTGAAAAGGTTGGCCTCCCATTATGTCATTCTAGGAGGCAACCTGTACAAGAAGCGATACCAAGGACCACTCCTCTTGTGCGTTACTCAAGAAAAAGCCAAAGAGTTGATGACTGAAGTCCACAATGGTCCCTGCGGTCCTCATATGAATGCCAGAGCTCTGATGCAAGTGATCCTCAGAATGGGTTACTACTGGATTTCCATGGAAACAGACTGTGTCCAGCACGTCCGAGCATGCGACAAGTGCCAGCGGTTTGCCAACCTCAACCATCTCCCGCCTCATGACCTGTACTGCATGACGACTCCTTGGCCGTTTGCAACTTGGGGTATTGACGTGATAGGGAAAATAGCCCCGGCAGGAAGCAATGGGCATGAATTTGTGCTAGTAGCCATCGACTACTTCACCAAGTGGGTAGAGGCCAAGTCTTACAAGGTCCTCACTTCCAGAAAAGTGGCCCAATTCATCAAAGAAAACATAATGTGCAGATATGGGGTGCCCAACGAGATCATTTCCGATAATGGGTCGCACTTTGAAGGGGACTGCGATAGGTTCTTGTCGAAATTCAGAATCACTCGCCACAAGTCGTCTCCGTACAGACCTCGGACTAATGGAGCCGTGGAAGGCTGCTAATAAGACGCTCGAACGGATCATCAGGAAGATGGCCACCCGTGGTCGTGATTGGCCCGAAAAGCTGCACTTGGCACTCAGGGCTACGAACGTCTGTCGAACAGCTACGAGAAACTCCTTTTGCCTTAACCTACGGGATGGAAGCGGTGTTACCGGTGGAGTTGGAAATCCCGTCATTAAGGGTCCTCCTGGAAAAGCGGTGTCAATGAAGTGGAATGGTTGCGCAGGCATGATGAGTTAGCCCTACTTGACGAGAGAAGGCTAAAAGCCATGGAACACACCCGAGCCTACCACAGGCGAATGGCCAAGCGTTTGATAAAAAGGTCAAGGCCAGAGACATCAAAGAGGGTGACTTAGTGTTGAAAGTGAAGCCCCCTACCAGAGACAACCCCCTGGGAAAATGGGAACCCGTTTGGATCGGCCCTTATGTGGTGCAGAAGATACTATCGGGAGGAGCCATGAAGCTTGCGGACACTGGGACGGCAATCCCTTTGTCCACCCAGTCAACGGTGATAAGCTCAAAAGATACTATGTTTAAAAAAAGAAAATAATAAAAAAAAATAAAAAAAAAGGTGCAAAAAGAGTAATACCCGGCTAAATTTGAAAACCCCAAAAAAGGCGGTCTAGGCAAAAGACAGGGTTGCACATAAAAAAAAAGAAAAATCTTAGTGCAAAAAGAGTAATGCCCAGCTAGGCTGAAAACCCCAAAAAAGGGCGGTCTAGGCAAAAAACAGGGCTGCACATGAAAAAATTAGTTCACCAGAATGAACTACGAAGACCTGAGCCCCTTAGTCTTTCTTGTAAAAGGGGAACGTAGGCAGCCATATATGGTTCGGTCTAAACAATAAAAAGGACGATTAAGTTTCCATGAAATGTGTCCTAATCAATAAAAAAAAGACATTTGAATTTCCATGAAATGTGTCTTGACTAATTTCTAAGATAATATTTCTTGTTCATTACAAGTTAAAAAACTTCTTGATGAGTTCAAGCACGGTCTACCTCTTGACTCTGCTAACCTGCTACAAAGATCTAAAATACAATAAAATGCCTAAATAAACTAATGTGTTTGCAAAATGGCAATAAGGGAATCCTAAGAAAAGATCTGTCAGTCGTCATTCGCTGAGTCTTCTTTGGTCTTCTTCCCTTTTCCTCGGCCCCGTCGAGTCTTCTTCCTCTTTTTGTCTATGATGTCGGTATCCCTCATCCCGACCTCCGGTATCCTCACTGGAGCCTCTACCAAACCCGTGTCAATAAGTGCTCTCTCTATCCGAGCACGAGTCCGCACCTCCTCCCTCTGAGCCTCAGTCAAAGGAGCGACCTCGGACAACCTCTTGTACCGAGCCTCCATATCCCTGACCAAGTCACCTGACTGGTTATGGCGACTCGCCTTAGCCTCAGTCTCCCTCAAAGTCCTACTCGAGTCGCAGTCAGCTCCCAATAAAGCTCGACGTCTCTCCTCCAAGATGACCTGAGTCGCTCCCATCTCCCTCTCGTACCAATCCAAGTAGACAGTGGTCAAGATGGTGCTCTTCCTGCTCCTGAAGATAGCCCTGGGTGGGAAAGCAGCATATGTCCAAGCCCTCGAGAAGAAAGAGAAGCTGGCTGGAACCCTCATGTCCAATGACACCACCTCCATGGTCCGGATGTCCTCCCAATCACTCAATGGCTCCTGTAAAGCCCCAAACTGCCTGGATACTAAGCAGGGTATGTAGAAGGATGACCAGCAGAATCCTGGAACCCTCACAGCATAAGACTCCTGAAATATCCTCCTGGTCTGCAACCTCCAATGAGGAATCCACCAACGGATGTCCGAAGTGGATAGCCTAGCCATCGTCAGCTCCCAGCTACCCTGGTCCTGTTGCCTCGGTGCACCCCTCCGAGAAATCACCCAAGGGCACTGAGTCGGCAAAGCCCCTGGCAAAGCCCCGAGCCTCTCCTGCAGCCATAAGGTCAACACAGCCGGACTCCCGGATCTCATGAAATGGTCTCCCCGAGCCATCCTGTCAATCCCATGGAATGTCTCTCCCAAAACCAGCGGGACAATATCCTTCCCAGCCTTGCAGTCTCTAACCATGTCCAAGAGGCCACTATGACAGATCCCCACGGACTCAGCAGTGAACAGAACAGAGAATATGCAGAGAATGAAAGCATCCATAGCCACCGTGGTCGCAGCCATATCTGGAGACCCAAACCTGCCCGGGATATCAGAAAGGTCAATCCTATCCGGGGCTATCATCATCCTCTCAGCCTCTCCCAAGGGAATCTGCAGAAAAGATGCAAGCTTTACCGTCACTGGCACGTCTCCGATCAGCGGAATAGATATAGCCTCAATCTCGGGACCCCCAATCAAGGCTCGGAAGTCTTCATGCGTCGGGACGATCTCGTTGTAAGAAAAGCAGTAAACATGTCTCCGGACGTCCCAGAACTTTGCTGCGGCTCTCAAAAGGTCCCAATCGGGCGGGAGATCCCTCAAATGCCATAAAGACTTGATCTTGAAGGAAGAATCAAGCAGCCCCCTATGAGATTGGAAGTTGTGTCTCACCCAAGATTGAAGATCGGACAGAAAACGGTCTCGCTTCCCCCTTTGCAATCTGACGGGCTTCTCCATCGCAAAATGATCAAAGATGGTGCTTTTAGGTCCAAAATGTGCTCTGGGAACAATTGGGACAAGTCTAAGTTGAAAATGAAATGAAATGGCCAAGCCTTGCTTTTATTCAGAAAATAACCAGTTCAGACAGAACTGTGAGCCGCACGGCTTCATTTGCCCCAGAGACCTATCCGCACGGCTACATTAGCCCTCTGCAGAAAAAAATTCTGCAGCAACCAAAGTTGCTGCCCAAGGGAGTTTTCACCCCACTTTTTCAACCAAAACCTGTACAAAAACATATCCAGAAGCCATTCAAAGCATTTATACACCATTATAAATCATTTTGGCCCATTTTCAGCCCCGATTCCAAGCAAAAAATCGCCCCAAGGCTCAGATAATATGCAAATTGAAAAAGCATGAATTAGAAAAGCAAATAAAACATAAATACAATGTCTTCGCCCCATCGGCGCCCAAATAAAGCAAAAAATAAACAAAGTGTGCATAAAAATTGTTCATTGTTTGTTTTTGTTCCAAATCTACTCTAGAGACCTCCTAGGCCTCCGATTCTTCTTCCTCCTCATCGCTACTCAGCTCATATATGCTAGCCTCCCTCATCAGGTCCTCCTGGTCGCTCACATCAGATAAATGGACATTATCGTGCCCGTACTCAGCCAGCTGCTCCAGAATGTCAGCGTTGGGTCCCCGCCCCCGAGGCATGGCACTGGAAGAGTACTCCGAGGCCGATGAGGTAGACGCTGTGCCCCCGACATGCCGTCTCTTGCGCCCAGGCTCCTGTGCATCCGCTGCTGCCTTTGAAGCGCAGGCCAGCTTCCTCAGAAGGGACCGGCACACGTCCTTCCAGCCCCTATTCTGCCTGACCAGCTTATCGTAAGTGCGAGCTGGAACCTGAGAAAAAGAAGAGAAAAATCTCAGAAAAATCTCAGAAAATTGCAAAAAGCAGAAAAATCTGAAAGCTGAAAAAGGGAAAGACCCTAAAAGTATACTTACAGTGCTGTCAGGCGGCAAGGTGTACTGGGGCTCCCTAGCGTCGGGGACAGGGATCCTCATCCTCCTCGGTACTCCATGGACCACGTAGGACAGGTGCGCAGGAGGGATCGGCGGGTCAGTAGGCTCATCCTCCCCATATCCCTGAGTGACCGCCAGCTTCACTAGCTTCTGTGGCGTCCTCAGGCGCTGCTCCACAAACACAGCGTAGGGGGTGTCCATGTCGAAGTACTCCTCGGCGGCCACGCCTGCCTGGTACCTAGCAATCTCATCCTCTGGCCAATCCCTGGGCTGCAGCATCCGTGCTGGAGGATCGTGGGGAGTAATGGCGTCCAATGGAGGGACATGGCCATGCTGCCTCGAGAAACGGTCCCCCAAGTAAATGACATCGCATGTCAGCCCAGTGAGCCACCTCCTCTGCCTAGTCGCCTCAATGGCATCTCCCAGCAAGATCTCTGGATACCTGCCCCAAGGGTAGAAGTCCACTCCATCATGCCCGTCCTTATTGATGATCGGCCTCACCATCTTGTAATCGAAGGTAATCCGGGTCTTCCCCGTGAATTTATCCCTCGCATCTCCCCTCCAGCGAACCATAGCAGGGAAGATGGTGACATCACTCTGCTGGTTCCAAGGGAAGAACCCGATCACCTCGCAAAACCAGGCCTGCATGTTCAAAACATCAAAAGGTCATTCTCTCTCTCATAAAAGTCTCAAGACAGAAAAGAGAAAAGAGAAAAGAAAGGAGACTACCTCAAGGGCAAATGAAAAGCAGTCCATGGAAGCAGCTTTATTCCGACTGTACATGTCCAACGAGAAGTAGAGCTCCGCCAATCCGGCCTCTCCCCAAGAGACCGTCCCTATCCCATCTACATCCTCCAGAGAGTCGAGGAGGCAAGTCATGGCCAGCGTCCCGGAATTAGCAAAGATAGTGACTGATAGCATCAACCATATGAATGCTCTAGCCAGCTGCTGGGCAGTCACATCATTAGCAGCAAAGTTCTGCATGCAAGTCTGAACTGCCACCTCGACATTCCGTGTCTCCATACCCAGCCCCTTGGGAATCAGCTCAAACCCAACCAAAGCCTGGAACTCCTCAGCTGTAATGTGGTCTCTCCAAGTCACGGGCCTCCCGGTGAACTGTAGGCCAGTAATAGCTGTGAAATCGGCAGGAGTCACTGTAAGCTCTCCCCAGCTCAGGTGGAAGCTATGGGTGCTATCCCACCAGAACTCAGAAAGGGCCTGGACCAAGCCCTTGCTCTTCGAGGTGATATGGATCCCCCTGCCGATAGCCTCGACGAATGAATCTAGGCCGGTAGCCCTCACCAAATTCTTGGGGTTCACCCCATTCTTCTCAAAATCCGGCATCCTCTGCCAAAGCCTGACCGCTATCTCTGATGGTCCTCTAGACTTGTTCTCCTGTAGACAAGCACAACAAAGAAGTGTGTCAATCATTCATCATTTTCAAAAGCATGCATATATTCACAAAAGCGCACATGTTGTCAAAAGAAAATCATTCACAAAAGTTTTTCTAGCATTATTTGCATCAAAAAAGCGTCTTTCATCACTTGAAACGCGTCATGTCAAGTCTCATTACTTTCCTAAAGCACAAAATCACAATTTTCACAATTCTTTGCACATAAGCATTATTTTTTCAAAAATGGCATGCATGAATCCTTTTCATCTTCCAAAATCATGTTTTCTCAAAATCTTGACCTAGTTCTAGCACATGCAAGAACTCCGTCTCATTTTTGACAATTTTTTCATTCTTACTTTATTTGCGAGAAAAAAGTGGGTCATTCCCATTATTTTTGTCAAACAAATTGCACATTGCATATTCTTAGCCTCATAGGTTATTCATCAATGTCTCAAAGTCATTCAAAAATCCTAGAAAATTCCTAAAATTCGGGTCAAGCCCTAAATCATTCAAAATTCAATCAAAATCGACGGATTTGAGCAAAATGAGAATGCTTACCCCAACCGATCGAGGGTTCGTTGATTTATGCTCCCTTCTCCCCGGATAGAGCTCCGATGGAGGCGTAAGGAAGTCATACTTCCTCTCCGTCCGAACAAGCTCCTTCCTCCTCCTTCTCGCAGCCGCGGAGATGTTCCTTCTAGCTTGCCTCGGCATTGGGTTCCCCTCCGGATCTATTCCAAATCAGTAGAGCCAAAGGGAATTGAAAGAATTTCAAAATTTCTTTCCCTTCTCCTCTCTCTTCCTCGGCAGTTCTTGGGTGGCAATAATGCCCAATGCCCGTTCAAACCTGTTTTAAATAATCTGGAAAAAACAGGTCTCTAGCCGTACGGCTCCTTTTTCTCCATCTCATGCCGGGCGGCCTCATTCGCTCTGAGCAGAAATTACAATCCTGCCCCTGGACCTTCCACTTGGGCATGCAATTTCCGTTATCTTTTAACCAAGATAACATCTTTTTCAGAAGATATCCCTTATCTCTTAAGCAATTAAGCTTTCTTCCCAGTCGCCTCCGTTAATTCCGTTATAACGGGATAACGCTAGGTGACAACCTCCGAATTGTCAAAACTCTAAACTTAGCTTACCTCTATCCCGAATAGTGACGTATGCTAAGTTTCTCTCAACTTAAGCTACCTCTATCCCGAATAGTGACGTATGCTAAGTTTCTCTCAACTTAAGCTACCTCTATCCCGAATAGTGACGTATGCTAAGTTCTCTCAACTTAAGCTACCTCTATCCCGAATAGTGACGTACGCTCAAGTATCTCTCAACTTAAGCTACCTCTATCCCGAATAGTGACGTATGCCAAGTTTCTCTCAACTTAAGCTACCTCTATTCTGAATAGTGACGTATGCTCGAGTTCCTCTTAACTTAAGCTACCTCTATTCCGAATAGTGACGTATGCTAAGTTTCTCTCAACTTAAGCTACCTCTATCCCGAATAGTGACGTATGCTAAGTTTTCTTAACTTAAGCTACCTCTATCCCGAATAGTGACGTATGCTAAGTTTTCTTAACTTAAGCTACCTCTATCCCGAATAGTGACGTATGCTAAGTTCTCTCAACTTAAGCTACCTCTATCCCGAATAGTGACGTACGCTCAAGTTTCTCTCAACTTAAGCTACCTCTATCCCGAATAGTGACGTACGCTCAAGTTTCTCTCAACTTAAGCTACCTCTATCCCGAATAGTGACGTACGCTCAAGTTCTCTTAACTTAAGCTACCTCTATCCCGAATAGTGACGTACGCTCAAGTTTCTCTCAACTTAAGCTACCTCTATCCCGAATAGTGACGTACGCTCAAGTTTCTCTCAACTTAAGCTACCTCTATCCCGAATAGTGACGTACGCTCAAGTTTCTCTCAACTTTAGCTACCTCTATCTTCTCGATAGTGACGTAAGCTCCAGTTTCCTCAGGTGACAACCTCCATTAATTGTCAATCAGGTGACATCCTCCATTAATTGTCAAACCCTCGAGGATCCTAGACATCGTTCCTACCTATCTAGTGATGCTCGAACTACGATCAAGGCTTGATTCCTCCGGGATACGTAGGTAGCCTTTTATAAAAAGGTCCAGCCATCCGACCACTTTGGTCACCCTTTTTCCTCCGTCACTCCTCAGTGATGAAGTAGTCTCTCATAGGAGACTTTGTTATCTGACCACCTTGGTCACTCCTAGTATATCCCCAGTAGGATCAATTGCTTGACCTCCTAGGTCATTCTCTCTTCTATTTCCCCAGCAAGAGACCAGTTTCTCTTCTCCATTCCCCAGCGGATCCTAATTCCGAACTACGGCCTGGCTTGATTCCTCCGGGATACGTAGGTAGCCTTTCATAAGAGGTTCAGCCACTCGACCACCTTGGTCTCCCAATCCGTCTCGGCATTCGCCAGATCGGATCCTTTTCTATCGACAACCCCACTCGCCTTGCAAGTGACGTTGCCGAGGGGCTTCTGTAAGTACCCAAATCTGGCTCATGCCTTCCGGTTAAATTTCCCGGCAAGTTCGGTAAGTTTTCCGGTAATTCCCCAGACCTTCCTAGTGTTCCGGAAACATTCCGGAACTGTTTTTAATTAAATAAGGGCTGAAGGGAATCCTTCCTAATTAAGAAACACGTTTTTCTTAATTAGGAGGGAAGGTTCTAGAATTTGCCACCTTGCATGGTTCTAGAATGCTGAGTCATTGTGGATAATGCCGCACGGCTGCATTAGCTCGCTGCCCTTAGCCGCACGGCTTCATTAGCCTTATCCAGACTGCCTATAAATAGAGCCCTCCTCTACCCATTTAACAAGGAACAATCAACACACAAATCACCCACAAACACTCCAAAGACGTGAAGAACACTGCTGGAAGATCCAAGAAGGTGAAGAAGAAGGCCAAGAAGCTCCCTCCCTCCTCCTTGAAGATCCAAGACCAACCTCTCCTCCTAGCTCCGCCCGACGAAGAAGAAGGAAGCCATTGGTAATCTCGCACGCCCTAACCTCGCATCCTAATTGCTTTATAAATTGCTCATTGCATTACTTTTATATTGCTTGGGACTTGGTAGATTAAAGAGCATATCTTCATATTCCCCCTTCCCCTTTTGCATGCATTAGACATCATTTGTCATAAAAATGTAGTCTTTTCCCATAAAGGTGCATCCTTTGCACCTAAACCCCCCATTTTCAAATAAAAAATGTCATCTTTATGCATCCTTTGCATATAAAAATCAAATCTTTTCAATCAAAATGCATCATTTGCATCCAAAATCACCTTTTCCAAGCATCATTTGCTTTAAAGACCATGTCTTTACCATAAACTAGCATCATATGCTTTTCAAAATGCAATCTTTATGCATCATTTGCATAATGAATGCCAATTTCTTCAACAAAAATGCATCATTTGCATAAAAATCAAATCTTTATGCATCATTTGCAATAAAGATCATTTCTTTAAATTAAGTGCATCATTTGCAACCCAAAAATGTCATCTTTTCATTAAAGTGTCATTTTTTACATACATTTCCCCCATTCCCCCATTAGCAACCTAGGAACGGACCGGTGTAAAAGATCCTATCTTTACATCGTTCCTTCCATAAAGGTTTCATAATCTCTTTAGAAAGGGACACCTTGAACCCTATATCTCCAATTATCGCTTAAGAAAGAGTATGAAGCATCTATACGAGCTCGACCGTCTTAAAGCGTAGGATTGATGGGCTAAGGACTTTCCTTTTTCTAAAGAACCTCATCTTTGACCATAAAGAGAGTCATTCTCTCGATCACGCAAGTCCCGAGGGTCCCGAGGTTAAAATGCGATGATCACAAGTCACAAGATGAGGGCGGGATCATAATCCCAAATACATAAATTCCAAGAAATCCCGAGCGACAACCAACAAATGGTTTGTACGTCCGGAAGACGACTTGGGACATTCCCTCCTTATTTTCTAACACATGCACACAAGAAAGCACGCAAGCAAGCACGATTAATGAAATCATGGGAGACTTGCTCCGGCAAGGCACTTTGGGTGAACGCCAAACATTCTTCCCAAGGGGTAACTTAACCTCCGAACCCATAAAACCTTTTTTTCAAAGTTTTGAGGTAATCAAAATGGCGTGGCGACTCCGTTTTTCAAATTAAACCGGATGTCTTCAAACTCGCGTGAATCCAACAAAAACCAAATTTGGGCACACATTCACAGTATCGTATGTGCATCAGATGCTATCTCTCAACCTGAAGCTATTGTGCACCCATTTGATGATAATTATCACAGGCAATTCAGAATTTTATCAATCTGACGTGTTTTTCTGGCAGGAAGAGATATTGAATGAAATGGATGAGTATGTAAACATTCACAATAGGTTAGTTCACAATATTTTCCCATTTCAAACATAACCCTGCATTTGAAATTCTGGATAGATATTTTTATTATTTTTGTTTTTGTTGCCATAATGGGTTGAATCGAAGAAGTGACTGATTATTGCTTTGTTACAGGATATGGGTGAATATGCATGCACCGCATGAACAGGATTCAGATTCGTAGTCGGCTCAACCATTTTTGGATCCTTCTGGTCATGTTACTTCAGCTCCAGGCGCGGCTGCACATTAACATAATAGATATAGTTTCAAAAGGAAACTTTTTAGAGAATATTGATATTAGTAGGTTTTTCTTCTTTTAGGGAAGGAATATTGTTTTATATAAGAGTGAATTATATGCCTCTCATCAAATCATGGTTGTATCATATTGAAAGGCCTTATTTAAATGTAATCATGTGAAGATTTATGAATTCGATTACTCTCTGTACCAAAATAAACGTCTAATTTTATTATTGATTAAAAACAAAATAATATTTTAGAAATCACCTTTTGAAAACTAATCTCGGAAATGCATATTATTTTTTGTTATTTTTGTTTGAACCACTAGTATTCTCTACTTAAATCCCGTGTAAAGCCAATAGGAGACACTTAGGTTGGGACAGAGGGAGTAGTGAACTAAGACTTTCAACTTAACTTCAGAAAGCAAATGTCATATTTTCGTGAATACATTATCTTGACCACCTTCTTTATTTATATCTATGTAGGTGGATTGCAAATCATTACAAGTGGATTGTTTGGAAACTTGCTTGTTATGAGAGATCCTATCCTGTGAGATTTTCTGGGAAACTTCTGACAGTTCTCAATGTGCTCGAGGAATTAAAATATAGGTAATTACTTGTAGTCAGGCAATTGTTTTGTCTTGAGTTCTGAAGATATTTTTGAAGCAACTTACGGATGCTTACTTGTAGATATGACAGAGAAGTAAACCACTCTCATCGCTCAGCTCTAAAGAAAATATTAGAGGGTGATGCACCACCTTCTTCAACAATGATACTTTGCATTTCATCTATGCACCTGAAGTGTAGTGCAGAGAATCAAGTCCTCCCTACATCAAGTGGCACTGATAAAAGCAAAGCTATAAAAATAGAACTAACTGATGGGTGGTTAGTAAATATTATTTTCTGCTATGAATTTGTAGTCCTTCTCGATGTTAAAGGTATCTGTTTTCTCAGGTACTCAGTGAATGCGGTCCTCGATGAGTTTCTATCAATGAAGCTTGCTACTGGGAAGTTGTTTGTTGGACAAAAACTTAGGGTACTTCATCAGTTCCCTTGACTACTTTTTGTCTCTTTTCAATGAAAAGAATCTCTGGTTATAATTCAGGATTGCTTACACTTTTATCATGTCTTCTGAAGGTATGTGGCGCTAGACTATGTGATTGGGTTGGGCCCGTTTCACCTCTTGAGGTCACTACTTGTTGAATTCTAGATCCTTAACTTTGTTAAGTTTTTTTGCATGAGTCTGAGCAGTCTTAAGATTTTGATTCAATTTCAGGCATCAAGGACTATTAGTTTATGTTTGCACATCAATGGGACTTATAGAGCTCATTGGGCAGATCGTTTGGGTTTCTGTCGCATTTTAAATTTAGTAATGATCATTAGGTTGGATCTCATCATTTGTCCATTGTAGTTAAACCTTATGCTCCCCATAAAGAGTTTTTTTTCTCTTCAAAACTCCATTTGTTGTTAATGATAAGGTACCATATGTCATTAATCTTGGCTGCAGGACTATGGTTCTGCTGCTATTCGTCTGGATGAAGTTCCACATACGACTGCTGGTCACCACTGCTGATGCACACTGATTTTAGTGCCAAATTGCCTAATGAGAAAATTTCATCTTGGATTGCAGGTTTGTTCCACATACGGCTGCTGGTCACCACTTTCCTCTGCACCGTTCTTATCATGCACTCGACACTCGTATCTCTTGAGAAGCAGATTGAGCTAGGATGATGATGGAGATCAATATATAGATATATTTAAGGTTTATTTTTAATGATTATTATCTTTATTTTAGTTTCAGAATTATTATTTGATAGGTAGTATTTTCATAGTTAGAAGAAGAATAGGGCTTCATTTTGATTTTCTAGGGTTCTATTAGGTTATCGTATATATTAGGCTTAGGATTATTTTTAGAAGGTAGTGTTTTAGAAACTGCATAAATATAAAAATAGGGTTTATCTTATTTCTGAAAATTAGTTGAATATTAAAAAAAAATGAGTGTGTATCTATTAACTAATACACAACCCCAACAGTAAAGCTTCAAAGAACAATGAATGTTTTTTCTCTCTGTTTTGTTCCATTTAAAGAACAATGAATAATTTTCTGTATTTATCTATCAACTAATACACAACCCCAACAGTAAAGCTTCAAATTAAAAATATTTTTATATAAATACTAACAGTAAAGCTTCAAATTAAAAATATTTTTATATAAATACTAAGAGCATCTTTGCATTTGTTGCGGATAAATAAGATTTACTCTTTTTATGCTTACATTATGATTTATGGATTTTAAATGAGTATCTCTTTGCAAATTTCTTCGGGCTCTACTGCACATCTTCACCGTGGTAGTTTTGCAGATGTACATATATTATATGCACGAAATTTGAGCTTTATTACACCCTCCGTCCCACAAAGTTCTTGGTGTGGATCCTTTGGTTGATGATGAAACAACGAAGAAAAACTATCTGAAGAAAATCGTTTTAGAATAACTTTACTTAAATTGATTTTCACTTTTATTGGAAAAACTGTGGATGAAACAACAAATGTTGTTTACAAAGAAAATTTTCAAAATTTGTAGTTGTTATTGTTAATTTCATTATGAATATTTTTAATGACATTTTTAGCAACTTTTTTTTATTTAGTTTTCGTTATTTCTCACAGTTTGTTGGTCGTGCGTTTAACGCACGGGTGTTATACTAGTTAAGTTTAGTATTCCATCTGTTACAAAATAAATGACACATTTGATCAAACAAGTTGAGTTTTGATCAAATAGTTATGAAAATCTGATTACTTAATACTATTTTGAAAATGGTTATTCATATAACAATTGAAACACAATTTATAACAAGTTTTAAATCTTTATAAAGATAAATTATTTATTACTATTTAATACTAGTGAGTAACCTGTCAAAATTCAACGGGTATAGTTAGGCTTATTATTACTTGTTGCCATAATCTGTAATTTCATTTAAATAAATGAAAACAATATGTTAGGTTTGTATCCAAAACACCCATAGGAAGATTCAAAGCCGAATCATTCCATAGATGATCGAAATTTGTAAATTGGTGTGTTGATTTGAGTCATAAATAAATCCAAAACCTATTTGAATTCAATTTTAAAAAGTGCTCTTTCATAGTGAAAGTATGTTTTTGTCGTGTGTTACACACCATGAAGAGAAAGTTAAATAGAGAAAACAGGACTACTACGTATTAAAATTAAAGCATTGTAGAGATAAATAACTTAGGAGTTGCTTGTTTGAAGGATTCATTTCATACTTGGTTTAGTAATATATAAGCCAATTGTGATAGCTCTTCTTCTTTGCAACCAATAAATCAAGCTTATTTGCATTGTATACAACTTACTAATATGAAAATAAATAAATCATGGCATCCATATGCAACACTGGAATGAAAACAAATAAACTTGATAGTTTTAATCAGATTAGTAATCGTAAATCCCAAAGTACCAAATGAAATAACAAAATACCAAAGAAAATATTTGTTAACCATCCCCCTCACTCTACCCACGATAATGTCACCTTGGAAAAAATAGCAAAGAATGTTTAGGAGTATTAAACCAATACATCATACTTATTTGAAAAACCTAAATTTGATTGTCTGAAATAAAAATCGAATCTTTCCTTCATTCCTACTTGTCCAATCTCTCCTATTTGATTTGCTTGATTCCCTTATTCACGGATAGCTGTGCCTCCTCATCATTGGAAATAATGTCTAGCAAACGCTTCTGAGGAGTAATGTTATTATAGACCGTTGTTGAAGAACTTTCCCCCATTGATTTCAAGGGCTTATCCTACATAAGGAAAAACCAAAATAATAAAGTTAAATAACATATACACTTTAATAATTACTAATTAAATTATTCATTATACTATGTTTATTCGCTTACCCCAACATTATCATTCAATATGGACGTATTTTCATCATCTATGTTTAGCTTAGAAGCCACCTCCTGCAATTTAAAAGAATGAAAAACTCACAGGTGATATTCCAAAACAATTCATGAATTGAGAATGTAACGTGGGTTTGAACTTACATCAAAATTAGTAAGTGATATAAACTGAGTGATGATATTGGCATCCTCCGTTAATTTCTTCACAGTAAAGATTCGATTCTCATCAGCGGTATCCTTGGTTCTTTAATCGATTGCCACTTAAAACAGGCATTGCCTTCCAATCAAAGCCCCAAAAGAGGGGGGGGGGGCAATTAATCGGGCTGATCATCATACATTGATAATAGCTTAAATTAGAAAACATAGTATAATGAATATTTTTTAAGATTAAATAATTACGCACCTCTGAAACTTCTGCAAGGACTTCGACAGCGGATTTCTTAAGCAAATAAGAAGCAGTGCTATCAAACAACACAAAATGCGTAGCAACTTCATTCGCATCGGTGACGTTAATCTTAATTTTGAATCTAAGAAGATAAAAAAATTATTATTAGTCAAAATCACAATATTTAAAATATAATGAATGTAGATATTATAAAAAAAACATAGATCAACAAATACATGGGAGTTGGAACATTGTTAGCATAGGGTGTACCACATTTTTTGCAGTTATTTACATCCTTATCAAAGCCCTTATTACATTTAGCATTACTGCAAGCATCATAGTACCACCCACCAACCGAATCTACATCAAATATGGTAGACAACGTGGTGTAGTCACCAACCTGTGAAAAAAATATGAGTATTTGAGTAAAACATAAACTTACTCATCATATTTTTAAATATTTACTAATGCATAAAACTTATAGGTTTTTTAAACAATCAATGAAATACCTCATTACAGTTGAGCAACTCAGTAAGTGTTCTATATTCTTCCATTTTAAACCATTCATTGCTAATAACATCGGTGTCATTGGTGATAGTAGTCAACGTCCGGCTATTGGATGAGCTTTTTACACCGAGCCTTTAAATTTAGATAAAATATGTATATATGTAAGTGTAATCCAAAATAAAATAATGTCATGAAAATGATAAACTATAATTTAAGTGAAAGGTACAATACTTGCTAATAAAACCCATTTGCTCACGAACAGTTGGATTGATGTGAAGTTTAGATGCATGCTTCATAGTAGAAACGCGAATATTTCCTGTATAAAAATTATGAATATTATATGAATGACAATAACATTGATTCTAAAATATATAACAATCCATATATACATTTATGGCAATAACATTCATTCAAAACTATATAACAATCTATATATACATATAAGTACTCAAAAAAGTTCACCTCGATATTTTGATATCATTACGAATTGTAGAATCAGTATTATCGGATCATCAGCATTGTCACCTCTACTGTCAATAAAAAACTTGAGCTCATCTGCATATGACTCCCACAATATGTAACACAGTTGCAATCCCCTGTCATTATATTAAAAAATTATACGTAAATATAATACTAAAATAACATGCTTATCATAAAAATGTTAATCAAATGATGATATTTTGATTAACGTACTCATTATCAACCAATGGCACATCCATTTTCCTAGCATTGCAGGCAGCCATAACCTCGAAATCTCCTAGAGGCAGTATAACCTCGCCAATAACATCTAGTAATATTTCAAGGAAAATAGCATAACTGTGAATCTTATGATCACATTAAGATTTTGAATAAAAATAAGATATATTCTTACCCAAAACAAATTCCTCAAGGTAGTTACTTAAATCATTAAAGGGAGTGAATTGAAAACCATTGTCTGAGATTCGAGTAGGAATCTCAACTTTAGAAACTTTTGTCGCTAAACTTAAGATTATCTTCCATGCATGATTAATTTTCGCCTTTTGATTAATATGATTGTTTTGCTCCACACCGAAATTAGAAATCTTCCTGATTTTTTCTTCACTAAACTTATCCTTCATTGTTGCCAACAAAATTGTTGGGACGGTAGCTTGAATTTTTGACTCCTAAGTAAAATAATGATAAGATATTAGAATTAAAATAGAATTTTTATTTCTTGCATTAAACTGTTAGTAATGCAAATTGTTAGTTACAGAAAAATTATAAACAAAGAAGAAATATATATCTTAAGCACTAACCTTATCATCAATCAATATCATTTCAAGCGATTGTTTTTCAAGATTATTTTTTGTTGTCCACACTTTCAAAATACGCACAACTATACTGCGAAGCTTAGTGTTCTTTTCGATTGAATTGATTGTAATCACCGGACTGTTTGTTGCCATTTCTCCTATTGCCTCCTAAAATAGTAATCAAATTAATGTGCCGGTACAAAAAAGAGGAAAGACAGAGACTGATAAAAACAGAAGCTGAATACAGAATCTGCAGTGCTGGAATTTGAGTCAACTTTGCTGAATAAATTGTATCGACTCGGAAGGATCTAGAAGGGGTGGAGTACATGGTTGTAAATATATGTGAGTCTATTTTCTAACAAAAAAATCGGTTCGTAAAAATAGTGTTTGACCACGAAGTTATTGCAGTTTTGATCAAGGCGCGCTTTGCTAATTGCACAACACTTCAGCACAGCTATTGGAATTCTATCATCATTTTGGTGCTCTGTATCTAGGTCTAATGTTCTCTTAAGATCCTCTGTAGTGATTTCTCAACAAAGAATATTGATGGAGAAGAGATTTGTGGACAATTTATGTACATTTTTACGTCATTAATTATGGGGATTTTTTTTGAAATATTAACTGGAGGAAAGGAACTAATTAAATCCAACAATAATTGCATATGTACTGATGTGTAATCAGTAATTGAAAAAGATGAAAAAAATTCAAAAAAATATAATCAGATGGCTATTGCTGTTGGGAGTTCTGAGTTCTATTTTTAAGATCAGAATTGGAGAAAAGGAAGAACTTAAAATTACCTTGGATGACCTAATTACGGGACGGAGGGAGTTGTTAATATTCAAAATATTAACTTAAATAGGATTATTTCCTTAAGCTCTTAAGCTCTTGAGAGGGTATGAAATTAGGTTAAAATTTTGTATTCATTTATAGATTAGATTCTGCAGGTAATTGACTAAATTAATCAATTCTCAAATGAGATTGAGTTTCAATTTCAAATCATTTTAAATTTGAGTTTAAATTTGGATTTAAACTAATGTTTTCAAATATTCAAATTAATTTTCTTGATTTATCAAATTTAGTAGTTGGTTTATGTGCATTAATTTCGGGAACAATACGCGTAATTGCGATCAATTTAATTATATTGGAGTTATCTTTTTTTCAATGTTACATAATATTACGTGTTTCTTGGAGGTTAATCGTAACTAACGCGTAATCAACATAATATGCATATATTTTTTATTAGTATTTTTTTAAGATAAACAACTTTCTTTAAAAAAAAAAAAAAAGAAGATTAAAAAAATGGTACAATCATTCTCTCAGTACAACTTTGTGTATGTATATGAATCATTATAGTACTACTTCTTTCATCTCAAAAAGAATTATAAATAAATTATTTAAAAAATATTAATATTTATTTTTGAACCGTTACTCTTTGATTTACATTAATATTTCTTTCGTCCCAAAATAAAAATAATTGATCAATTTTTATTTTGCTTAAAATAAAAAAGTATTCATTTATTAGACTATATTATTGTAACTATTTCTAATTTATATACCAAAGATTTCAATTTATAAAATAAATTTGTATGTATATGGATCATAATTATAGTACTACTTCTTCTGTCTCAAAATGAATTATAAATAAAAATTTTAAAAACAAAAAATGTCCATTTGAATAAAATATTAATCGAACCAGTTTTGAAGAGTTACATTTTCTTATTTACTAATTGATTTCCCGTAAAATTGGATTTCAAAATTCAAATGATGATTGAGCTTAAATCGCGATAATTTACTGTAAATCTTTACCTTATAAACATATTTGATATATTGAATGAATTAAATGATAATGAGAAATTTCTAATCTAACCAATTTATGTATTCAAATTCAAATTGTTGTCAATGTGAAGGAAGGGAGGGAGGGAGATACTAAATTAATTTTTTTTTTTAATGATCACAAAATCTCAATCCTACTGACCTCTTTGCTATAACCTTTTAATCGTGGGAAGGATCCTATTTCATAAGTGTATTCTGGACATGACAAAAGGATAAAATGATATTACTTACAAAAATAAAGCTTGGAGGTAGATAAGTTTCAATGTGATGAGACTTGAAACCAAAAGCTGGAGGTTAATGCACCTGCATAAGGGATCAGAAAATGAATAATTACTATTCATTAAGTTTGTTTTAGATTGAATAATATATGTGTGCAAACACAGTAGATGAAATATGAGTAAGGTTGAAGCTTCCCCCTCAACTTCTCTCAACAAATATAATGTTAATAAAACTAATATTACGAAATTATAATTAACCCTTCTTCTGCAATTTTTAACACAAAAATAATATAACTGTAATTGAGATGAATATGTAACACTAAAATACTGAAATTTTGAAGATAAATAAAAGAAAAAATTAGCTTATTTGGAGCAAGAAATTAATAAAAGGAAGAACTTAAAATTACATTGGATGACCTAATTACGGTTGAAAAGAAAGAGAAACCGAGATGAATGTGAGAAAAAAAAAAGAAAACAATGATAAAGGTTAATGATTAGCATGTTTATATTCATCTAAATTAAATTAAGAAAAGGAAGAACTTAAAATTACCTTGGATGACCTAATTACGGGACGGAGGGAGTAGTTAATATTCAAAATATTAACTTAAATAGGATTATTTCCTTAAGCTCTTAAGCTCTTGAGAGGGTATGAAATTAGGTTAAAATTTTGTATTCATTTATAGATTAGATTCTGCAGGTAGCTGACTAAATTAATCAATTCTCAAATGAGATTGAGTTCCAATTTCAATTCATTTTAAATTTGAGTTTAAATTTGGATTTAAACTAATGTTTTCAAATATTCAAATTAATTTGCTTTATTTATCAAATTTAGTAGTTGGTTTATGTGCATTAATTTCGGGTACAATACGCGTAATTGCGATCAATTTAATTATATTGGAGTTATCTTTTTTTCAATGTTACGGAATATTACGTGTTTCTTGGAGGTTAATCATAACTAACGCGTAATCAGCGTGATATGCACATATTTTTTTTTTTTTTAAGATAAACAACTTTCTTTAAAAAAAAAAAAAAGAATATTAAAAAATGGTACAATCATTCTCTCGGTACAACTTTGTGTATGTATATGGATATTATAGTACTACTTATTTCCTCTCAAAAAGAACTATACATAAATTATTTAAAAATAATAATATTTATTTTTGGACCGTTACTCTTTGATTATATTTTTAAATTCCTATTTATAAGACTCTTGCATGTATATAGATAATTACATTAATATTTCTTTCATCCCAAAATAAAAATAATTGATCAATTTTTATTTTGCTTAAAATAAAAAAAGTATTCATTTATTAGACTATATTATTGTAACTATTTCTAATTTATATACCAAAGATTTCAATTTATAAAATAAATTTGTATGTATATGGATCATAATTATAGTACTACTTCTTCTGTCTCAAAATGAATTATAAATAAAAATTTTAAAAACAAAAAATGTCCATTTGAATAAAATATTAATCGAACCAGTTTTGAAGAGTTACATTTTCTTATTTACTAATTGATTTCCCGTAAAATTGGATTTCAAAATTCAAATGATGATTGAGCTTAAATCGCGATAATTTACTGTAAATCTTTACCTTATAAACATATTTGATATATTGAATGAATTAAATGATAATGAGAAATTTCTAATCTAACCAATTTATGTATTCAAATTCAAATTGTTGTCAATGTGAAGGAAGGGAGGGAGGGAGATACTAAATTAATTTTTTTTTTTAATGATCACAAAATCTCAATCCTACTGACCTCTTTGCTATAACCTTTTAATCGTGGGAAGGATCCTATTTCATAAGTGTATTCTGGACATGACAAAAGGATAAAATGATATTACTTACAAAAATAAAGCTTGGAGGTAGATAAGTTTCAATGTGATGAGACTTGAAACCAAAAGCTGGAGGTTAATGCACCTGCATAAGGGATCAGAAAATGAATAATTACTATTCATTAAGTTTGTTTTAGATTGAATAATATATGTGTGCAAACACAGTAGATGAAATATGAGTAAGGTTGAAGCTTCCCCCTCAACTTCTCTCAACAAATATAATGTTAATAAAACTAATATTACGAAATTATAATTAACCCTTCTTCTGCAATTTTTAACACAAAAATAATATAACTGTAATTGAGATGAATATGTAACACTAAAATACTGAAATTTTGAAGATAAATAAAAGAAAAAATTAGCTTATTTGGAGCAAGAAATTAATAAAAGGAAGAACTTAAAATTACATTGGATGACCTAATTACGGTTGAAAAGAAAGAGAAACCGAGATGAATGTGAGAAAAAAAAAAAGAAAACAATGATAAAGGTTAATGATTAGCATGTTTATATTCATCTAAATTAAATTAAGAAAAGGAAGAACTTAAAATTACCTTGGATGACCTAATTACGGGACGGAGGGAGTAGTTAATATTCAAAATATTAACTTAAATAGGATTATTTCCTTAAGCTCTTAAGCTCTTGAGAGGGTATGAAATTAGGTTAAAATTTTGTATTCATTTATAGATTAGATTCTAGTAGTGACTAAATTAATCAATTCTCAAATGAGATTGAGTTCCAATTTCAATTCATTTTAAATTTGAGTTTAAATTTGGATTTAAACTAATGTTTTCAAATATTCAAATTAATTTGCTTTATTTATCAAATTTAGTAGTTGGTTTATGTGCATTAATTTCGGGAACAATACGCGTAATTGCGATCAATATAATTATATTGGAGTTATCTTTTTTTCAATGTTACGGAATATTACTTGTTTCTTGGAGGTTAATCGTAACTAACGTGTAATCAACGTGATATGCACATATTTTTTATTATTTTTTTTAAGATAAACAACTTTCTTTAAAAAAAAAAAAAAGAATATTAAAAAATGGTACAATCATTCTCTCGGTACAACTTTGTGTATGTATATGGATATTATAGTACTACTTATTTCCTCTCAAAAAGAACTATACATAAATTATTTAAAAATAATAATATTTATTTTTGGACCGTTACTCTTTGATTATATTTTTAAATTCCTATTTATAAGTCTCTTGCATGTATATAGATAATTACATTAATATTTCTTTCATCCCAAAATAAAAATAATTGATCAATTTTTATTTTGCTTAAAATAAAAAAAAAATCATTTATTAGACTATATTATTGTAACTATTTCTAATTTATATACCAAAGATTTCAATTTATAAAATAAATTTGTATGTATATGGATCATAATTATAGTACTACTTCTTCTGTCTCAAAATGAATTATAAATAAATTTTTTAAGAACAAAAAATGTGCATTTGAATAAAATATTAATCGATCCAGTTTTGAAGAGTTACATTTCCTCATTTACTAATTGCTTTCCCGTTTTCTGAAAATTCAAATTGGATTTCAAAATTCAAATGCTGATTGAGCTTAAATCGGGATAATTTACTATATAAATATTTACCTTATAAACATTAACCTTTTATTAAATGAAAAATCAATTTATTAAATGAAAAATCTTTGAAACTAAGACCAATAAGAGAATTACACATGGCTTTCCACGTCATAAATTTCGGCAATTAATAAAATTAACCGAATTCACTATGTTTGAATTGAAACTTATCTCTACAACATTAGCCTAAAATTTTGGGACTTTTTCAAATTAACCTTGATTTATTGGTTTGACTTTTTAAAGGACTAAGCTACAAAATGAATCTTTTTTAAAGGCCTAAGCTACAAATGATTCTGTATAGACAACAACTAAAACACAAATGAATTAAAGGACTAAAACACAAATGAATGATTTCTATGGACCAAAAATGTGAATTGTTGGCGAAAATGGTCATAATCTGTAATTTCATTTAAAAAGAATATAATTTTAATTAATAATTAATTTCATTTAAATAAACGAAAAACATATGTTAGATTTATATACAACAATAAAAAGTGAGACGATAATTTTGATATAAAACATTTAAATAAACTTATTGAATTTATTTCATTTAAATAAACTTATTGGATTTATTTTAATGTATAATTATTAATTAATTAAACTTATTGAATTTATTATGAATCAAATTACCAAGATCTATTGGATTTAATTTTCAATGGACTAAACTTTCATTTAAAAAGAATATAAGTTTAATTAATAATTAATTTCATTTAAATAAACGAAAACAATATGTTAGGTTTATATACAACAATAAAAAAGTGAGACGATAATTTTGATATAAAATATTTAAATAAACTTATTGGATTTATTTCATTTAAATAAACTTATTGGATTTATTTTAATATATAATTATTAATTAATTAAACTTATTGAATTTATTATGAATCAAATTACCAAGATCTATTGGATTTAATTTTCAAAGGACTAAAATTTCATTTAAAAAGAATATAAGTTTAATTAATAATTAATTTAATTTAGGATTTTTTTATTTTTTTGATGACATTGTAAAAATTTACACAAATTAGTCTCAAATATGTGACTAATTTGTTCCAATCCGAAATTTTGAGATAATAATTAATATTTATTAGTTTACTTGCAATTTATGATTTTTTTATTTTTTTGATGACATCATTAATTAAGATTGAAAATATTATTATTCCCATTTTTTTGGTTGATTTGTTGTTGAAATATTAACTTGTACAGTTGTAAAATTTGTACATTTGAAATATTGAATTGTAATAAGGTAAATAAAACTTTAAAACTTGAAAAAAATTAAGAAATATATATTATTAAGATGTTGTAAGTATAAATAATAGGATTGAATTATTGGATTGTAAGAAGGTAAAATTTTTACATATTTGTACATTTGTAAAATTTGTAGCCCTCAGTCCCATTTTGAAATTCAAAAAAAAAGGTAAATAAAAATTAAGAAGTGTATATTATTAAGATGTTGTAAGTATAAATAATAGGATAAAAATTATTAGTGAGATAGAAAAATAGGACTAAGATGTTGTTGTAAGTATAAATAATAGGATGGGAATTATTAGTGAGATAGAAAAATAGGATATGAATTAATATACCTATAACAACATCCCAAATCTCATATACTTATACCCCAAACCCTAAATCCTAAATCAGATAGATCTACCCCAAACCCTAAAAATATGATTTATTGTTCAAACTTAAAAAAAAAAAAACTGCATGCTATTTTTCAAAATCGCATGAGGATTACTCTTGAAGTATTACTTAGTATATAGGCTGGAAACCAAGACCTTCCCCACAGGCACTTCTTGGAAGTGTGGGATAACTTTGGATTACAATTCCACGTACTAGTAATTACACTTTTGTATTCTCTTATTTATTTCCTTGCCTCGTAGAACAATAACCAACCTTGATATTGAAATAAATAGTTGGATGCCTTCATTGATCCCGGGCCTATCGATGCCTCTGTTCTGACCTGGCATGAGGACCATAGAGCTCGGTTTATTTGGGCCTGGGCGGAGGTTGCTAGTCCCCTCCAATTTCATCATGGTGCCACCTTGCCGGCCGTATTAGCTCCTACGTTATTGTCTAGGCTGGCGGAGTGCGGGTTTAGTGGAGTTCACTATATAGGGAGAGTACAGTATGATTGTGCGTTGCTAGAGGCTTTGGTCGAGAGATGGCGTCCGAAGACCCATACATTCCACCTCCCGGTGGGTGAGATGACGATCACCCTAGAGGATATTGGCATGATTTACGGGTTGCCGATTGTTGGGGATCTTTATTCTTGATCTTTGGGTTCCCGGCACGGTTTGGCTTGGAGGCCTGCTGTCGGGGAGTTTTGGGGTTGTCCCTGATCCCGGAGATATGGATGGGAGTAGTCTGAAGCTCAGGTGGATTACGACCCATTTCCTCTACTTCCATGACTCGTCGAGGATACTGCTCCAGAGATTGTGGATCACTACGTACGGGCATATATCATGCTTGCCTTGGGTTCTACGGTCATGCCTGATCGTATGAACAACAAGGTTAAGTTATGTTATCTCCCTCTGCTTTGGGATGTTTCTAGGGTCGGCCCGATGCAGGTTGGGGAGTCTTTGCGCTCGCTTTCCTATATCGAGAGTTGTGTAGTGCGACTGACCCTCGAAAGAGACAGTGCGGAGGATTTCTCAACGTTCTACAGGTATGTTAATCTCATTTTAATGTTCATTATGTTGTTGTTTTTAAGTTTGATTTCAAATTAGTGGCATTATTTATAGTATTTTATATACATTTATTTGATATAGATTTGGGCTTGGGAGCGGTTGAGATGTGTGAGACCGCAGATCCGTAGTCGATTCAGATATCCGGACTTCGTGCTCATGCCCCTCGGATGCAGGTATACATATATCATATATTATTTTCTCGTCGTTATTGTTTTTTTTTAACTAATTCTTATAATTATTCTGTTTATGAAATTTCAGTTGGACCTAGGCATCGCTGAATCTGATGGAGGTTACTACATATAGCGCCTGCGAGGCTATCGGGATCAGCTGGCCCGGCTACATGAGGATCAGGTTGTGTGGCAGCCTTATGATGGGAGATACGCTCTGCCCTACTGCACTCAGGGTGAGGGAGTATGGTTGGCGAAGGTCCCTCTCGTATGGTTTGAGAGGATCGAGTGGCTACGCTTTGATCGCGTTATGAGGCGGTTTGGCCTGATGCAGTTTGTCCCGTAGGTGTGCAACACTAGCGCCGAGTTATGACGGCTTGTGATCGGCGGGGAAACAATACCGTGAATTGGAGCGTCTGCCATCAGCAACATATTGCACGCTGGGAACAATGGCACCAATATCTGGTTTCCGGGGTTTACGGCACCCACGATATGCGTTACACCGATCCATATATGATATGGTATCGGGACATAACGTGTAGGTTTGTGCAGAACCTCACTCATATAGAGGAGGATGGATACCAGTCGGCTGCCCCTGCCTTAGAGTTTATGGTAAGTTTTTACATTTTTTAAGTTATTATTTCTAGTTTTTATTTAACAAAACATCAATTATTAACTTATGTCTCTCGTACTTATATATATTTTTGATATAAAAACAGGTGCAGACCCTTCATCTCTTGCATGTCGTCATTGAGAGGGATGAGCATCCCTAACAAGCTGAATTGCGGGCGACTATTTCACACGGGTTCACAGGAGTTAGGGAGCTCCAATGCCTTCATTCTGCTGCACCTCCCCCACTGGTAGATCGCGCACAGGGGGTACAACAACCTCGACAACGTCGGGTTAGACATCATGCACAGCCACAGCCACCACCCCAAATGGACTTGCACGACGTGCCAGATCCCGACCCCGAGCAAGAGCCTCAAGCGCAGACCCAGACCCAGACCCAGGTGGATTATGGACAATAATGGCAATAGCGAGATGGATATGTAGATGGGGGGAATGGGGGGTGGATGGGAGCTGATGGTGGGTGCTGGGGGTGGTGTAACATCAGTCCTTCTGGCAGATACAGATAAGCACAGCATAGGTATAAAAGCATATCTAGTCAATTACTTTCTAAAAGCATCAATATTTTCTTCGGGTGACTTCCCCAATAATCTCTCTCTCAGGTTTAGATACCTTCAAATGATCTCTCTCTCAGGTTTAGATACCTTCAAATGATCTCTCTCTCAGGTTTAGATACCTTCAAATGATCTCTCTTTGAGGTTTAGGTACCTTCAAATTGATCTCTCTCTCTCAGGCTTAGATACCTTCAAATGATCTCTCTCTCAGGTTTAGATACCTTCAAATGATCTCTCTCTCAGATTTAGATACCTTCAAATGATCTCTCTCTCTCAAGTTTGGATACCTTCAAATGATCTCTCTCTCAGGTTTAGATACCTTCAAATGATCTCTCTCTCAGGTTTAGATACCTTCAAATGATCTCTCTCTCTCAGGTTTAGGTACCTTCAAATTGATCTCTCTCTCAGGTTTAGGTACCTTCAAATTGATCTCTCTCTCAGGTTTAGATACCTTCAAATGATCTCTCTCTCAGGTTTAGATACCTTCAAATGATCTCTCTCTCAGGTTTAGATACCTTCAAATGATCTCTCTCTCAGGTTTAGATACCTTCAAATGATCTCTCTCTCAGGTTTAGATACCTTCAAATGATCTCTATATCAAGTTTAGATACCCTCAAATGACCTCTCTCTCAGGAATAGACGCCTTCAAATAGTCTGAACTACGACCGACTTGATTCCCACCTGGGATACGTAGAAATCCTTTCTCAAAAGGTCCAGCCATTCAATCTCGTCAATCATTTTCCCCCATCTGCCATATCCCCAGCAAGTCAGGCAAGTTGACCACTCTGGTCCATTCTTCCCCCCAGTCACTCATTGGGCTTGGGATCTTTCTTATCGACAACCTCCCTTCTTCCATAAGTGACATAGCCGAGGGGCTCTGTAAGTACGTCAATCCAATTTGCGACCCAATAAAAGTGCCTTTTACTCAATAAAATTGCACTAGGGGGCGTTTTGGTAAATTTTCGGTCAATTCCGAGACTTCCGGGAGCTTTTTATAAGTTTCTTGCGAAGGAAGTACTTTAAGTATTTTTTCCATGCAGAAGGACCTACAGGGAACTAATTGTTTTGGACCTGTTGGGAATTAACTCGAAATGTTCCCAACCGCCGATTGTTGGCGAAAACGGTTAGTGAGGCTCGCTCGTCAGCAGTGCGACACAACGAGCCACGAAAAATGTAGGGCGTTACGCCGTGCCACACAACAGCGCCCTCACTGAAGCCATAAATTGGACCCTCACCTCTCATTGATCCCTTCCGGCCTCCCTCTTTTCCTCTCACGCAAATCACTCTATATAAGTCTCTCTCTCTCTCTCTCCTAAAAACACACAACACACACCAATTCCTTCCAATTCTCTCATCTCTCATACACAATTCACCCATCTACTCTCATACTCACCTTACATTCGGAGATCGAGCATTCCAAGATTCGAATCCACCATTTGAAGGATGCTTGCTTTGAAGGATATAGCGAGCATAGTTTAGAATCGTGGATCTACAAGGGTAACAACTCCCTCCCTCCTTCCCTCTCTTATATTTTGCTCTTTGCACAATTCATATTCAATTCCTATTCACAACTTGATAATTAAGCTCCATCTGCTCTAATTATCAAGTTGCAATCGCCATCTCTCTGTTTAAGTTGCTTTGCTTGGTTTTATTTCATGCTTATGATGTAATTTGAAATATACTTGTGGCTTGTTCATCAGGTGGATCTCTCCATATCTACACCCCTTTGATCAATTGGATGTTGATTCGTGTGTTCTCTGTTTAGATCCTTGATGTAATTTGATCTTCTAATTCCTTTATTTCATCTGCAATCGATCCATTGTAAAAGCCTCTGCAGGTGGCCTGTTGTGTCACGCAACAGAACTGGCCAAGCCATGTTCTGAGCCGTGCGACATAACTAGCCAATCTGCAAAATTTCAGTTGTAATCTGTTTATCATCATTGTAATTGAGATGTGGACTCCCTTACCAAATGGTTCACAAGTTGTTCTCTCTCAGTTGATCAATAAAACAAAGCACTTAATATGCATTTTATCACATATTTTGTCTCACACAAATTGCACACACGTTTGAACGATTTTTGGATGTTGAACATTGAAAGAATCGTTTATGAGGCACGTGGGTGAAACTCTTCCGGTTCGTAACCCCAACCCGTAAACCCAACCCAATTCTCTTTTCAAAAGGTTTTCAATGTTTCCTTTAAAACGGCGTGGCGACTCCCATTTTTACTTATATTTTTCGGCGAGCGTACATTCAGGTGGAAGTGCCCAGGCAGACCCTTCCCCTGGACCATCCACTATGGGCTTCGAACTATATACGAGTGGAATTGGCTTTAGGACTCCTACATCACAAGCAGGGCTCTGCCTTCTCCTTCTCTATTCGACCGACCTCAAGCTCGGAGGAAGAGATGATTAGAAGAGGGTCTCGGCAGGAATCAAACGAAAACCTACACCCCGTCTTACTACGATAGTAGCGAGTTCACTTTTTTTATTAGGATGTAATGAAACTTTGTACTATTAGTTTAGTTTTTATTTTGATGTTTTTATTTGTAATAATTGAAACTTTGTACTACACATTTATGTAGATCTATATGTTATTTGGTTTGGTTTTGGTTGTTATGGTATATTGTACAGGTTTAGTTTTTATTTGGATATTGTACATGTTTAGTGTTATTTGAATGTTTTATATTTGATTTGGTTGTTTACAGCAGGTTGTTTGGTTTGATTGTTTAAAGTTTTGCAGCAGATTTTGGTTTTGGTTTGGTTGTTTGGTTGTTTGGATTTGGTTTGGTTGATTGCAGGTGGGATTGCTGAAGACTTCTGCTGTTGTGGGATTTTGTTCATTTGAAATCGCTACACCGTGTAGCGATTTTAAATGAACAAGTGCATTTCTTGGATTTCTAGCGTTAGTTTTCGCTAAAAGGGAGCGTCCGCTCCCAAGTCAGCTCGAATTGATAGTTTCTTTCTGGAATCTTGCCAAACATAAACTGAAACTTAAAACTTATGATTATTTTTATGATGGCTGAGAGAAAGAGAGAAAGGTGACTGAGAGAAAGAGAGAAAGGTAATGAATGAATGACATTCACGGGTTTTAATTATTTTTATGATGGATAAAAACTGAACTTTGGAGCTGGAAAGTGGCATTCTCTGACTTAAACTCGCTACACCGTGTAGCGAGTTTCATTAAAGTTGAATTAAACACGCTACTCAGTGTAGCGATTTCAACTTTAATGAAACTCGCTACACGGTGTAGCGAGTTTAAGCCAGATATTGCCCCCCCAATAATTTCCTTCGATTCAAACATTTCTTATTTCCATTTTTTTTTTCGTTCGCGAAGGTATTTTGAGCAATAAATATAGGTTAATTTAGTTATCATAATGAATATCTAAAAATTGTTACTTGTAGTACATATAATGGTGTATTAATAACAATTTTTAAATTTTAATTTGGATAATTAAATCAACTTCAAATTATTGCTCAAAATACCTTCTTACTAACATCAAATTTTTTTTTACATGTGTTAAAAAAATAATGACAAGTTGCTGAATTATGTTTTTATTTAAAATATTTTATTTTACATGTGTTAAAATAAATGATAACATGTTGCTGAATTATGTTTTTTTTTTAAATATTTTTTTACAAGTGGGACGGAGGTATTAATATATTCAATTCTTCTTCATAAATTATGTTTATGTTTAAAACTTTTTTTCATATGTGTTAAAAAAATATGTCATGAATAATTGCAACAAAACTAAACACAAACTGTACAAAATAATTTAAAAAAACTAAAATTACATCAAAAAATAAATATTATCAAGTTAGTGGCCACATTTCGGCCACATAGAAAATCTTACATTAATTCATTAAAATATTTAGAAAATTCATATAAACCAAATGAACTTAAAAGTCACTTAACTTCACTACTTCACTATCCTTAGAAAATATCTGCAAAACAAATGAGTTTAACATTATTTACTATATGATTCCAACAATTCAGCAAAAATAAAAAAATATGTACCTTGAACACATTAGGGAGTGCGATGTTAAGATAACGTGCTGATGATGATGGGATGGGGTGCCAAACAAAAACCTAAATATTTCAAAACAAACAATTAGATGAAAGTATTAATGATGATTGCAAATTCACTAATTAATATATCATACCTTTTGAAGTATCAGAACAGAACCAACAGATATATCTGTTGGGTATGTATATTTTAACCCTCCTATTTTGTATTAGATTTGATTGATATCATAACCTCCTGTCTATTTTAAGGACTTTAGGACCCTATGTAATGAAGCTTAGACTTTAATTTTTTAGCTAAGTCCATTTTATAGAATAGGTTAAATTTAGGCTTGAAGACTGGCACAAGAATCATTGGATTTAAGGTTGCAGTTCCAAAGGATTCAGAACCGCCTAGAAGAACCGCTCTATGGAATCACTTGGTGAATCCTGTCTGAAACCGCTTATGGAACTCCCAAGTGAAAATATCTTATGAACCGCTCCTTTGCAGTTTCAACCTTAAGACCTCTCTTGGAACCGCCTCACTGATGTAACCGCTTACACTCAGAACCGCCCCAGTGATTAGCTACTTGAAGTGAACTCCTTTGACCGTTTGAATCCACGTCAGCAATTTCAAAAGTCAACCACCATATCTTGTCACGTGACTACTTTTCAGACAAGATCTGCAAGGATCTCAAAAAGGTGACAGATGTCCTAACCACCTTGATTGCGGGAGGTCTGATCAGCTTTACCTGCATCAACAGTTCCAAAGGACAAAAGTGGTTGCTGTGGACCAATGAGAAAGCATCAAGGACTGTCCTTACAACAGCTGTGTCTAACGACTATATTCCTGATGCTTGGGTATAAATACCCCCAACCTTCATCATTTGAAGATCGCTTGAAACTTGAAAAATTGCTGTGTTCATAAGAAGTTGAAGCTCTGCCCAGAAATTCTAAGTCCTTTGAATCTTCATCTTCAACCTTCAAGAAATATTCTCCAGCCCAGAAATCAAGCCTTAACACATTTAAGAATCATTGAGTTCTACATCTCTCAGATTTAAAGAGCCTTGATCTTGAACACACACACACCTCACTTGTTTAAACACATAGTTTATTCATTTGAGATACACTGGTTATAGTCTATGATTTGTTCTTCATAAAAAAGATTTTATTGTACTTTGTAATCTCTCAATACTCAATATAAAATCTCTCTTAGAAATCCAAGACTAACCATCTTGGTAGTGGACGTAGATCGTTTATCGATTGAACCACTCCAAATAGCTTGTTCGTACTTTACTGCATTTATATTTTCGTGCTTGCTAATTATTTATCTCTCGTCTCTGTTTGATCTTTATATAGTTATCCTTTATTGTGAAATTGTGTTTGGAGTTAACATTGTCAAACCACACTTTCGCTTTTCAAGCTACTCAGAAATTGCACTAAAACCGCCTTGCAAAACCGCCCCCTCAAAACCGCTTTTAACTTTAATATTCCGCTGCATTTTACAACTCTACTTGCAGTTTCTTATACACACTGCAAGAGGTTTTGTAAGCGTAGAGGTTTTAGTTTTAAATCGAGGGCGAAAAATTTGAAACACTATTCACCCCCTCTAGTCGTATTTTCACCCTTGTTGCCACCTTTGGGACCAACAAGTGATATCAGAGCAAACACATTTTAAAACCACTGTTTTTCAAGCTTAACAGCTTGTGTGCCGATTCGTTATGGCAACCTCAAAGACAATGACAACGGTTAACTATTCACACATTCCAATTTTGGACGAAGACCACTTTGACATCTGGAAGTGCCGAATGCTTATTCATTTGGAAACTATAGATGAGATGCTGGTGGAATGCGTAGTCAATGGGCCATGGATTCCAATGAAGGCCAACACTGATGCAACCACCAATGCTGAAATTCCAGAAGTCAAAAAGCCAAAAGAAGAGTGGTCGGATGAAGAGAAGAGATTAGTTGCCTTGGACAGCAAGGCTAGGCACATTATTTCTGGAACCCTCCCCGTTTCAACTCTCCAGAAAGTAATGTACCTCAAAACCACAAAGCAGATGTGGGATGCCATAGAGAGCTACCTCGAAGGTGACAAAGGGTGCAAGGAAAACAAATTATACACTGTTGAAAGATCCTACAACAACTTCAACAGAAAATCCAACGAAACCTTGCGTCAAACCTACGACCGCTATGTTGAGGTAGTTAATGCTTGTAGATCTCTTGGTAAAACTTTAACCGATAAGGAAATCAATATGACTTTCCTATCTGCTTTAGGTTCTAGATGGGTAAATAAGGCTACCTCTCTAGAAGACTCCAAAGTTTTGGGTACTTGGTCGTTAAGTAACTTGTACGCCAATCTTAGAGTCTATGAACTTAAATTAAATCATATTGAAGAAATTGAAGGAAAAACCAAGTCGCTTTCAATGTCCGTCGTGGAACCTGAGGAGAAACCATCTACATCCAATCAAACCGCAGATTCTTCCATATCAACCTCATCACTCATCGAGATGGATGATGATGATTTTGCCATGTTTGTAAAAAGATTTCAAAAATTTAGAAAATCTTCAAAACCTTTCACAAAATCATTTTCAAAAGGCAAACCTCCTACAACATTTTCTAGGGCTGCAGATACAAAGAAAAAGAGTGACCTAATTTGCTACAACTGTAGGAAACCTGACCACTTTGCATCTGAGCGTCCACAGCCTAAGTATGAATATATGAAAAAGAAAACCGCTCCTGCGAAATTTTCTCGTCGCAAGGGAATGGTTGCTGAGGAGGAAGAGAATTCCAAGGAATTAGCAACTTGGATTGAAACAGTTACGATGATGGAAGTGATGATGAAACCGAAGAGGTTAATCTCTGCTTAGTTGCAGACGCTTCCGATGAGTCAGATTCTGAGTCATTCGAGTTGCAAGATATGGAAGAAAAAGAGGTTTTTACAAAACTTCCAAATTATAAATTGGATGATGATATCAAACTTACTCCTAGCGTTAAGATAGGAAATTGCTCGTATTCACGCCCCATTTTCTCATCTAAAAATGCTCCACCTTCAAAAGCAATTCCAAAGAAAATTTTGAAAAAGGTGATGGAAGAGGTTTCTCCCATGGAACATGAAAGGATGTTCAAGAAGCAGAAGTGGTGATCCATCAATTCTCTAATCTTAAGAAAGCCTTAAGCTTAGCTCATGATGAACTTAATCTGTACAAGACGGAGAAAACTGTGATGAAGTCCGAAATTTCAAATCTTAAGGACAAAATCAAGTATGACTCCTCTTCTTGATCAAAACCGCACCTTGAAACTAAGGTTCTTTGCACTTCAACTCCGGAATGATGACTTGGTTATCCAAATCAACGATCTCCAAAAGATTATTGATTCATGGCTCAAGTCTCAATCCACCAAGGATCGAATCATGGACTCCCAAGTTCCCTCTGGAATTAAGGAGGGTCTAGGTTTTGGATCTGAGGAAGAGGAGAAGTGTGCATCCTCTAGTGAAAAGGATGAGGAGTTTTGAAACTAACTAAAGAAATTCCTAAGGGGAAGCATGCTAAAGGCAAGGGTAAAGGACGACAAATTAATTATGTCTACCCAAAGGGAAAGCAATATGGAAAGAACTCTCAGATGAAGCCAAAGGAATCTGAGAGTGTAGCTTCAGAGGAAATGGCTTATAAAATTGGTCGTATCCCTGCTCCAACCGCTTCTGGTGGAAAAGGCGGTTCTGGCAATTCCAGGTCTGACCGCGCCTCTTCTTCGACCGCTCCTCCTGCCTTCAAAACCAGGAATAGCGTTCCTAGCAAATACGTGGTCAACCTAAAGCCGGTTCCCTTTGTCACTACAACCGCTCCTCCCAAACCGCATGCAACTCCTAAGAATAGTAAGGAGTTAGTAAAACCTCATGATGCTTGTAGCTTTTATAAATGTTCTGTGTGTGATGGTTTAGGTCACAAGGCTGCAGAATGCCTTTTACGGTTCACATCCAATGCCAGGAAGAGTAAACCTCCTTCTGTCAAACAGGTGTGGGTCGTGAAGGGTTGCTAACTTCAGGACCCAAGGAATAAAGGGGGACCTCGTTCTTAATGTTTACATTTCGGGTCCTCAGCAATGGCTGGTCACTCGAAGGAAAATGAATGGTATCTTGACAGTGGCTGCTCAAGACATATGACTGGAGATAGATCATTACTAGAAGATGTCATTGAAGCAAGTGGTCCGTCTGTAACCTTTGATGACAACAACAAAGGCAAGAACATTGGATATGGTGTTATAAGGAGAGGAAACCTAACCATTGAGAAGGTTTCTCTTGTTGAAGGACTCAAGCACAACCTCCTTTCAATTTCTCAATTTTGCGACAAAGGAATGCTTTGCAACTTCACGTCATCAAACTGCTTTATCAAAGATAGCATTTCCGGCGTCACCCTACTTACAGGGATTCGTAAGAGTAATATTTACATTATTGATCTAAATTCTGCATGTAGTATTACTAATCTCTGTTTTGTAGCTAAAAATGTGAGCGAAAATAGTTGGCTTTGGCACAAGAGGTTGAGCCACTTGAACTTCAAGTATCTTGCAAAGATTGGTAGGGAAAACTTCGTTCGTGGTTTACCTAAAGTGGCTGACCAACATCCAGAGAAATGCAGTGCATGCCCCGGCAGTAAGCGATCCGCGTCGTCTTTCACCGAGAAGACCGCTCCATCAACTTCAAGATGCTTACAACTGCTTCACATAGATTTGTTTGGACCCGTAACCATTGCCAGCATTGGAGGAAATAGATATACCTTAGTGGTGGTGGATGATTATTCAAGATATACGTGGGTTGAGATGATGATTTCCAAAGATGATTGCTATGATATTCTCACCGCACTTTTTAGACGGCTCCAAACTCAAAAAGAAGACGACATCGTTAGTGTTCGATCGTATAATGGAACAGTAATTTAAGAACAATCGGTGTTGCTCGGTATTGTGATTGACCATGGGATTGATCACAATTTCTCAATCAGCTGGTGTTCCACAACAAAATGGGGTTGTGGAAAGAAAGAATAGGACGTTGATTGAAATTTGGAAAGACAATGATATCGAAGCGAAGCTACCTCGGTATTTTTGACCGAAGCAATCAACACAAAGATGCTTCACTCGTAACCGCTCCCTCATCAACAAAACCTATAACAAGACTCCCTATGAGCTTTGGCGAGGAAGAACCCCCAACATTGCATTCTTCAAGATCTTTGGCTGCAAATGTTTTGTCCTCTACAACGGAAGAGAAAATAGAGATAAATTCGGAGCCAAGGCCGACGAAGGTATATTTGTTGGGTATGCTAAACATTCAAAAGCTTTTCGTGTTTTCAATAAAACTAGTTTAAAAATAGTTGAGTCTGTCCATGTTACTTTTGATGAGCATTCTCTCCTTGAGCCACATTTGGCTCCAAATGTTGCTGATGATTTTGTTGAGCATAATGAAACAGGTGAACCCTCTCAAACCGCACCTGAACCTCAACCGCAAAATCCAGCACCCTCAACTGAAATTCCCTCAAACTGCAGATTTGAAACCGCACCTGAAGTTCCTACTCCAGATGGAACTCCTAGAGAAGACGAAGTTGAGAATTCCCCTATCCAGCTTATAGAACCTCTTCGTCAACTTACATTCCATGACTTCGCTGAAGGATCTAACGAAGTTCCAATTGAAGATCTTCAGCAAACCTCTGTCCAACCAGACTTACCCCCGGAGGTTCGTGAAGTCAGCATTCACCCTCACTCTAATGTGATTGGTGATCTGTTTTCCGGTGTTCAAACAAGGAGATCGAATTATGACGAGCATACTTCCTTGATATCTCAAATTGAACCCAAGAAGATTGATGAAGCACTCCAAGATTCCAGTTGGGTCGTTGCTATGCAAGAAGAACTCAACCAGTTTGAAAGATGCAAGGTCTGGACTTTAGTGCCTAGACCTCAGGATCAAGGAGTGATAGGAACTAAGTGGGTATTTAGGAATAAGATGGATGAGAATGGTAGCATCACTAGGAATAAAGCAAGGTTGGTTGCACAAGGATATAGGCAAGAAGAAGGAATCGATTATGATGAAACCTTTGCTCTAGTTGCAAGATTGGAAGCTATCAGGATCTTCTTAGCCTACGCCTCTTTCAAGCGTTTCAAGTTATATCAAATGGACGTAAAGAGTGCTTTCCTCAACGGCGAACTGTAAGAGACCGTGTATGTTGCCCAACCGCCTGGATTTGAAGACTCCAAATTTCCCAATCATGTCTACAAACTCCAGAAAGCTTTGTATGGACTTAAGCAAGCTCCAAGGGCATGGTATGAGACTCTTTCTAAATTTTTACTAGAAAAAGGATTTAAACGTGGTAAAATCGATACAACTCTTTTTATTACCAAATATAATGAGCATACTTTACTTGTTAAAATATATGTCGATGATATTATTTTTGGTTCTACTAACGAGTTACTTTGTAAGCGTTTCGAGAAGCTAATGAAAAGCAAGTTTGAGATGAGCATGATGGGAGAATTAACATTCTTCCTCGGGCTTCAAATCAAGCAATGCGAAGAAGGTATTTTCCTCAGCCAAGCCAAATATACCAAGGAGCTAATAAAGAAGTTTGGATTAGAACATGCTAAAGCATATGATACTCCAATGGCCACCGGCAATAAGCTAGATAAAGATCTCAAAGGTAAGAAAGTTGATCAAACTTTATATCGAGGTATGATCGGCTCATTACTTTATTTAACTGCTAGTAGGCCCGATATCATGTTTAGTGTCTGTGTATGTGCACGCTATCAAGCAGATCCTAGAGAAGCACATCTTATTGCAGTCAAACGTATAATCCGCTATTTATCTGGAACCACTAACCTTGGACTTTGGTAATCCAAAGATTCGAACTTCGATATTGTAGGTTATTCAGATGCAGATTATGCAGCTTGTACTATTGACAGGAAAAGCACTAGTGGTACTTGTCATTTCCTTGGGAATAGACTAGTTGCTTGGGCCAGCAAGAAGCAAGCTTCAGTCTCAGTGTCAACCACGTAAGTGAGTATATTGCTGCTGGTAGTTGTTGCTGTCAAATCCTTTGGATGAAGCAGCAGTTGGTGGACTATGGAATCCATGAAGGAAATTGCCCTATCATGTGTGACAACACTTCAACAATTTTAGTCTCCAACAACCCTGTCATGCATTCCAAGACCAAGCATATTAATATCAAGTATCATTTCCTCAAAGACCATGTGGAGAAGAGGAATATCCATTTAGAGTACGTGGGGACAGACAACCAGATTGCTGATATCCTCACTAAGGCTCTTGACTCCAAGAGGTTTTCATTCCTCAGAGGAGAAATGGGTATGCTTGAACTTAAATAAATTCTATACTTTTTATTGGCTAACTTGTTTGGTGAGTATAGGATTGAAACTCTTAAGGATTGAGACCGCTTGTGTTGAAATCGCCTGTACCAAAACCGCAAGATGTCCAACTGCCTGCATCCAACCACCAGTTCCCAACCGCTTGATGCAGTCAGACCGCTTGGATCAAAACCGCGTTTCAATAAAGAGTAAATTCTGTCCATTTATGTCTCATCCTTATTTCTTAAAAAAAAACTGCTCAAATTCTTTTATTTATTTTTTAGTCCTTATTTTTGACATAAGGATATTTTTGCAAATGTTTTCCCTCGTTTATTTTAAAATTAAGAGCATTTACTGCTAAGGGGACATGAGCATTAAAAACCCTCATGTCAGCCATCATAGAGAGATGTGCAGGAGGTGAAAGGGTGCAACAGTTGGTTTAATTTCAATCATTTCTTCTGAACCAACTGCCTGCCCCCTTCACCCTATATATACCCTGTTTGGTGAAACCTAAAAACTTTTCACTGCCCATCTCTGTCATTCGTACTCTCTTCTTCACCAACTCACTCTCTCTCTCTAAAACTTTTTACAAAACCTCCATTTTCAAACATTTTCTAAAATGGCAACAACTTCAAAAAGACAAAGGGCCTCAACTGTTGCTAGGGCAAAGAAACCTATCCTGGAAATGGTAAACAATTTCTAACCTTAAAGCTTTAATTTTCTGAAATCTGCCATTGATGAACTTGAACAAAACTGTTCGTATTCTTCAGTTCATGTTTCTGATGATTCTGCTCTCGTTTCTTGATCATTTTCTATGATGATTGTTGGGTTTTGCTTGTATTGATGCATAGATTCAGTTTACACAACTTATTTCATGATCAATTAACTGTTTGAGTACTGATTTTATGATTTTCAGTTTACACACTTCGAAAACCCACTTTCTTGTTCATCGTGTTTCTTGATGATTCTGGGTAAAGGTTGTAATTTTAATGATATATTGTTGATCCCCTTCCCAATGTGATCATTTTGACATGCTATTTGTCCATTTTGGTTAAGTTTTGCAAATCTCTGTTCTTGATGTTCTTGATCTGTTCTTCGTGTTCATCATGAAACTCATGAACTTTTCTTGAAAAATCATATGTTTTGGATGCCTTGAATCTGCATAGTGTTTTTCAACACTTAGAAAATTTCAACTTTTTCAATTTTTTTGGATTTCATTTGGTTTTGAAACCGCTTGTATGCAAACCGCTTATACTCTATGTTTCAAAACCGCTTCTGCTTTTCTAAGCTAACCGCATGCTGAACCGCTTGTTCAAATATTTTGAAACCGCATGCTGGTTAAATTCCTTCCTTCATTGCTTTTGAGATTTTACTGAGTATATAGGCTGGAAACCAAGAAATTCCTCTCTAATCACCTCTTGCAGTGTGGGATAAGTTTGGATTACAATGCCACGTACTTAAGTAATCTTATTCTCAAATCGTCATTATCATTGTGTATTCATAGTTCACTTGGGGTTTGAAATTTTCAAACCGCACCATTGCTTAACCGCTTGGTGCCCAAACCGCTTGTGAACTGTGAATACAAATATGGATCTAACACTTCATGTTTTACCTTGTAGGATCCATCTACCTTCCTACCTGGATGGGAAGTAAATGAGGAAGAGCTCAAAACTGATGCTCTTGGAAGGGAGTTGCTGAGGAAGGCATTTGAGAGTTTCGGGCATCCTACCGCTTTTCACCAAGAAGCAAGATTTCGTAGTGCCTTCATTTCCAGGGACCGTTCTTTGCAACCGCCAAGAAAAGGTCAAGAGTTCTAGATCAAGGTCAAAGAGTTGCCTGCCTGACCGCTGTTGTTGAAGATCTGAAGCTATCCATTGACTACATTGACATCAGAAGGCTTTTCAGATTTGTTGTTGGTGGTGCTCCCTTAGAGGTTGATCAAGTTATTCAAGTCTCTGCTGCCTCTCAAACCGCCAAAGTAGACACCTTGGCTAAGAAGTACAAGAAGATCCCCAGAAATAATTTTGGTGAGCTGATGAGCCAAATTGGTCATCTGGTTGGGAGAACTATTTGTGGAAAGACAGGAAACCACAACAACTTTACATCCCAACAATGGATGTACTGTTCTGCTATCTTTATGGAGATCCAACTACATTGGCCTAAAATCCTCTACATGGAAATAAAGGATAACATTGAGACCTATCAGTCTAAGGTCAAAGGTGAAGATCAGAGGTGGAGACCATTCTGCAGGATCATAACCGCTCTATTAATGGACTATGAGCATCTAGATGATATGGTCACCAAGAATCCAGAGCTTATGGTGGACTGCTCAGATGATTCTCTTGGATTGCTTGCATGTCACTCCTTCAGGTATGCTAATGGAGATGCATTATACAAATCCTTGTATGATGTAGATACCTATCCCTTGAAGGAGCCCTATGAACTAAGAGATCCCACAACCGCTCCAAAAGCTAAAGGAGCCAAGCGGTCCAGGAAGCCACAAGCAAGAGCAGAACCGCCACCAAAGAAGACCAAGACCGCTCCAGCAACCAAACCGCCTACAGCTGATGATGGAGCTGGTCCCAGTAAGAAGAAGCAGAAGAAGCCATGTGAAACCATGAACTTGGTGGATGAAGAGGATGAAGAAGAGGAAGAACCAAGTATTCCCAACTTGGTGGCTAGGTGTAACGATGTGTTGCCTTTTTCGCGGGAAAAATTCGATTTTTGCGTTTCTTTGAAAAACCAAATAAAACTGAAAAAAACGGAGTCGCCACGCCATTTTAATTTTGAAGGCCAAAACTTTGAAAAAAGCCCGAGATCAGAGATTTAGGTTCGGAGGTCATGTTACGCGTCGGGAAGGACGTTAGTGTGCACCCGACGCGCCTCGTAAAACGAGTCTTCCAAGCTGAAAATCATTTGTGTGTGTGTGTGTGTGTGTGTTTTGGCCAAAATAAGTTGAAACTGGAAAAAGTAAAAATTGGGATGTCTTTTTAAGACTTTAAACTGATCCCATGATTTTTTGGAGAATTTTTGGTTTGAGATTTGGTACTCAAAAAACCCTTTGAAGTTGAGAAGTCACTTCTGCCAGAAGAAAATGGCAGCAGACACCTGATTTTGAAATGGATTCAAGGGTCCTAAAACTTCATAATCTGGATGAACTCAGAGAATGAAAGTTTCTCTAGACTCCTTGAATAAACTTTGTGTGAAAGAAATTTCCATTTTGGAGAAGATTTGAGGGGTCAAAACCTTCTGGAAACCTCAGATATGAGATCTGGATTCCCAGAAGCTGATGAACTAGCCTCTGAAAGAAAAATTGAAAAGAGGAGTTTTACTCACCCAAAAAATAAGGTAAAAATATGTCTGGAAAGCTCTGGATGTTGGCTACAAAAAGTGTTTTGTAGTCAACACCAAATTCCAAGTTCATCTGTGTCCAAAAATTAAGACCATGGACTGAGGTCTGAGAAAATTGCTACTGGACAGCAACTTCTCAAGAAAGAAAATATGATTTTAAGGGGGTTTTGCATCCATGCTTGTCCCCATTTCCCTAGGTTTTGGTTAGTGATCACTAGACATTTTAGTGGTGAATCAACTATACCAAACCATCCTTGGGGTACATTAGGACTAAGCATTTCATTTGCTTGGGGAGGGGATTTTACCCTTTGAAATCAAGATTTAGTGCTTGAAAATGGTTTTTTAGGGTTTTGAAAGTGCATTTTTGCAAGTAAGAAAGAAAAGCTTTGAAAATAATGTTGATCTTTGTAGAAGATCATCCATGGAGATGGTCTTCCATGGTGATCTTCTTAGATCTAGAGAAAAAAGATGAAAGAACTACATTTTGTAGTTTGAAGATGCATGCATGGATGAGATTTAGGGTTAGGAAGAGGAGGGTTTACCAATCTTCCTTGTGTTCTTGAGTGTTTGGCTTGAGTGTATGAGTGTTTAGGGCTTTAATATGAGAGTGAGTGGATGAGTATGAGTTGGGAAAGATTGGAGAGAAAAAGGTGACAATTCTTGAGAATTCTCACTTTGTTTTCTCTCTATATTTCGCGAGAGGTTCGTTGCTATTGTGTTCTTCCTTTTTTGTTTTTGTATTTGGAGGGCTCAATTTATAGCCCTCTGAAAATTACATACTTGTCCGCGCGGATAGGATCGGGCGGCGTGCCTTTGTTCATTAAATGCGGCTTGACTTTGGACAAGAAGAATAATCTTTTTCAAAATTCAAATTGACCGGCCGGTTTTGTTTCGGCATTGCTATATTTGGTTTTCTTCATTTGTTTTTCTTTTTGAGATTCTTTTTAAGGTTTAACCTTAAATAACAATGCCCATTTTACCCTCACTTTGTTAGGAATGTTAGGATAGTTAGGAATTGTTAGAAATGTTATAACTTTCGTTAATTTTCTAACGGAAATTCTAACAAGCTCAAATTGGAGCACTTACGGTAGCCCCTCGGCGACGGCGCTTTCGAAGGAAGCGGGGTCGTCGATAAGTAAGGCTCCATATTTGGCGGGATGATCGAGTGATCGGGTGGGTGAACCTAGCGATAGGCTACCTACGTATCCCGAATGGGAATCAAGCCGATCGTAGTTCGGGTCTTTGACCCTGGAGATGATGGCGTTTTAGGTGCCTCGAACTGATGAGCGAGTTCTACGGTCGGTTCTTTGGAAAGAAACTTCTGTGGGGATAAGAGATGACCATTTTTGGTCTGATGGCTATCCGCTCTGCTGGGGATAGGAATGACCATTTTCGGTCTGACGGGTATCCGCCCTGCTGGGGATAGGAATGACCATTTTCGGTCTCTGCTGGGGATGATTGCGATTTATCGCTTTCTAGTGATAGCGTCTTAGGTGCCTCGAACCTTGAAGATGGCGTTTTAGGTGCCTCGAACCTTGGAGATGGCGTTTTAGGTGCCTCGAACCTTGAAGATGGCGTTTTAGGTGCCTCGAACCTTGATGATGGCTTTTTCGGTGCCTCGGACCTTGATGATGATGGCTTTTTAGGCGCCTCGGACCTTAATTTGATGATGGCTTTTTAGGCGCCTCGGACCTTAATTTGAAATGGCCTTTCGGTGGACTTTGTCTGCTGCCGAAGGAGAGGGTGACCGTTTTGGTCGAGGGGCTGGACCTAATGATAGGCTACCTACGTATCCCTAGTGGGAATCAAGCCCTTTCGTAGTTCGAGTCTTACTCGAGATTTCGTTGGCTTTTGGGATTCCGTTATTTTTGCTGGGGATTTCGTTAGCCTTTCTTTGAGGAAAATCGAGACGTATTTGTGCAGGAAATCGGTCTTACGTTTGACTGCCGGTGGATGATTTTGATGAAAGATACGGGATCTCGTTATCTTTCTCGGGGAAATCGGTCTTACGTTTGGCTAGGGGAAGGATTTTGATGAAAGATACGGGATCTCGTTATCTTTCTCGGGGCACTCGGTCTTACGTTTGGCTATAGGGGTAATTTTGATGAAAGATACGGGATCTCGTTATCTTTCTCGGGGCACTCGGTCTTACGTTTGGCTAGGGGTAATTTTGATGAAAGATACGGGATCTCGTTATCTTTCTCGGGGCACTCGGTCTTACGTTTGGCTATAGGGGAAGATTTTGATGAAAGATACGGGATCTCGTTATCTTTCTCGGGGCACTCGGTCTTACGTTTGGCTAGGGGTAGATTTTGATGAAAGATACGGGATCTCGTTATCTTTCTCGGGGCACTCGGTCTTACGTTTGGCTGCTTAGGGGTAATTTTGATGAAAGATACGGGATCTCGTTATCTTTCTCGGGGCACTCGGTCTTACGTTTGGCTAGGGGGTAATTTTGATGAAAGATACGGGATCTCGTTATCTTTCTCGGGGCACTCGGTCTTACGTTTGGCTGCTTAGGGGTAATTTTGATGAAAGATACGGGATCTCGTTATCTTTCTCGGGGCACTCGGTCTTACGTTTGCTATAGGGGTAATTTTGATGAAAGATACGGGATCTCGTTATCTTTCTCGGGGCACTCGGTCTTACGTTTGGCTATAGGGAGATTTTGATGAAAGATACGGGATCTCGTTATCTTTCTCGGGGCACTCGGTCTTACGTTTGGCTAGGGGGTAATTTTGATGAAAGATACGGGATCTCGTTATCTTTCTCGGGGCACTCGGTCTTACGTTTGGCTATAGGGGTAATTTTGATGAAAGCTACGGGATCTCGTTATCTTTCTCGGGGCACTCGGTCTTACGTTTGGCTGCCGGGGGTGATTTTGATGAAAGATACGGGATCTCGTTATCTTTCTCGGGGCACTCGGTCTTACGTTTGGCTAGGGGTAATTTTGATGAAAGATACGGGATCTCGTTATCTTTCTCGGGGCACTCGGTCTTACGTTTGGCTATAGGGGTGATTTTGATGAAAGATACGGGATCTCGTTATCTTTCTCGGGCACTCGGTCTTACGTTTGACTGCTTAGGGGATAATTTTGATGAAAGATACGGGATCTCGTTATCTTTCTCGGGGCACTCGGTCTTACGTTTGGCTAGGGGATAATTTTGATGAAAGATACGGGATCTCGTTATCTTTCTCGGGTTACTCGGTCTTACGTTTGAGCTGCTTAGGGAGATTTTGATGAAAGATACGGGATCTCGTTATCTTTCTCGGGGCACTCGGTCTTACGTTTGGCTTAGGGGTAATTTTGATGAAAGATACGGGATCTCGTTATCTTTCTCGGGGCACTCGGTCTTACGTTTCTGCTAGGGGTAATTTTGATGAAAGATACGGGATCTCGTTATCTTTCTCGGGGCACTCGGTCTTACGTTTGGCTAGGGGTAATTTTGATGAAAGATACGGGATCTCGTTATCTTTCTCGGGGCACTCGGTCTTACGTTTCTTGCCAGGGGTAATTTTGATGAAAGATACGGGATCTCGTTATCTTTCTCGGGGCACTCGGTCTTACGTTTAGCTAGGGGGAGATTTTGATGAAAGATACGGGATCTCGTTATCTTTCTCGGGGCACTCGGTCTTACGTTTGCTATAGGGAGATTTTGATGAAAGATACGGGATCTCGTTATCTTTCTCGGGGCACTCGGTCTTACGTTTGGCTGCCGGGGTAATTTTGATGAAAGATACGGGATCTCGTTATCTTTCTCGGGGCACTCGGTCTTACGTTTGACTAGCCGGGGTGATTTTGATGAAAGATACGGGATCTCGTTATCTTTCTCGGGGCACTCGGTCTTACGTTTGGCTAGGGGTAATTTTGATGAAAGATACGGGATCTCGTTATCTTTCTCGGGGCACTCGGTCTTACGTTTGGCTAGGGGTAATTTTGATGAAAGATACGGGATCTCGTTATCTTTCTCGGGGCACTCGGTCTTACGTTTGACTAGGGGTAATTTTGATGAAAGATACGGGATCTCGTTATCTTTCTCGGGGCACTCGGTCTTACGTTTGGCTAGGGGTAATTTTGATGAAAGATACGGGATCTCGTTATCTTTCTCGGGTTACTCGGTCTTACGTTTGGCTAGGGGGTAATTTTGATGAAAGATACGGGATCTCGTTATCTTTCTCGGGGCACTCGGTCTTACGTTTTCTTGCCGGGGTAAATTTTGATGAAAGATACGGGATCTCGTTATCTTTCTCGGGGCACTCGGTCTTACGTTTGCTAGGGGTAATTTTCTTGACAAGTGACTTTGGTTATCTTGTCAAGTTGGGGAGATTGCGAGTCACTGAAATTTTAAGGGGCAAAAGGGTCATTTTGACCCTTGCAATCTCATCCGCGCGGATAGGGATGGAAAGTCGGGGGTATTAATTAGGGCCAACGCCCTTCTCCTTCCCATTCAATTTTTTGAAACCGAGAGCGAGAGAGAAGCCGAGGAGAACGGCCATTTTGGCCTAGGAGCTTCAAAATTCGTCCGTTTTCTTCAATTTTTCAAGCAATGGAACACGGGAAGGCGCTTTTCAAGGCCAAGGACGTGGTCCCATAGCGGAGAGGCGGTGGAGCTCGTCGGATGAGGAGGCATTACAATCTTTCGCAATCGGTTGCGGAGGAGCATTACCCGTGCTTGGCAACATTGGGCTTCGGATCCGCATCTCCGAACGGTATATTTCGAATCCTCTTGATCCTCTTGTCGATTTCTTGTTTGAAATTTTTGGATGATTTTTGAATTTTTTTTTGAATATTGAATATTGATATTGATGATATGCAATGTTGCAATGAATTTGTGAGTGTCCCAAAAATGTGCATTTTGCTTGGGAAAAGAATTGGCATTTTCGCCACATTTTTTTTTTTTTAATTCGAAAATTTCATGTGAAAATTCGAAGAATTGTGATTTTTTTTTTGAAATTGAATATTGCATGTTCTTGATGATGATTTTTTTGAAATTGAATTTTGATATTGATGAATGATGATGCAATGCATGCATTTTGTTTGGAAAGAATGGGCATTTTGCCAATATGAGATGTATGTATGTTTAGGATTTTTTTTTTTTTTGAAAAGTGGGACGGATTTTTCCTCCCGTTGTATGTAAGATGGATGATATGCATGTATGCATTTTTTTGAAAATGGGACGGAGTTTTTACTTCCGTAGGAATGCATCCTCTCTTTTTTTTTTTTTGATGAATGCATTGGGACTTGCAAATTGTTTTCTTTCATGCGAGAAAAATGGGGCTATGCTCATTGTATCTTTGTTATCTTTGTCGAATTTTTTTTTTTAATGTAAATGCAAAGGCAATCTTTTGACATTTTCTCTCTTTTTTTTTTACGGGCGGAAACCGTTTTGTGACGGAGCAGCGAACAAGATGAAGACTCGAGGATCGGTGGAGTACGTGATTGACTTGTGGGATCGGCTTCGGATGCGGGCCGAGGAGCTTTGCCGAGTCAGACAGATTGTTGTCGAGACGGGGCTGCAGGAGTTCGTCGAGTGCTTGAGGGGGCTGGTCAAGTTCCCTAAGAGCAAGGGCTTGATGTTCGCTCTAGCGCGGCATTGGTGGGATGCGACCCGCACATTCCACTTCTTACGGGCGAGCGGCTACGCCTTCGACTATGCTTTGCGATCACGGGTTTGTCCTTGATGGACGCGGCATTGAGTGGAGAGATGGCTACGGCGATGCGTCTGCGAGCTCTTCTTGGATTTTCCCCTATTCCCAAAAGGGGATGGGGATGGAGTATGCCGTGGTCTTCGGTAAGATTGTGGAGACCATCGCGAGTTACGAGGTGGGGAGGATAGGTTTAGCGCCGAAGCGGTGCTAGGTCCTTCCTCTGGTTTACCTTTTCGAGCACGCTCTTTGGGCATGCTTTGAGGGACGGCGATCTTTGCCTTCTTGAGGTCCTTGGAGGACATGGAGACGGTTGGAGATATTTCTGGGGAGGCGGGGTGGTGTGTACTTCGCTCTTGATAGATACGGCGGAAGGCTGTGAGCTCCTGTCTTGCTTGAGTTTGCTCACTGGAGGTATAAGCTCTCTTTTTGCTTTCCCTCTTTCCTTTGAGCACGCACTTTTATTTGCCTTTGGATTGATTGGATTTTTACCTTTCGCGGTATGGGCGTTGGAGTTTTTCCACGTCACGGTGTGGAGCGGCTGAGGCGTACGTCGGGCGTATCCGGCCATGCGATCTTGGTCCAAGCATGCCGGGAGAAGATAAGCTCCGAGGGCGTACGACTCTCGGGTACGCGGATTGCCTTCCTTTGACGGAGGCCGAGACGGATGAGGGGATGATATTCTTCCCACAGGATCGCTTTGAGGTAGCGCGGTGAAGGCGCGAGATCGGGACGGTGCGGCGGAGGATTTTGAGGGCACGACTTGCGACGTCTACTATGCGGGAGAGAGGGTGACGCGCCCGGCATGGCGTGAACTCGCCTTTGAGGACACCGGTGGAGCCTCCCGCCGATATGATGCACCCGGCGATCGGTCCGTGACACTGGGATGATTACGAAGCGAGGCCGGCACTTCTCGGACTTCGTGGCGATCGAGCCATATGCGACGTTCGTCTTGAGGAGGCGAGGATGCCTCGGGTTTTGGAGAGGAGGGGCTTGGGATCCCGCGGTACCCTCGGACGGATTTTCCTACATCCGGGATGGGGTCCGATTGAGGGTGCGAATCCCTCGGCCCGGCGGCTTCCACGAGCTTTCCGGCCTCGTCAGGGTATGAAGGTATGGCTTCACCTTTTCCCCTTCTTTTCTTTCTTTTGTTTCATCATCTCTAGCATCACTTCTTTTTTTTTTTTTTTGGCGCTTTTGCTTTTGTGCGGTTTTCGGAGGTGGTCGTCGAGACACCGACGAAGCAAGTGATCGGAGCCAAGAGGTTCATACGGAGGATGGTTGCTTGCGGGGCGCCTCGGGCTAGGGCGAGGAGACCACGGCGGCACCTGTCCAGACGGGAGGCTTCTCCTATTCCCTCGGAGACTTCTTCGAGACCCCTCTTTCTCCTCTCATTGATCATCGCGCGGCACTGCCTTCGGATCACGTCATTCTTGGGGATCCGTACGGGCGGGGACACGTCAGCGGCATGGTGGGTCGTCTCCGTATGTTCGGGAGTCGGACGCCTTCACCTTCGGGTACGATTTCTTGAGGATGCAGGTTTACCCTATCGAGTGTGCCGGTTGGTCTGATGAGCCTCTTTACGGAGATGAGGACGATTACGAGCCAGAGACTTTCGGGGCTCTGAGGAGCGGGCCCGAGTCGCAAGAGGGCAGGGGAGACATCGGGTCTTTGGAGACTCCGATTGATTTTTTTTTTGAGATTTAGATTTGTACAGATCATGCACATTTTTTTGATGTAATAATTTAGGATTTTATTTATGTTTGTTTGTTGTTTTTTTTTTTTTTTTTTTATACACTCTCTTTTTTTTTTTGGAATGTAATAATTTAGGATTTTATTTTATGAATGCAATGCAATATGAATGCGGTGTTGCATGAGCCTTGTTTTTTTTTTTTGCAAGGGTGTTTGGTATATGGGTGGTTTGGGGAGGGTTTTTGCACAAGTTTCGAGCAACGGGACGGAATATTCCCTTTTGGTGTAGCGGCTTGGGTACATTGCGGATTTTTCGATGGGGAGCAAACGTATCCGCGCGGATGGGGACGGCATCGACATTGTCCTTTGATTTTGCTTTTAAACTGGCTTTGCTTTATTTCAAATTCAAATATCTTCTTCAACCTCCGGCCCAACGGACCATTTTCGGGGAGGAAGAGAGAAAAAACCATGGAAAGCCTTAGAAAAGCTCCCTCAAAATTGTCCCAAGAGTCCCAAATGTCATTTTTCAACAAATTCAAGGAAATAATGTATGAGAGAAGGTCTTTCTTTGAAGAACGGTACAAGGTACGATGCTTGTGGTCTCTCAAAGAATTGGTTCCGGATTATGACCTCTTAAGGGCTTCTTCTTCGTTTTGGGATACTAGAAGGCATGTCTTTTGCCTTTCCTTCAACGAGATTGTTCATTGTGGAAGAATTTCGGGCCTTGCTTGGAGGTCCGGAGGTGGAGGAGATAGCAATTCCTTTGTCAGGAGGAGCTTCTTTTGTTGACAAGTTGTGCAACCTTCTTCATCTTTCCGGAGGAAGCACGAGGCATGATCCGCGGTCCCGACCATTTTGATATTTCCGGTCTTCCCGACAGATTTAGGGGCTTAGGCTTGGTGGATGATGCCTATTGGGATGCCTTTGCACTTTGCATGTTCGGCACTTTGTTCATGGTCTATTCCTTCGGGATTTGCCATCGATCTCTGCTGGATGTTGTCGTTCCATTGTCGCACAGGCGAGAGATGTCGTTCCTTTGATTCTTGGGGAGACTTTTCATGCTCTCGGCAGATTAGCTACCGGACGGCGGTACATGCACGGGGGCAGCCCGTTTCTCTTGACCACAGTGGGCGATGGAGCGTTTGGGGGTTCTTCGGGAAACCTACGATATGATCGGGCCTTGGACTTTTGCCGGGAGAGGTGTTGATGTAGACTTTGATGATCGGGGCTCGTGGGCACGTTGGATGGCGGGTCGCCGGGCTGAAGATATCGAGATGGTTGGTGCCTCGTTGGCGGGTGGAGACTCGCGAGTGCTTCGGGACGGGTCCCAGTGGTTATGCTTCCGGGGCTTTCTCGGTCCGGTTTCTACATTCCGGCTCTGGTCCTTAGGCGGTTTGGCTTGGAGCGGAGTTCCTTTGGAGGGCTTTGATGATGTAGCCACCGGGGTGGTGGCTCCTGTTTCCATGGATGATCCCTCGGTGTTTCCATTTCTTTCCCGAGTATGGAGGTACGATGCCTTTCCTCCTCGGGTCATTCTCGGGCGTCAGAGACCGGTGTTCACGACCACTTGGTACCTGGATTGGTACGAGGGGCATGCAGGAGAGACTCGGGTGGCTATTTTGAGACGGCGTGAGGCCATTGTAGGTGCGGAGGACCGGCTGTTTACGAGAGGAGGAGGGCCGAGGCGAGGGCCAACCCTCATGGCCCGGAGCGGGGACGCGTGGCCGATTATGAGGCTTACGTCAAGAGACGGGAGAGGAGGGCTCCTATGTTACCGGCTAGGTTACGAGGAGATGAGGGATGACGCTAGGGCTACTAAGGCCACTGACGAGGCCGGTTTGATAGACCTGTTCCTATACCAGAGCTTGGTAGGAGGAATGCCGACATCTTTCCGGTTCGAAGAGAAAGACTCGGAGGGGAAGAAGAAGGGAGAGGCCGATGCGAGTGGCTTGGAGTGACTACGAGGTTTCCAAGTATCCCTTTCTTGCCATGACAGGACACATTAGTTTGATTATGTATCTTAGTTTTCCTTTAGCGGGTTGCCGGTTGTAGGAATGAATCGGGCTTAGACTCATCAAAGAGCTTTTAACTTGTAATGAATATTTGAATTGCTTTAGAGTTTTTCGAGACGCTTTCATGGTACGATCAATTGTATTGATGCCAAAGTATGGCTTTTATTTGTGCTTTAGACCGAACCGTTTCCATTTGCCTACGTTCCCCTCATTTTGAGGAGCTCGGGTCTTCGTAGTTCAAATGGTGAACTCTTTTTTTGTTTTTTTTTTGTTTTTTTTTTTTTTGTTTTTTTTTTGTTTTTTTTTTTGGTGCAACCACTGTTTTTACCTAGGCCGCCCTTTTCGGGTTTCTAACCTAGTTGGGTATTACTCTTTTAGCACTCTTTTTTTTTTTTTTTTTTTTTTTTTGTTTTTTTTTGTTTTTTTTTTTTTTTTGGTGCAACCACTGTTTTTACCTAGGCCGCCCTTTTCGGGTTTCTAACCTAGTTGGGTATTACTCTTTTAGCACTCTTTTTTTTTTTTTTTTTGTTTTTTTTGTTTTTTGTTTTTTTTTTTTTGGTGCAACCACTGTTTTTACCTAGGCCGCCCTTTTCGGGTTTCTAACCTAGTTGGGTATTACTCTTTTAGCACTCTTTTTTTTTTTTTTGTTTTTTTTTTTGTTTTTTTTTTTTTTTTGTTTTGTTTTTTTTTTACGCGTAGTATCTGCGGCTTGTCACCATTCACTGGGTGTACAAAGGGATTCCGTCGAGGTGCAAGTTGCATGGCTCCTCAGGAGAAGATCTTACGGGACGACATATGGCCCGACCCATACGAGGCTCCCATTTGCCGAGAGGGTTGATACGGGCTGGGGGCTTTTCTTTTAGAACGAGATCACCTTCTCGGATCTCCCGATGCTTTACTTTCTTGTCGAAGGCTCTGGCCATTCTTCCTTGGTAGGCTCGGATGTGTTCCATGGCCTTGATCGGCGTTCATCTAGTAGGGCCAATTCGTCATGGCGACTGCTGGAGCCATTCGACCTCGTTGATTCGGCTTTGGCGGTATACGGAGCGAGGTATTTCCGGCTCGATTGGGAGTACGGCTTCCATTCCGTATGTGAGGGCAAAAGGTGTTTCCCCGGTTGCCGTTACGGCGATGTTACGCAGCCCCGAGTGCCAAGTGTAACTTCTCGGGCCAATCTACGCCTTGGACGGCCATTTTCCGGATGATATTTTCGAGTCTTGTTTCTTTGCTTCGACGGCTCCGTTGGTTTGGGGCACTGTAGGGTGATGACTTGTGACGGGTTATTCGGAATTCCGCCGGCGGTTTTCACATTCCCCTTCGAAGTGGGATCCATTATACGAAATGATTTCGTGGCAACCCGTATCTGCGCACATGATGTTTTCTTTGATGAAGAGGGCGACTTTCTTTGAATTGAGGATTTTGTAGGACTTTGCGAGCATCCTTTTCGATTCCTTCGAAGAAATGACCAATCTGCGTCTCTTTAGGCTCTTCCGCAGTTCCCAAATTCACACTCGTCAAAATCTCTTCGGCAGCTTGGGCTCGATTTTCCTCTTCTAGGACAACTTTGCTTAAAGATTTTTTTTTGTTGTTTGATTTTTTTTTTGTTTAATGTATGCCTTCTTTATCTAATGAATTATTATTAAAAAAATTTTTATTAATTAATTCATCATTAGTTAAAGTGGCAATCAAGGGATACTCGAAAGGTTCGTCATTTCATTGAAAACGAAAGGGAATACGGTGCTTGCTACGGACTCGTAGTCTTCGGGCGTAAGGCCATCGGACGACCCTAGAGACTCGATCTTAACAATGAGAGACTCGGAGGACTTGTCCTAGATTGACACGAAAGGACGGGGGACCAATCCAAGCTTGGTGATCATTTCCTCCTTGGTCGCGGACGGGCTGAGAGAGTTTCCCAATTCTTTAGCGGCATCGCTGTTGGTGGCTTCACAACTCGGGAAAGGCATGGTCTCTGTGCTCCCTCTTCGGTCGTTGCTATCATCTCTTTGTACGAACCAGAATCAAGCTGTGTTTGGCATCGAAAGCGAGCATGTGGATGTAGGGATCTTCCTCAGTGCAGGGACTTCCGTTTCGTCATAATCGATCGCTCAATCCGGATGTAAGGACGCATTGCGTCTCGGTGAGCGGCTAGAAAAATCTCATGTCCCATACTCGAGCGGAAAGGCTTGGCGGGTAGTTCGGCAAGGAGGACGTCCCACACGACGTTCATAGATTTGAGCCGAGTACAGTCGGTGTTTGCGACTTTTATCATGAAAACCTCCTCGCCGGCGAGGCGAAGAATGGGTTTGCGAATGCGGCAAATCTGTGATTGAGGGACCGGGGACTTGTGTGCACTGTATCACGGCGGTGTTCGGCATTTCCTTCCAGTACGCCTCCAAGTGTTGGAAATAGCAATTGAATTTGATGAATCGAACTTCTTCGGAGTCCGCTCGCTTGAGTGTGTCGACATAGTTGGCATCGCTAGATTCCAAAGGATGTTGACGAGACTTGCCTCTTGAAGGATGTAGCCCGGTGTTTGGCTGTGGGCGTTCTTGGCTATTGTTTCGGCTTCGTTCCCTATGAGGAAAGCTGTCACCCCTTATGACTTCAAGGTCTCCTGCCGGTTGATGAATTTGACGCATTGGTGGAGAGTGGAGGCTATGGCTTTCATGTGATGCAACCAAGGGCGCCACTAGTAGAGTGTGAACTCGGAGGGGATATCCATTACATGGAACTTTGCGGGCACCATTTGGGTTTCGTACCAGAGTTCCCGAGTCACTGTCCCCGAATGGGGACGAGACGAACCGTCGTAGGCTTTGACGGTCAGGGTAGATGGGATCACGCGCCTTTCATTTATGCGGAGGGCCCTCGTCATGCGAGGGGAAGGACATTTACCGATGATCCATTGTCCACTAATACCCCAGGGAGTGACATGGTGTTGAGCCGAATAGTGATGTACAAAGCTTCATTGTGTTGGGAGACATCTCTTGGCAAATCTTCATCGCAGAAGGTGATCATACTCCCATATAGGTGAGGATCATAGATTTGGTCCTTGTCTCGGGATGGAGAGTCATCAAGCCGGTCACTTCGTGCCTTTTTCTTGCGAGGCGAGTCTTTGCCGAAGCCCACAGGTTATCTTGATGCCTTTTGTGGCGGTTGCCATCTCTAGTCAACATGTTGATTGAGTGGGAGCGCCCAGGCCAGCGTCGGTTTTCTTCATCGGTGTATATTCGGGAGCTGGACAAAGCGAACCTTGGGCGACCCGAGGGGTTGGACTTACGTTACTGCGGTACTACGGTATCCGAAGGTCTCAATTCTGTCGTTGGCAAGGCTTTTCTGTTCTTTTATCCCTTTTTGCTTTGGGGAAGAGGCGGGAGTAGAGTACATAATAATCAAATCCCCCGAGATGGCTCCCGAGCGTTCCCAGCTGTTATCACCGGCCTCGAATCTCTCCTTCAATTTTTCTTTGGGAGGAAATTTTCTTTTTCTTAGGAGGACGGTCCTCGTGTATCCAATCCTGATAGTCCCTTTCAAGGCAATCGGGACGATCACAAATATCCCACCGAATGTGTTCTACGGTGGTGGCGGATTTGGGACCTCGGGTTGACGGTCTTTGGAATGACTTTGAGTGGGCTGGTCAGGGGATCTGCTGCTTTGGGCTCGTGCGGTAGCGAGTGATTGGACTCCGCCGGATAATGAGAGATATTGAGGTCCAGGGGAACGGGCATATGTTTGTCCTTGAGGTAGCCCCGGTCGGTTGGGATATTGTTAAGGTCCCAAAGTGGCGTGTGGCCTCTTCAATCCGGGCACTGTATGCATTGCAGCGTTCTTCCGGGGATTTGATGGGTGACCATATTTCTTTAAGCGTTCACGATTTTCATCACTCGGTGATATTTGTGGGACCATCACTTTGAGAGGGGACAGGCGACGGTATACCGAACTCTTTCGTCCCACATTCTTTGTTTGGGGGCCGGTTGCCACTGTAAGTCGGCGGGCGGGAGTCCGGCGGTGGAAACATAGGAATCTTGGGGTAGCATCTTGATGTATCAGGGACTATTAAGAAGAGGAGGAGAACCTTCTTCTGTCTTTGCGGTAAAGGTGCCATCGGAATTGAGGCGATAGTCAAACCATGACTTGCGACTACCCCCGAGTAGGTCATCAATTTGAGCCTCATGTCGAAGTCTCATTTGTTCTACCAAGCTGGATCCAATCTTGAGTGCATGCGAGGGATTTTGGAGGACGGAGCAACGTTATCCCCATCATTACCGGGTGATGCGAGACATTACGAAACCCGGAGTTGGAACAAACGGCGAAGGCGATGACGCGCTTGACTCTTCCCAGTGATCAAACGGTGACCGGTGCCGAAACCAAGCTTTGTGCGGAGGCTGCGGGGGAAAGGACACGAAGGTTCGAGATGTGCAGGAATGGAAGGAGGGTAGGTGTTTGGGCTTTTGGCTCATGCAACATGCGATTATTTGTTCACGTTTACTTAAAACATGTTTTATTAACCTAATCGGTTGGAAAAGATTGCTCTTCTTTTCGCAAACTACTCGATTCTGGATCGGTGGGCCCCGTCACTACGTCTATAAGCCCCTCGTATTCCACTGTATTTCGACCTCCCGGGGTGGACGGCCCGGGCGAGGGTCACATAGGGCAAGCGGGTCCCACCGACCAGAAAGAAAACGATCCTAAAAGTCGGCGGGTAATCGAGTCTTAACGAGCATTCGATGTAAATTACGGACAAGGCGACGTCGAAAGTCAAGATCATGTCAGGGCTCGACAAAAAAGTCGGCATGATTTGGAGTGATAAGCGTCCACAATTGATCTTGACTTGTCGTCGGTTAAGCCGTAATTAGGCATGGAATATTCATTAATCCTTGATGACTCGGTGTCAATCTTTGGGAGTCGGTGTATAATTTGTGCCGGTCGAGCCGAAGTCAAGGCGCCGGTCAATATCTTGGTCAAAGTCTGCGGCGGAAAACCGGCGAGAACTTCGGCGATTAGGGACCCGAGAGATATTGAGTCGGTATGCCGACAAAGGCTTGAAAGGAAAGGTCTATACACGGACGGGGCATGACACGGACCCGGACTAAAAACCAACCGGGTCTCGGACAAAGTGTGTCACGGACAAGTGCATGGTCGACACGAGGCTCCATGGGATGTTTGGGTAGTCTGTGCTCATCCGAGAGGCGTAATAAGACCAAACGGACCGCGACAAGGATTTCCCGGGTTAAGGGCGTAGTGTGCGGTGTACGGTCACGTGCGCGTAGTGTGCAAGCGATCTATATTCTTTTTACGAGTAAAATAGAAATTTTTTATGTGTCTTAAAAATATGATGCATGATTTTTTTGGAAATTTTCTTTTTTTTTGAAAATCTTTTTTTTTTGAATTTTTTTTTATGAGCACATAAGCACGTAAGCATGAAAATTCCGACAGTTAGGGACATTATTCCGACAGTCAACATTTTGACTTTCTCCGAGGCGGCCAAAACAATCATGAAAACCGTGCAAAAAATCAACACACACACAAAAATGATTTTCAAAGCCGGGACGGAAGCTTGACCCTCAAAAGCTTTTTTTTGAAAACGGTGATACCGGTACGTGGGATTGTTAGACCACAATTTATCCCCGACTCGTGTTAGGAGGCGATAACGGGAAATTTAGTGGTTTCCACCAATATACCGAATACCATTTTTTATTAAAAAGCTTAGTCCCCAGCGGAGTCGCCACTGTAACGATGTGTTGCCTTTTTCGCGGGAAAAATTCGATTTTTGCGTTTCTTTGAAAAACCAAATAAAACCGGAAAAAACGGAGTCGCCACGCCATTTTAATTTTGAAGGGCCAAAACTTTGAAAAAAGCCCGAGATCAGAGATTTAGGTTCGGAGGTCATGTTACGCGTCGGGAAGGACGTTAGTGTGCACCCGACGCGCCTCGTAAAAACGAGTCTTCCAAGCTGAAAATCATTTGTGTGTGTGTGTGTGTGTGTGTTTTGGCCAAAATAAGTTGAAACTGGAAAAAGTAAAAATTGGGATGTCTTTTTAAGACTTTAAACTGATCCCATGATTTTTTGGAGAATTTTTGGTTTGAGATTTGGTACTCAAAAAACCTTTTGAAGTTGAGAAGTCACTTCTGCCAGAAGAAAATGGCAGCAGACACCTGATTTTGAAATGGATTCAAGGGTCCTAAAACTTCATAATCTGGATGAACTCAGAGAATGAAAGTTTCTCTAGACTCCTTGAATAAACTTTGTGTGAAAGAAATTTCCATTTTGGAGAAGATTTGAGGGGTCAAAACCTTCTGGAAACCTCAGATATGAGATCTGGATTCCCAGAAGCTGATGAACTAGCCTCTGAAAGAAAAATTGAAAAGAGGAGTTTTACTCACCCAAAAAATAAGGTAAAAATATGTCTGGAAAGCTCTGGATGTTGGCTACAAAAAGTGTTTTGTAGTCAACACCAAATTCCAAGTTCATCTGTGTCCAAAAATTAAGACCATGGACTGAGGTCTGAGAAAATTGCTACTGGACAGCAACTTCTCAAGAAAGAAAATATGATTTTAAGGGGGTTTTGCATCCATGCTTGTCCCCATTTCCCTAGGTTTTGGTTAGTGATCACTAGACATTTTAGTGGTGAATCAACTATACCAAACCATCCTTGGGGTACATTAGGACTAAGCATTTCATTTGCTTGGGGAGGGGATTTTACCCTTTGAAATCAAGATTTAGTGCTTGAAAATGGTTTTTTAGGGTTTTGAAAGTGCATTTTTGCAAGTAAGAAAGAAAAGCTTTGAAAATAATGTTGATCTTTGTAGAAGATCATCCATGGAGATGGTCTTCCATGGTGATCTTCTTAGATCTAGAGAAAAAAGATGAAAGAACTACATTTTGTAGTTTGAAGATGCATGCATGGATGAGATTTAGGGTTAGGAAGAGGAGGGTTTACCAATCTTCCTTGTGTTCTTGAGTGTTTGGCTTGAGTGTATGAGTGTTTAGGGCTTTAATATGAGAGTGAGTGGATGAGTATGAGTTGGGAAAGATTGGAGAGAAAAAGGTGACAATTCTTGAGAATTCTCACTTGTTTTCTCTCTATATTTCGCGAGGTTCGTTGCAATTGTGTTCTTCCTTTTTTGTTTTGTATTTGGAGGGCTCAATTTATAGCCCTCTGAAAATTACATACTTGTCCGCGCGGATAGGATCGGGCGGCGTGCCTTTGTTCATTAAATGCGGCTTCGGCTTTGGACAAGAAGAATAATCTTTTTCAAAATTCAAATTGACCGGCCCGGTTTTTGTTTCCAGCATTGCTATATTTGGTTTTCTTCATTTGTTTTTCTTTTTTGAGATTCTTTTTAAGGTTTAACCTTAAATAACAATGCCCATTTTACCCTCACTTTGTTAGGAATGTTAGGATAGTTAGGAATTGTTAGAAATGTTATAACTTCCGTTAATTTTCTAACGGAAATTCTAACAAGCTCAAATTGGAGCACTTACACTAGGGCCAAGAAGGCTAGGGAAGAGATGGCTGGATTGACTGTGGAAGAACAGATGAAGGTTCTTCAGGATAGAATTGATAGATTGGCCAAGGAACAAGCTAAGAAGTATCAAGCCAAAGGCAAGACTGTTGACCCAACTGCCTCCCAACAAGAACCGCTTCAAGAAGAGAGACCGCCTCCAACCCCTCAAACTTCTCCTGTCCAATCACCTACCCAATCCCCAGTCAGATCCCCTTCTAAATCCCCTTCCAAAACCAAATCCATAACCCCTTCCCCTTCCAAAACCGCATAAACTCAGGGGGAGAAACCAAAGAGAAGAAAAATAATGGCCAGAAAGAAAACCTCTAAAAAGACCAAGCCTGTCCAACCCTCACCCTCTCCTTCACCTCCCAGAAATTCCCCTCCTCAATCACCTCAAAATTCCCCTTCACCTTCCCCCAGAAAATTACTATCACCCCTATCTTCTCAATCCCAATATAACTCACCCCAACATTCCCATTCCATAAATTCACAACACTCAAACCAAACCCCTACTCAATCTGCCTATCAACAATGGCAGTCCAAGCCCTCTGTTGGACATGCCACCTCTAAATCTGTTAGGGATGATCCAACCCCAACCAATTCCCCTAACAAAAACCGCTCCCATTTCCCTACACCTAACCGCTCCAAATCTAACACCCCTTCAAAATCACCAACTCCTCACAACTCACCCATTAGACATAACTCACCTCCTCCAAATATACCTCCCCAAACCCAAACCGCGCCTGAATCCAACCAAACCCAACCGCCTCCCATATTTCCAACCGCCTCACCACCCTCAATCGCCCCTCCTTCTGAGTACTCCCAAATTCTCCAAACCCTCAATCTGATTCAAGGCCAACTGGTCATAAACCAAGGCCATGTCATCTCTTTAACCGCCTCCAATGAATCCCTCCTTGCATCCAACCGCGCTTTACAAGCCAAGGTGGATTCTCACTCCCTTGAGTTGGCAACCCTTAAAGCTTCTTTGCTTGATGCCATTAAGGGGGAGAGATCTACAGCAATTCCATCCTCCTCCTCAACCGCCACTCCTGACCAAACCGCTTCCTTAATCAAAACCGCCTCTGAAGCCTTTCAGAAATCTCTCGAAGCTGGTATGGTCAAAGCCTTAGAAGAAAAAGCTTCAGTTGAGGAGATGAAGAAATCTTTGGATGTTCTTGGAGAAAAATTATGTGCCTCCCTTGATAAAGATTTGGGTAATCTGAGCACCAAATTCCTTGACTTTCTTCAATCCAGACCGCAATTATCTCAGGTTGTCCAGACCGCTTTAGATTCTCTGCGTGAAGAAGTCTTGGAACAAATTGATCTATTCAAGGTGGATTCCAAGGTGAATCTGGATCGTGTCGAGATACAGTGAAGGCCAAGCTGAACGAGATCCAAGATGAGTTCAATGACCGCTTGGACAACCTCAGGGAAGGATTCAACTCCAGACTAGGCTCAATTGTCAATGAACTCAAATCCTCCCTGAAGGTATCTGTGGATCTTGAGCCTATGGAACAAGCAATTCAAGCTCAAACCGCTTTAGTTCAAGAGGAACTCCACACCATTTTCAACTCTATCTATTCCTCTGTCAATGTGAAGCTTGACATTATCAAGGAAAACCTTGTGGAAAATACCAAAGCGGTTGGTGCCACTAATTCCACCTCTGCTCATTCTGTCAATGCCTTAAAGAAGCTTGAAGATACTCTCACCAGAACCGCACAGGAAGTTAGAAGATTGAGGAAAGCGTTTGCCCCTGACCAATCAAGAGCTGGGCCAAGTGGAGCTGATCATGAAGTTTACAAGCCGCCCCAGCAGTAAACCGCTTTTTCTTTTTGAATCGCTTGTGTAAGTTGGACAGCACTCTCCTTGTATTTTCTTTGTCCAACTTACTTTGTTTTGTTTTTTGTAACCTTGTAATTTTCCTTCATTCCTGTACTTGTAATCATCTTAGGAATTAATGGAAATTGCATCATGATTCCAAAACCTTGTTCATATCAAACTGCTTGTTTGTAGAACAATGAAACCGCTTAAGGTCTTAAACCTCATTCAAATATTTTTCAACTTAAAAATCACTCTTTTGAATTGATGTTTAAACATTCAGTTTAAACTGCACTTGAACTTAAACTCACATTTTTTAAGTGCACTGAATGCATTTCTAGACTCTTCAAATTGTAAGTTTTTCAATCTTTCAAAAGTATAGAAACCTATAGCTTAAGCTAGTGTGTGAATTGACTTGGGACATGACTTACCATGTTAATTCTTATGGATATGTTTTTACCAAGTACAATGTTTGCTTTTGCTGTAGTAGGTAATGGCATCAATCAAATAGGGGGAGATTGTTGGGTATGCATATTTTAACCCTCCTATTTTGTATTAGATTTGATTGATACCATAACCTCCTGTCTATTTTAAGGACTTTAGGACCCTATGTAATGAAGCTTAGACTTCAATTTTTTAGCTAAGTCCATTTTATAGAATAGGTTAAATTTAGGCTTGAAGACTGGCACAAGAATCATTGGATTTAAGGTTGCAGTTCCAAAGGATTCAGAACCGCCTAGAAGAACCGCTCTATGGAATCACTTGGTGAATCCTGTCTGAAACCGCTTATGGAACTCCCAAGTGAAAATATCTTATGAACCGCTCCTTTGCAGTTTCAACCTTAAGACCTCTCTTGGAACCGCCTCACTGATGTAACCGCTTACACTCAGAATCGCCCCAATGATTGGCTACTTGAAGTGAACTCCTTTGACCGTTGGAATCCACGTCAGCAATTTCAAAAGTCAACCACCATATCTTGTCACGTGACTACTTTTCAGACAAGATCTGCAAGGATCTCAAAAAGGTGACAGATGTCCTAACCACCTTGATTGCGGCGAGGTCGATCGGCTTTACTGCATCAGCGTTCCAAAGGACAAAAGTGGTTGCTGTGGACCAATGAGAAAGCATCAAGGACTGTCCTTACAACAGCTGTGTCTAACGGCTATATTCCTGATGCTTGGGTATAAATACCCCCAACCTTCATCATTTGAAGATTGCTTGAAACTTGAGAAATTGCCGTGTTCATAAGAAGTTGAAGCTCTGCCCAGAAATTCTAAGTCCTTTGAATCTTCATCTTCAACCTTCAAGAAATATTCTCCAGCCCAGAAATTAAGCCTTAACACATTCAAGAATCATTGAGCTCTACATCTCAGATTTAAAGAGCCTTGATCTCGAACACACACATACCTCACTTGTTTAAACACATAGTTTATTCATTTGAGATGCACTGGTTATAGTCTAGGATTTGTTCTTCATAGAAAAGATTTTATTGTACTTTGTAATCTCTCAATACTCAATATAAAATCTCTCTTAGAAATCCAAGACTAACCATCTTGGTAGTGGACGTAGAACGTTTATCGATTGAACCACTCCAAATAGCTTGTTCGTACTTTACTGCATTTATATTTTCTGTGCTTGCTAATTATTTATCTCTGTCTCTGTTTGATCTTTATATAGTTATCCTTTATTGTGAAATTGTGTTTGGAGTTAACATTGTCAAACCACACTTTCAGTTTTTCAACTGCTCAGGAAATTGCACTAAAACCGCCTTGCAAAACCGCTCCCTCAAAACCGCTTTTAACTTTAATATTCCGCTGTGCATTTTACAACTCTACTTGCAGTTTCTTATACACTGCAAGAGGTTTTGTAAGCGTAGAGGTTTTAGTTTTAAATCGAGGGCGAAAAATTTGAAACAGCTATTCACCCCCTCTAGTTGTATTTTCACCCTTGTTGCCACATTTGGGACCAATAATATCTTTCCCAAATTCACTCTCAGTCACTTTGTGATAAATGGAAGCTTTAATGGTATCCGTAGGATCCTAATAATTTTATCTCAGTTAGTAACTCAAAACACATTTCACCCATGATAGAAAGCATACTAAGCTCATATCCTAACCTTTAAAGTCACCCAGAGATCACTAAACTCATTTCGTGTGCAGGACATGATAACAGCAACAACCTAATAGAACATACATAAATATAAAAAATCAATCAAATTTACACACATTTAACTATAATTAATCTTGATATTATACCTGATCCACCCTGTCAATAGTATGACATTTCTTCTTGATAGAGCTTAACGGATAATATGTATCCGCTTAAGTGAGAAATTCCATTATAGAGAGCCAATGACTGTCTTGAAAAGCTTCATCCTTCACCGGATCTTCTATCGCTCTCCGTATATATTCTTGGGTTGCGATCGGTGTTTGTTGTGAAGATAAGTTCTGACGGTCGAAATTTCTCTGGCGCATGGCGGACTGTACGGCATCGGCCGGATCAGAAATAACACGCGATGAAGAGGAGCATTCACCGCGAAAAAAAAAACGCTGCTCGTTAGGATTCATTATTTTTGGTTTAATAGAATTTGAATTGAGAAGATTGAGTGAGGGTTGCTATGAGGATACGAGAGAGAGAGAATAAATGAACGAGAAAGGAGAGGAAAAGGGGAAGATAAATGAATCTGGAAAACTGGGATGGAGTATTTAATAAAGCTTAACTCGCAACACGGTGTAGCGAGTTTGACTTGGGCATGTCAAACTTGCTACACGGTGTAGCGAGTTTTGTTTAATTAATTGTCCTAATTAATGACCAACAGTCAAACCCTAATTACATAGAACTCGCTACACGGTGTAGCGAGTTTGACCAGCCCAAGTCAAACTCGCTACACGGTGTAGCGAGTTTAAAAAAAAGGGGACATTTTGGGCAAAACTTTAAACAGTAAGTCATTTTTGAAATTAAAAAAGTAAAAAGGTATTATTTGAGATAAAATTCAATTTATTATGAATCAAATTACCAGGATCTATTGGATTTAATTTTCAAAGGACTAAAACGCAAATGAATTAAAAGGACTAAAACACAAATGAATGATTTTTATGGACCAAAAATTTGAATTATTGGGAAATTTAATTTTCAAAGGACAAAAATACAAATGAATTAAAAGGACTAAAACACAAATGATTGTTATTTATGGACCAAAAAGCTGATTTATTGGCGAAAATGGATGAAATTTAAGGACCAAAATGCAAAATATAGGCGAATAAGAGCTTGCCACGTGATGAGCTGTGGAGCTTGAAATTTTTTCTGCTTTAATATTATATATGAATGGATGGATGGGTAAAAGTTAAACCTAATTAATTATATGTGATATTTATTTTGAGACAAAATATTAAAAACCATTACTGTATTTCCAGGAATGGTGGGATTAAACATAAAATCAAGCTTAATTGCTGTGCGCTATTGTGGCTTTGTGTCATTAATTAACTCATTGACTGAGTCAAATAAAATAAAAATAAAAGATTACGCATTCGTTTCAGATTAAGGTTTTTAGTTTAATTTGATACAGAAATTAAGAAAAAGTAAATATTGAATTATGAAAAGTAAAGTTGGAGAGAGAAAGTGGGTAGGAAATTTTTGTTTTTAGAATGAAGTGGGTTCCATCGTCCATTTTAGATAATAAAGCAACTAAAAATCTTAAATTGAGACATACTATTAAAAAGAAAAATAAAAACCTTAAGGGTGTGCTCCCGAGTTCAAAAAATGAGAAAGGAAAGAAAGTGGGAAGAAATCTAATAAAATTTCCTTCCAAGGTGTGTTCCCGAGTTTTTTAACGGAAGAAGTGGAAGGAAAGGAAATTTTTTTTTTTTTATGAATTTTCCCTCCTACACTTTTCTTTCAAAAGTGGGAGGAATTGAAAGGATAGAAATTTTATTAACAAATCTTTTTGCTATACCTATTTTACCCTTCAAATATAACATTATTTTGTCTTTCATTAAGGGTATAAATGTAATTTAATTTAATTTCCTTCCTCTTTCTTCTTAACTTAGGAGCATGTCTTGAAAATATTAAATTTCCTATCTCCTCTTCTTTTCTTTTTCCTTTCCTTCTCTTCTCTCCTCTCCTCTCCTCTCCTTTTTTTTTCTCTTCCTTTAAAACTCGAGAGGTGACCCTAAGGATCCGCTCCCGAGTTTTGTGTAGGGATTCCCCTCCAATCCTCCCACATTTGGGAGGATTGGAGGAGAGGGAAATGAGACCTCCATTTCCTCTCATTTCCTTCTCTTTCATCTCTTAAAAAAAACTCGGGAGCACATTAAGGGAGGAAATCATCCTCATTTCCTTTCTTTTCCTTTTCTTTCCTCCCTACACAAAACTCGAGAGCAGATCCTAAATTGGAACCGAGGGAGTATCATTTATTTATTTATTTATTTATTTATTTTTTTGATTACCCAGGTTTCCCAGCTTCGCCGGGTTATTCCTGGACCACTAGCTACCGGCCCCACAGTGTCCTAGCGGAGGTAAATCGCGGATATGCCCAAATCAGCTAGGGTGGTAGCACCCCTTATACTCCTGGCCCCAAGGGAGCCCCCTCCTACAACGCGGTAGTTGAACTCCCACACCGAGGGTTCTGGCCCGTAATCTTTCCTTCGCTTGAATGGATGTGACGGGGCTCACAGACCAAATCCAGGATAGGAACATAAACCACAAGAATTCCCCTTGAGGGGAATTGAACCGGTGACCTCCCCTTCGGAAGACCACCAAAGCAACGCCAGTACCACTGGGCCAAAGCCCATTAGGTGAGTATCATTTATTATTACTAACAAAAGTAGACTAATTAAGAAGGGTTTATGAAGGGTTCTTTAATTCTTTCTTTGTTTGGACCAAAACTGCCCATTCCATTCAATTCAGTCCCTCCCTCCCTCCCTCCCTCCTTCCTTTCTCTCTATCCATTTATTTACACTGTGGGTAATGAACGCACAGTAGCCACCTTCCCCTTCCTCCGCAATGAATCCGGATCCCCAAATCCGTACCCGTTCGCATACCCGAACCCGTTCTCGCCGCTTCTCCGCCTGTTACCGTCACCCTGCCCAACCTGTCACCGGATTCTGCCCTTTATGCTTGCACGACCGCCTCGCTGGCCTCGACTCTATCGATTCTCCGGAACCGGCCGAATCTGCTGCTGGAGGCAATGCCGATGCCTCTTCTTCCTCCTTGAGGCAGCTCCGTCGTAGCAAATCTGTTATTGCGGGTCGATGCGAGGTTGCTGCCGGGGCATCGGATCAGCGGCGGAGGTCGTGCGACGTTAGGGTTAGTAGTACGTTGTCGGATCTGTTCGGTCGTGATGATGTGGTTAAAGGAGTTGAAAAGGAGGTTGGAATTGAGTCGAGGAACTTAGGTTTTGACAATGGCGGGGGGATCAGGATTGCGGATGAGGTAATGGCGGCGTCAGAATTCGATGGGGGTGATTTGATTGGAGAGGAGCTGAAGACAATGAAAGAGCACATCGATCTCGAGTGTCGGAGTAGTAGGAAGAGCAATATGCGAGACTTGAGAGAAATTGCTGGGAATTTGTTGGGAGCGGCTTCAGTTTTTAGTAACAAGTTGAAGAAATGGAGGCAAAAGGAGAAATTGAAGAGAATAGGTGGATATAATGGCGGTGTAACTGAGCGGCAGGTGGTGGCAGGTAACAATTTGCAGTCTGAGGTTGCTGATTATGGATTTGGCCGGAGATCTTGTGATACTGAACCTAGGTTTTCGATTGATGCTAATCGAATGTCTGTAGATGATTCGCGGTTCTCTTTTGATGAGGCGAGGGCTTCTTGGGATGGTTATTTGATTGCTAGAACAATTCCTAGGCTTACTCCAATGCTCTCTGTTGTTGACAATGTGATGTTAGGGTCTATGAATAGGATTGATAATTTGCAAATGGAAGTGATCAATGAAGATATGAGGAATTCCGGTGAATTAGGGCACTCAAATTCTGACTCTTCGTCATCTAATAGGCGAAGTAGTTCTGATCGATCTAGTTCTATCAAGAGTTCTACTAAAGGGTTGGGATCAGAAGGTGATGAATTGGGCCGTATTTCGAATGCTAAGGTGTCTCCTACAAATGATGTTATTTTTCACGGAACCAAGCTGGTAATTACAGAGAGGGAGTTGAAAGATTGGCACTTGAATTCTCTTAAGCATGGGGATTTGGAAAATGTCGAGTCTATTTCTTTGGCAACTGGCAGTGGTTCGAATGGGTTCAAAAAACCTTCGACTAGTAAATGGCGCAAAGTATGCACTCTTTTGGGTCATAAGCACAGGTTTGATGAGAAGATCGGAAAAGAGGGTCCTGAAAAGCTAGGCAGCGAAAATGATGGGTTACAAAAAGGGGATTCTAATGGGAAGCTTATTCGTAGCAGTAGTGTTGTTAGTTCTAGGATGGGCCATGACATGGTTGGGTCATATGGAAGTGCCCGGGGCTGTTCCAAAAAGGGTGGAGAGGAGTTTGTGTTGGAGAGGAACACGAGTGGAAGGCATTCAATGAGTGATCTTGATAGCGGCTTATTAAGGTTCCACTTGACACCCTTTAGAAACTATAGCAAGAGTAAATCTGGAAAAAATGGGGTTAAAAACTCGCCTGCTATGGCCAGGAATGGCATACTACTGAATTAGTTTTGAAGGTACTACTCCGTATTATTCTTCTCCAGCGAAGTATGCCTTTGTAGAGTCTGTTGATTGCTTCTAGTTTGTCACTTTCTTTGTGCTTATATTCTCTTTCAATAACGTTATGACAGAAATTTAAGTTTTACTTTGTTAATATTGTCAGCAATAATCTTATGTAGCAAAGATACTTCTTAAAGGATTGGCAAAAAATAAAGTATTGTTGCCAATGAGAACACTGGCTGCTATTATTAGCTAATGTGGATAAATTTCTATTCCGATGTTCGTGTGATGGTCGGTCTTGAACTTACTAATTTCAGTGATTGGTAAAAGTCTGTCTTTGCATAGATAGCTATTTATCGGCCTGAGAAGCAAATGTAGCCTCCACATCTAGGAGCCATCTTTATCTTTTGATAATTATCTTTAATATGTTGTCAGCAGTGGCATTGCTTACTGTAATTTGGAGGTTGATTACTGACATTTAAGGTCTCAATCCCGTCTTCTGTTTGATGTGTTTGCGGCGTGCAAAAATTCTATTGTGGTTTAAGAGGAATATCAATCACGAGTTAGTTGTCTATACTGCCTGAATCTTAGGTAGAGTTGACATTTTCTTGCTTACAATAGTTGGATTCTTCTGTTTTTAACACCGGACACCCTTAGGCTGGGTGTGTGTCTTAGTCCATTGTGCTGTAGAACTGTGGATCCAAATTTGTCTAAACTAGGATGATTGGAACTTGAGGGTGGATTATAGGCAACGTTAGAATTGTCTGACATGCTGATGTTTAGTATCTTTCATTTGAGAAATTTTAATTGTTTCAATTTTATTCAGCTATCCACTTGCTAGAATTTATCCTTACCCTCCTCATCCCTGTTAGAGGATAATATGTGCTTTAAGACAAGGTTGGATTCTCTCTCTCTCTCTCTCTCTCTCTCTCTTGCAGAAACACATAAAAGCACAAACACAAAACATACTAGGATATACGTTATGGTTAACTAGCTGCTGCCACTCATCATCCAAGGATCGGTTGAACCAACTCCAAAACTGATGCTTACCATTATGTCTCTCGCCTGCAAGTGGAACTCAAAAGTTTCCATTTTTTCCATGTCAATGGCAATGCACAGGGGCAGAGGCGGACACATTCTTTACCAAAATTCAATGAAAATACCAAGGTCTGTTCTGTATGTGGAATATAATTTATGCACATTTGGAAATGGGTCCGCCACAGGGAGCTATCGTTGTTTTAATCACATTCAGTCCATCAATATATATATATATATTTACATATATATATATATATATATATATGTATATACATATATATATATATATGTATATATATATATGTATGTATATACATATATATACATACATATATATATATACATATATATATATATATGTATATATATACATATATATATACTCCCTCCGTCCCTGAAAGATTGTCCCATTTGCCATTTTGACTTGTCCCAAAAAGTATGTCCCATTTCTAAACTTTGGCATGAATGTTAGTGCAAATCTACTAAGGTAGAAAAAGGTGAAGCTCTTTTTTAATAATTGCAAAATGTATAACAGAACAATCTTTTAGGGACGGAGGGAGTATATATATATATATATATATATATATATATATATATATATATATATATATATATATATATATATATATATATATATATATATATATGCTGAGTATTTTCAAATACAATTTGCTGTAGCTTTTCTAGGATACTTCTCATGTTCTTTGTTTACAGATATCCGAACTTGTAAGAGTGCAATGCTTTCTTTTGGTGAAAATAACGAGAGTTGGAATCTAACCGATAGAGAAATAATAAATTGCTTCAGATAGAGGCCTACCAAAGGGGAGTATTGAATCTTGGAAACAGATGAGAAAGAAGTTTTTAGGAAGGTTTGCTACGGCGGGAGAGCGTCGTAAGACAGTCAACGACCTCAGCAACATATCCCAAGGAACTACTGAAAGCTCAATGAACTACTTCAAGAGGTTTAAGAAATTGGTAGATCAAATTGATGAGGATCTAACCGATAGAGAAATAATAAATTGCTTCAGACATGGCGTCCTTTCCTCTACCCTGGACTACGAGCTCCAAGTCCACCCGGCCAAGTCTCGCAAAGACCTCTATGCCAAGGCGTACGCCGTCGCCGAGGCCGAAGAAAGAAAGTTACAAAGAGAGGGAAAGTACGTGGACGAGGCGGGCGACGAAGTCCAAAAAGGATAAGGGCGGAGAAAAAGGAAAGAACAAAGTGAAAGCGGAAAAAGTTCCTGAGTCGTACACTCCACTTCTGGTTTCCAGAGCGAAATTTTGAGCAACGTTGATTTCGGACCGGACCCGAAGATGAACCCTAACGGGAAGGGAAAGAAGAACATGAACAAATATTGTGAATACCACAGGGACAAGGGGCACGACACCGAGGAATGTTTTAGTTTGAAAAAGATCATTCAAAGATGGATCGACGCCGGGCGACTGGGGAATATATAAGGAAGGACCATCAGCCGCCACAACCGGACCGCTAACGACGACCCCCCTGCAGGAACCCAAGAATGGTCCTGGTGATCTCTGAGGAGACGAGCAAGAACCAGATTAAGAGCGCCATCTACCATCTAAAGAAGGCCCCGCACGTCCCCCAGACATCAGAAATTCCAAACGACGTCATAAGTTTCTTTCCCTACGAGCTTCCAGCCAACCCATTAGCTCGTCAACAAACCTTAGTCATACCTGGCTTCATTGATAATTGTGAGTCCCGGAGAATCTTGATTGATACTGGAGCAGCCAAGGATATCTTATTTTACAATGTCTACCAACGAATGGGTCTACCTGACAGTCGCCTAAGTCCTTACTTAGGTCGTCTAGAGGGATTCACCAATCATCGAGTAGATGCGAAAGGCCAAATTAGCCTCTCAGTTGATATCGGAGAACATCCATTGAGAACGATCAAGACCGTAACCTTCATAGTGATCGACGTCGTCAGTGATTATCATGCAATCCTTGGCCAGCCGGGTCAGTCCGCTTTGGGGATCGTCGCCTCAGTTCCCCATCAACGAGTTAAATTTCCTTCACGTGCCGGAGTCGGATGTGTGTTGGGGACGGCCCCAGAATTCCTAGAGCACGTGCTAAAGGCGAAACGGACTATCGAAATCGACGACCCAAATCACAATGTGAAGCTCTCAAAATCCATCAAAGAAACGACGACCTCGTACGCCAATGTCTCAACGATCAAGTGCGTCGAAAATCCAGAAATTTTTGCCGAAGTATTCTTGAACGACAAAGCTGCAGAAACACAACCTTTGGCCGCCCAAGAATCGGGGGCCGACCTGGACAAGCTGATTGACGACGAGGTACCGGATCTGACACCAGAAGCGAGAAGGAAAATTAAGGAGATCGTCATTGAGTCCATGGATTTTAGGGACGACGCCCCCGAGATGAAGCCAGCAGACGAGCTACTCGAACTAGTCATCCACCCGGATTATCCCGAGCAGAAAATAAAAGCGGGGTCTCGGTTATTAACACCGAGGAGAGTGGAAGAGATAATCTCCCTACTCAAACAAAACCTCGACGTTTTCGCTTGGAGAGTAGAAGATATGAAAGGCATTAGAGAAGACGTGGCAGTTCACAGGCTTGGGGTGAATCCTACTATGAAATTCAAGGAGCAAAGGTGTCGTGTTTTTTCAACTGAAAAAGAGATTGCTATAAAGCAGGAGATTGAGAAATTGCTAAGTGCTGGAATCATCGTGAACGCTGGGTTCACAACCTGGTTAGCCAATGTGGTTCTTGTGAAGAAACCTAATGGGAAGTGGAGATTGTGTGTTGACTTTACTGATCTGAACATGGCGTGTCCCAAGGACAGTTATCCCTTGCCAAGAATCGACAAGCTCGTCGATTCTGTAGCCGGCCATACTACTCTGAGCTTTCTTGATGCCTACTCCGGCTATCACCAAATCAAGATGGCTGAGGAGGACATTCCGAAAACAGCTTTTCAGGCGGCGGGGGGAACTTACGTTTATACGAAGATGCCTTTTGGGCTTAAAAACGCCGGTGCCACTTACCAAAGGATGATAAATAAGGTGTTCAAGGACCAGATCGGCGACAATCTGGAGGCGTACGTCGATGATATGGTCGTCAAATCAAAAAAGAGGAAGCACGTCGACGACCTAGAACAAACATTCACCAACCTACGAGCCAATGACATGGTCCTCAACCCGGCTAAATGCGTTTTCGGAGTTGCTGCAGGGAAGTTCCTAGGATTTATGCTCTCTCAGCGGGGGATCGAAGCCAATCCTGAGAAAATCAAGGCTTTGATGGATATGGCCGAACCTACGAGCATCAAGGAGGTTCAGCGCCTAAATGGACGAGTAGCGGCCTTAGGTCGTTTTATTGCCAAATCTGCTGAGAGATCACTCCCGTTTTTTAAAGCTCTCCGAGGTGCAAAGGACTTCCAATGGACGGACGAATGTTCCCAGTCGTTCAAACAGTTGAAAGAATATCTTGGCTCCCCACCACTCCTCCAAAGCCCCGTAGCAGGGGAAGACCTTTACGTTTATCTCTCGGCGAGTGATAAGGCCGTCGCCGCCGTATTGGTCAGGGAGGAAGAAGGAACACAGAGGCCGGTTTATTACGTCAGCAAAGCTTTGTCAGATGTTGAAACCCGTTACTTTAACGCGGAAAAGATCGCTTACGCTCTCGTCATTACAGCACGAAAGCTACGAGCATACTTCTCCGCTCATCCCATCGTCGTATATACAAATGCCCCACTGCGCAAAATCTTGCACCGTCCTGAAAGCTCTGGTCGTCTTCTCAACTGGAGTATTGAGCTGACTGAGTTCGACATAGAGTATAGGACGAGGAGGACCCTGCAAGCTCAATCATTGGCAGACTTCCTGGTTGAAACGTCATTCACCATCGACGACGATCAACGGAAACCACGGCCAGCGAACAAGGGGAAGGAGGTCATTGAGCAATGACGGAGTTAGTTTTGCCGTAGGATGTTGGAAAATCTTTTCGGACGGGTCACAACCAAGAATCGAAAGCGGAAAGCAGGATCGTTCTTGTTGAGCCGAGAAGCGGGACAGGTTTTTGAAGAAGTTTTGAGGTTCAAGTTTCAAGCGTCAAACAACTGTGCCGAGTACGAGGCACTCGTAGCGCCTATCAATATGCAAAGTGTTTTGGAGCTACAAAAATTGCAGCTTATTGTGATTCTCAATTGATCGTGAACCAAGTGAGAGGAGATTATCAAGTCGTCGATTCCACCCTGCAGAAGTACCACCTGTTGGTCGGAGAATTGATACAAGGTTTAGAATTTTGGGCCATACAGAGAATCGCTCGAGAAAACAACGAGCACGCCGACCTACTTTCAAAGCTAGCTACGGACCAACTCCCTGAGGACGAACATGGCCATCACTTGACCTATTTAGATCACCAGCTTATGAACGGGTGAAGGTCCTCTGCATCGGAGACGGCCCAAAATGTTGGATCGACGAGCTAAAGGCATTCATTGAACGGGAGGAGTTGCCAACGGACGAGGTCTCGGCAAGACAAGTAAAGAGGAAGTCGGCCAGATTTACGGTCGTCGAAGGAGAGCTCTACAGACGATCCATTATCCAGGCCATTCTTTGAAGTGCGTTCATCCAGCACAAGGTCGTTCAATTGCTATTCGAAGTGCATCAAGGAGAATGCGGAGGCCATCCCGGGGCCCGTACACCGGGCCGATAAAATCATAACCATGGGATATTATCGGCCCCACCTTCGTGAAGACGCCAAACAATTTGTGAAAAAGTGTGACACCTGCCAACGTTTCGCCGACCTCCCCAAGCCGCCTACAACCGAGCAAACCCCGTCTGGCCGCCCGGCCGTTTGATATGTGGGGTGTTGATACGATTGGGCCTTTTCCGCCGGCCAAGGAGGAGTCAAATATGTGATCGTAGCGGTTGATTACTTTTCAAAGTGGGTGGAAGCCAAGGCCTTCAACAAGATTATCGAAAACAACGCCCTAAGCTTCATTCATGACTCAATATGGTGTCGCTTCTAATCCCAAGGGTGATCGTTTCAAGCTGCACAACGGCCTACGCTTTTCAAGAAAATTCGAGCAGGTGAATCGAACAGGATGGGCGTCAAACACTCCAAGTCGTCCGTCGCCTACCCCCAAGGCAACGGGCAAGCCGGGCGCCCAATAAACTCGTCTTATCTCGCCTTGTGCAAAAATCTGGAAGGAAGAGATACAAGATGGTCGGGACGAACTACCCTCGCCTCCGGGCCGTCCGCACAACCACCCGAGGCCTACGGGGAAACCCCATTTGCTTTGGCTTATGGCTCGAGGCCACGGCCCCCGCCGAACTTCACCGCCGACGGACCGAGTTGCTTTGCACGAGGTAGAAAAGAACATCCACACCGACAAGTCGATCCGGACCTCGTAGACGAACGGAGATTGGATGCCCAATTAAGGATGGAGAACTACAAAAAGAAAACCAAGGCTTATCACGACAAGAAGGTGAAGAGAAGGTTCTTTAAGGTCGGTGACCATGTACTAAGAAAGATTGAAGCAACGGGACTTAAAGCCCGTCAAAACAAACTCTCCCCCAATTGGGAAGGACCATACATTGTCACAAGTGTGGTCAGAGAGGGAACCTATCGCCTTGCAAAGCCGAACGGTGAAAGTCTCAAGCATCCATGGCACGCCAACCACCTAATGAAATACTACTTTTGAGGTCGTCGACAACATCCAGCGCCCTTAGGGCACCTTCCTTGTGGTTCCTTATGTAATTTTGTGAAATTTGAAGTTTTTGGGAAATTGTAAGGGATACCTATAAACCCCAGTAGCTCGTTGTTTACTAGAAAGTTATTTATGAAAGATCGTCGCTTTGTTGATTTTCTACTACACAAATTCTAGCACTTTAACCAAGTTTAAAGGTTAGACGAAGCCAGACTTCGTCGAATACATCTACTTTAACCAAGTATAAAGGCTAGACGTAGCCAGACTTCGTCGATCGCTATAACGGTATAGATGACTCGTCTATAGAACTTTGTCTACGAACAAAAATCTATTGACCTTCATACTATTCCTACGAGCCATTGAGAAGTTGAGAAAATACAAGTTTGAACAAAGGTCGACCATATTAGGACGAACCAAGTTCTGGTCATAAAACGACGACTACTCACACTTGTCCTCAAACTTACTCGTCCAATAGGTTATCATGCTATCTATGTTAACACAGATTAACAAACAGAAAACAAAGGCATTAAATAACTTAAAACATGAAACAAACATTGTACGACCTCCTCTAAACGACGAGGAAACAGGTCAGCTACATTACAAAATTAAAAATTGTCTTGAGATAATTGTTTGGAACCACCACCAAAAACTCAACATTGTTTGGGACATTACAAACGATCTCATAAAAATCAAATGATCACTGGGGGTTAACACCAACATTAGACGGAGCTGCATCAGGGTCTGGGGCATCCTCGACGAAATGTTTGAAATAGGCGTCGAAATTCTTGGGGTCAACTACGGGAACCGGCCACTCGTCCCTCCCAGCCTTTTCGTCGTCTTCTCTTATAATGAGTAAGTCGTTGTCATTGAAGGGAACTAAAGGATGAACTAGACGAGCTTCTTCGTCATATGGCAATTCAGTGCAAAGGTCAGCCAGCTTCCTCGTAGACAAAAGACCCTTAGTTTCCGGATCAGCAAGAATCCTCCGGGCTAAATGTTTGGTTCCGTCTTGAAAGAAGCAACTGGCCTTATCAGCGACGATCTTGGAAAATTCACCACCTCTTTTGAATTGTTCCACAGCATCCAACTTTGCATCGGCCAAAGCCGCTTGATTATCAGCCCTCATCGATTCAATTTGACTCCGAGAACACTCGTAGTCGCTGTCGCTGATCACTTTACCCTCTGCAGCTCGAAGGGCAGTCGTTAAAATCTTGCCATCTTCTACGAGCTTGGCCTTCTCAGCTTTCGCCGCCTCCACCTCCTTCAAAATCCCATTCTTCTGAGCCATCAACGACTCATAGGCAGCAGTGAGCTGGATGATGTTTTCTTCAGCTTCCTTCAACTTCTTCTCCGCCTCTTCCTTGGCTCCGACGGACAAAATCAGCTGCTCATTTTCCTTCATCTCAGCGTCGTAGCAAGCCTTGAAGTCCGCCGTCATTGCCTCCATCATCGACGTCATCTGCAATCAAAGGATTATCATTTTCCCAAGTATAAAGTGACGAGATAAACGAGAAAAAAAAAAGCAACTAAATTACCTCCGTCTGCATCAGCCCGAAGCGAGCGTGATAGGTCGTCGGACTCATCTTAGCCTTCCTCATTTGGCCTACCAGATCAGCATCCTTACCCCTCTTAGTCAAGGCCGTCCCCAGAAGAAGAGCAGGACCACTTCTTGCCAAGCAAGGAACCCCAGTTATCTGAGGAACCTTACCAAACTTGGTAGCCATGGCCAAGGCCTTTTCTCTGGTAAGCACTTCAGAAGACGAGCCAGGAGCTTCAGTTTGAGGAGTTGATAGGTCGGAGGGACTCTTGGGGTCGTTGTCAGCTCTACTCCTTTTGCCTTTCTCTCTCCCAGAGCCGGCAGAGTGACTTTTTCTCTTCCTGGAGACGTGGCTCCCTCCTTCGACGACCTCATGGTTGGAATCAGAACTTCCTACGTCCTCAGGGTTAACGTGCTCACCCTCGACGACGATCACTTGATCCTCAGCATTGGCAGCGGCAGCACTTGATTCAACGCCAACCTCTTTCTCCAGCCCGTCGACCACAGATTGACGACCTCTAGTGTTTAGGCCTCCGGCGACGACCTCTTTTTCAATTAGAGGAATGGCACCTGCTGGTTGATCCTTAGGAAGCTCATCATTCCTCTTTGCCTGATTCTCCTGCCTGCCACAGATGGCATTGGACGTCGCCCTATCTTTTCTGGCCTTGGTTCGCACGGCGGGTCTGATTGCTTCACTCATATTCGCAACTTTCTTCTCGATGAGCTGGATATCCTTTTCAGAGAGAACTGCCAAGTAAAAAATGAAAAAGTTCAGTCATACACGACGAGACATATAGGCATATTATCAAAATAAATAGACGAGTGTTGAGAACCCAACCCCCAGACATCTCAAGGTTTTCACAAAGTTCTTCAGGATGGTCAAGGCGGGCCCCAGCGCAGTTAACACAGTTGTCTTCCCACTGCAAGTCGTCGTGAACGACCCAAACTGGATAACGGGGGTCTAGGTCTATCTTCACTAAGGGATCAGGGCCCTTCGACGGCTTACCCATAATGCCGGCCCGTATGTACCTCCAGTGAGAAGCCTCAATGTTCTCAAACGCCACCCATCCATGACTCAACAGATCGTCGATCTTTCCTTTCAGCTCGTCGGCCCACGGAGCTTGAAATACACAGTCGTCGGTAACAAAATCACGATTCTCCGGCCATGGAAATTGCCATCCTAACCGGCTCTCCACCAAGATCATGTGGCTGTCCCAGCCGTACACTTTATTTTGGGTATCTAGAAACAAACCCTGGACATTTCGGATGCACGACACGCTTACGACGGACTTCCCATTCTTCATAGATCGTTTGGTCCGATAATACTGACGGAATACCTTGTTACATGGCTCGTAGCCAAGGAATCTACAAACGACGATGAAGCATGATAGAACCCTAACCGTGTTGCCGCTCAACTCCATCGGCACGCAACCAGAATCTTCAAGAAACTCGTTGATAAAGGGATCTAAGGGCAACCTCAACCCAAGCTCGAACTGCTTATAGAAGAAAGCAACTTTCTTCTTGCTGGTGAGAAGAGTTTGTCTACGAGGCTCATAGTCCCTCTGGCTAAGATACTCCAGCTTGTAGTTGTTGGCATGCACTCTGAACGAGCTTCGAAGGGAATCTATGAACGGCTTGGCTACGTCTCCCTTTGTCGCAGCCCTGATCTTGGTGATTGCCCAATCCCCGAGGGCACCACCCCCGAAGTCTCGTTCATTGCTTCCTACTCGTACACCCGTGTGGAAGGCGTCGACAATTCTAGTATTTCCTGCACTCGTACTGGCTTCGTTTACTTCTTGAACCGGTTGATCGGGGCGTCCGTCGTGATCCATGTCTACAAAACAAGGAAAGACAGAAGGGGAATCAGTCCTAACATTTTCAGACGACGACCTATCTACTGGCAATCTAGATTAGACGTGGCCGGTTGATAAAACCGGCGGTTAGCCGGTTGAAAACCGGCGGTTTCAAACCTTTAAATCTCCAACCGGAACCGAACCGCCTAACCGGCTCAACCGGTTACGATTTAGGCGGTTCCCGGTTTTAACGGTTATCCGGTTAACCTCCGGTTTGACGGTTTGGATATGCTCGGCCGAGTCTTTGGTTTAGCTCGACCGAGCAACCCTTTTAGGGTTTAGGGTTTTGAGGGCTGCTCGGCCAGTCTTTGGTGTGCTCGGCCGCCGAGCAACCCTTTTAGGGTTTAGGGGTTGAGGGTTGCTCGTAGAGTCTTTGGTGTTGCTCTACGAGCATATCATTTTTCAGTTAATTTTTTAACGATTTTTGAAAAAAGTTAACTTTTATTTTTTTCAATTTTTTTTGGATAGATAAGACTATTTTAAACTTAAGTTTACTACATACATTTTTTACAAAAAGGTTTATAAAAAAAGTTATGAATTTTTTAAAAAATGAAAGTTAACGATTTTTTGAAAAAAGTTAACTTTTATTTTTTTTCAATTTTTTTTTGGATAAATAAGACTATTTTAAACTTAAGTTATCTACATACATTTTTTGAAAAAAGGTTTATAAAAAAAGTTATGAATTTTGAAAGAAAGAAAACTTAACTTTTTTTAAAAGAAACAAGTATATAAAAGAAAAAAGGGACGGTACCCTTAAATTTTATTAATCAAAATAAAATTACAAAGAGGGGGACAACCAACCTTACCCTTTTATAAATAAGGGGGGACATTTAGGAGCCTTTACCTCAACCTAACTATTACAATTAATTAAAAATAAATCTAATCTAAAGTCTAAACTAATCTAATTAAAATAAAAATTAATCTAAAACATCATTCATTCATCACTACTTTCCGTGGAGTCCTCGACATCGTATTGATATCTTGGATCCAATAGATCCTCATCATAAGGCATGTCTTGTTGCCTTTTTTTCGCTCTAACCCAATCGCCAAGTAAAAGTTGATGTTCCAAGTTTTCACTTGTTAGTTGAGAACGTCTTTCATCCAAAACATTTCCACCAACGCTAAATGCCGATTCAACCGCCACCGTTGAAGCGGGAGAGGCTAATACTTCTTTAGCAACTATGGAAAGTATAGGATAAATGTCTTTCCTTCTTGACCACCATTGTAAAACATCAAATTCATTTGAATTTGGATCTTGATTTAATTCAAAGTTTGTAGTGAAATACGTTTCTAACTCCACGGGAAGGTTTGATGATGATGAAGATGAACCTCGAGAAGGACCATATTTTTTACTATACAAATTTGCAATAAAACTATATGGATCCCCACTAGTAAAACTTGGTTGAGAAGTAGAGGAATCATATTCATGTTGTTGGCTTTGAGAAGTGTTTCCATATAAGGCATTATACTCATTAAAAAGGTTAATCAAATCATTTTTTGTGTCATTAACAATAATTGACGGAAGTTCATAACTACCGTCACCATCGGGATATAATTTCATATAATAATAAGTTATAATGGACTCTAAATCATCTAATTTAACTCGAGGATCTAATAACTTTGCAACCAAGAAAAGAGACGGAATAGTGTCAAAATATTTAAGCCACTTTTGTCTCATGTTAAAAATGCATTGGTTTAAAATAGGGCAATCTTTTAAATTGTCAAAAATAGTAACAATTGCAATACAATGATCTAGCACCAAAACGGAAGTTGGATAATAAACTCCCGAAAAAGCCAAAGTAGCGGTATTAAAAATCTTTAACAATTCACATAAATTAATGCATGCATTCCAATGATGAGTAAATAGAGGTTCATGATAGCCAACTGACATAAAAAATTGCGTGAGGAGATCTTTATAAGCAAAACCATCGCTTAACATTTTATAGGTGGAATTCCACCTAGTTGGAACATCGTAAGTAAAATATTTGTCCGGCACACTTTTACTTCTTAAAAACTTTATCCACTTTTTTGTATTAGAATTTTTTTGAAATAAATTGAAGAGCTCGTCTAATTGGCTTAACATAAGTTTCTAATGCATCTAAACCATCTCTAACACATAAATTAATTATATGACATAAACATCTAATATGAAAAAACTTACCCCCAAGTGAGGGTTGACAAACGGTAATTAAATCGGGCAAACTAGCCGTATTAGCACTTGCGTTGTCAAATGAAATAGTAAATATTTTATTTAAAATACCATATTCAAGAAAAATCTCAAGCAATTTCGCACAAATATTTTCCGCGGAATGCGGTGGCTCAAAATCTTTGTAAGCAATTAATCTTTTTTGGATTTTCCATGAATTATCTATCCAATGGCAAGTAACGCCCAAATAAGTATTTCTTTGCCAATGATCACTCCAACCATCGGCACAAATTGAAACTTTATTTTCTAATTTTGATAAAACGCCAATTAAATCTTTTTTATATCTTTCAACCACTCTAGTAATATCACGTACGAGATTCGTACGTGGTACTCTCGTGGCGGCGGGGTTCAAAGAAAGGCGAGCAAAATTTTCATAAAAATCACAATCCGCAAAATTAAAAGGAAGGCCTTTAACGCAAATAAATTTGGCTAGTTCATCCCTATAAACCCACTTGTCAAATTTAAAAAGGACGGAAGAAGGGGAAGACGAACCTTGTGCACCCGAACCCGAACTACGTTGAAATTGTAATTGAGTTTGCGAAGCGGAAATGCCAAGTTTCTCGGGATGTTTTGACGCCAAATGCCCGTTGAGCGTCCCATGCCCTCCGCCTCTTTTGAATGCGTAAGTCGCATTACAATAGTTGCAACATGCTCGAAAATTATAATCATCCTCGGCCGTAATTTTTCTTTTGGTGAAATGGATGGCGAAGGTATCGGATTGCGGCTCTCTTTCTCTAGGGGTTGTCGTTGTCCCCGACCCCGACCACCTCCCCCTAGCTCGCTGCGCCCTACCACTCCTAGCATTACCACTTTCAATTTCAACTTGTTCTTCTTCCTCATTTTGTTGAATATTTGGATTTTGATGATCAAAATCATCGTTGGGGGAGGAAGAATCAACAACGGACTTGCCTAAATTGCTTCTTCTTTGATTTGCAGCCATTTGTATAAGAGAAAATGAAGTTTGGAAACAAAACGGAGCTTAAAAATGGATGAAAATGGAGAAAAGCACTAATTTCGTTAGAAAACTAACTGAAAATGAAACAATATTTAACTGAAAATTGGATGAGGGTGAGAGTATATGTGAATATTTGAGAGTAGAAGAGAAAGAGTAGAGAGAAATAAGGTGGAAATAAAATGGGAGGAGGAGGGTGATATTTATAGTTAGTAAATTAGGCAAAAAAAACATTTTTTTTTAATTTTTGACTGCCCATTAACAAAATTAACGGCTACTTTTTAAAAATAACGGCTAGTTTTTGAAAAAGTAGCCGTTGGAACATGTTCTGGCGTTCTGCTCGGCCGAGCACCTCATATGACTCGGCCGAGCGTAACCTTCGGTTGTTAATAACAAACTGGAAGGTTCTGCTCGGCCGAGCAACTCATATGACTCGGCCGAGCAAGTCAAAAACCGGCGGTTAACCGGCGGTTGACCGGTTTTTCAAAAATTTCAACCTTAACCGAATCGGCCAATAACCGGTTACGGTTAGCCGGTTCCGGTTAACCGCCGTTGATCGGTTTTGACCGGTTTTGGCCGGTTTTCAACCTCCCGGTTGACCGGTTCGGTTTATAAAATGGACACGTCTAATCTAGATTCCCCTACAACCAAGTTCCTAGATGAATCACGACGGGACAAGGAATAGTTGGTTCGTATATGATTTGGGAGGTCGTTCATAGATCTAAAAGGCGTTACTCTTGGGTCACCTTCCTCAAAATTCCCAAGAACCTCACCAACTGGAAACCCTAGAGGTTCATTTTCAAAATCAAACTTTGTCAGAATGGATGAACACTCAACCAGGGGAATCTCTCTCCAAACACCCATGGCACACTTGTATACCCGTTGATTCAGCCCAAAACCAAACTTGACACCCCTCTCGAAGCTCACCGTTCTGGGTCCCATTGAGCAAAACCCCAAACAAAAACCCAGGAAATGAAGAATGATGAAGAAAATTACCTGTTTCTGGGTTCGAGGATGGGTTTTCCGATGAGTTCGCCGGTGGGAGATCAAAGAAGTTTCTGATCCAAGCTGCAGGATTGTCCAACGGTGGTGAAGCCAGAGCAACCAGTGTCGCCGGAAAAGTTCGCACAGTTGCCGGAGTTCTTCCTTGCCAGTCGCCGGAAATCGCTCTTGCTCCTTTGCTCTCAATGCTCGAGTTCGTGAAAATTTTGAAATGGAGGAGGGAGGAGGTTTTTATATTTAGAGAAGATGAAGGGTTTATGCCTGGGAAACCCAAACGGCGAAATGATGGGCATTAAATACCCCTCACAACTTCCGAGAAGAATGTCTCATCGCGGGACGCGTGTCAATTAATGGAGGGATCACGGCCGCCCACGTCATCACCACTGACATCATCATAATTCAAAATTCAAACTGACGGTCGTACGGATATCTTGGAGGGAAAACGACAACTCCTGGCCCGTCGAGACGACCATGAGTTGGGGGCCACTGAACGGAATAATCTGTGATGGGCCGAGCCCAACGTACGACTACGAGCCTGGGGGCCCAATAGGCCCACCCTAGGACCCAACTATGAAGTATCAGATCAGATCCTTGGGTCATGGCCCGTCCGACCCTGGTTGGCAATCGTCGTTATTGAACGACCAGGCCCATCCAAGCGACGAGCTATTGTATCAGTAAGGAAGGGTTTGACTTATAACTCGTCGTCACTCCAAGAAGAGATCGTCGACAGAGGTAGGCCCATCTAACGACGAGTCTTCCCTCAACGCAGACCAGCACTCGTCCAAGAGAGAACGTCGTCACTGAACGACCAACACTCTCTCGTCGAGTCACCTCTCAAGGAGACGACCCAAGTGGACGTACAGCTCCAGGTCGTCTCCTCTATTAAGCTTCCTCGACAAGCTTGATTAATTAGCTAATTTGGGATAATGTCAGACCTGCTACAGTGCCTAGTTACACGTGCATTCATACAACCAATAATAACAACAAAAGGCGTGCAGGTTGACTTTCCTCTATAAGGTAAACTACTTATCGATGTCGTGTTGCAATGTCCTTACATAGACGGACCAATACCGGCGCGACACGTGTACACCTAGGAGATGGAGCCGATCCCACTACCGGCATCAATCCAATCCAACGGTTGGTGAAAACCCTAATACCACCTTTCCAACTATAAATAAGAGAGTAATATCATGGAAAAAGGTAATGCCTTACTGCATATTTCCATACCTACACACTCCACAATATTTGCACCATATTTCCAGTCCATAATCTTACTCTCACGCCGGAGGGGCTTGCCGGAAGACCCCCGGCGCAGTTTCACCCTTTATTTCTTGTGTTGTGCAGATCCGAGCTAGCTCAATCATTTCTTGAACACAAGAACCGAGCTGCACGCTTTCTGCGCGATCATATATATATATATATATATATATATATATATATATATATATATATATATATATATATATATATATATATATATATATATATATATATATATATATATGCTGAGTATTTTCAAATACAATTTGCTGTAGCTTTTCTAGGATACTTGTCATGTTCTTTGTTTACAGATATCCGAACTTGTAAGAGTGCAATGCTTTCTTTTGGTGAAAATAACGAGAGTTGGAATCACGAGTACGACTTTCATGTACCATATTTTGTACAAATAGTTTGTACAAATAGTAGTGATTCAACAGTTATACATTATTATTGATGACATTTGTTGATCCTAATTATTCATAACCACCGATGAATACCTTTTATCCAAATGGGTTTCTTGGTAGAAGCTTCACCTTTCCTAAAATGGTAATAAGTGTGGGCTCCATCTGTCAATCCCACTCATCACTTTTTTTAATTTACGTGTTTCACCAAAATGGTGAAGCATGGAAGGGATCGAGGGAGTATATTTCACAACTTAATCTTTGATCATCTTTTTATTATGAAATAATAATTAGTCTCAAATTCCAAAAAAAATATTATTGATTCATCATTAGAATTAGAATGTGATATTATGAGCTAATATAAAATAAAGTACTCCCTTCGTCTCAAAATGTTTGTCCCATTTGACTTTTTTGTTAAATTTTGACCACAAATATATGACAATTTAATTATGTTCATGAAATTCTAAAAATTCCTATTGATTCACCATTAATTATTTTATCAACAACAACTTTTAGAATTTCATGAACATGATTAATCTCTCATAAATTTGTGATCAAAGCTTAACAAAAAAGTTAAATGGGACAAACATTTTGGGACGGAGGGAGTATTTAGTTATTTAACTATCAACTTATTAAATTTTATTTAACACGCTGGGTATTATTTCCTCCTCGAAAATGATCTTTCCATTTTTTACATTGTTAACACGAATGTATTGAGCAATAATATTAGATTAATTTTTATTATCCATGAACATCTAAAAAATATTATTAATAATATTTATAATTGGTGCATGGATAACATGTTTTATTAGTTTAACCTGAATTTATTACTTAAAAGTACCTTCCTTCATATTGAATATAAAAACCTCAAGCAATTTTCAGAATGGTTCTTTAATGGATTCCACATATTTCAAAAATGGTGAACGACTTGCATAAAATAACAAAAGTAAAAGAGCTACTTTTTACTAAAAAGCCCTTTAGAAATTTTCACAATGACAAAAAAAAAAAAATCTTGACAACATTTTCATAAAAATAAAAATAAGTTGAGAAAAAGTGAATGCTGTATTCAATAAGAAATGCGGAATTTTCAATTAAACTTGGAAAAAAGAAAAACTATCTTCATAAACTTGTAAATTGCTATTGAAAACTCCCACACCATATTATATTGCATTGCAAGTCTAAGTGTGAATTATAGTTTGTTGTATGATGACAAATAAAGCTTAAGCTTTATAGCTAATGCGCAACACATAATTGCAGAGCAAGATTACCAGAATATTTTGGTGATTTTCCTCATCTGAATCTCTGCTTAAGAAAGAATCTAAGTACAAGGCGCAATGAAAGAAAACTAATCACATCAGTGAAGCCAGGTTAATTTCACAATCTCATTTTCTACCTACAAACTAACGAAAGCAGTGCAAGTGTCTCAGTTGCACTTATGACCAAAATATGGTTTCTTATCTACCAAAATCATTGTCTATTGATATCAAAAAAATATTCTATTTTGTATGTATAGCTACTAACAAGGGACTGCAAGTATATATCATCTCCTCCCACTCAAGTACTTTTTCTTCACAACTTCATTACCTGATGATGATGATGAGGCCTCTCCCTCTCCCTCTCCCTCTCCCTCTCCTCCTTCATCGTCAGTGTTAACAGCGTAATTGCTTGATCTCATTCGCCTTGGAATATGTATGTTGAAGTAGTAGTCAATAAATGCTTGTCCAATTATCCTCTCTGTTGGAGGTTTTTTACCATGTAGGAATATCGGGTTCGTTTTGATTGTATATTCAAACTTTGCCCTCTCTTCTTTACTCAACAATTTGGCAAATTCTTCTCCCATTTTGTTGAATTTCCATTCATAGAACAACTCATCCAGCTCGTGTACTAGTTTCCTTCTTTTTTCATAAACATGGGTCCGAACACATGTAATAGAGCCAGGTTTTTCGCATGCACAGAAATTAGGTCTCCCTGCTCCAACTCTTTCTCCTATTTCGTCATCTTCGGCTGACCAAACCATGCTTTCCAAACATGACGATTCCGTATCTCCAAAGTAGATGATTCTGAATTCTTTCTTGTTAGGTGGGTCAGTCCAAGCTGGCACATCGGCCTGATAACGTGGTCCCAAAGGAACCCTGCACTTTCTGTCAGAATCTTCAGTAGCTAATTTGAGCCAATTATTATTTGGATTCTGACTTTCCTCATCCTTGTCCGGCAGACTTGGCACATCGGCCTGATAACGAGGTCCCAAAGGAACCCTGCACTTTCTGTCAGAATCATCAGAAGCTAATCGGAGCAAATTATTATTTGGCTTCTGAGTTTTCTCGTCCTTGTTTGGTGAGTCTGGATCCATGAGGTTGTTGACGCAGAAGACAATACCAAAATTTATCTGTGCAAAATAGAAAAACGGTTTTAGTGATCATATTCCTGGTAAAAGATGAACTGAAACTTGCAGACAAAAAACAATAAATTTCATGCTTAAATTCATTGAAAAATTGTATAAAATAAAAGAATTCAAGATTGAAAACTCTTACAAGCTTAATGGTGCAACTGGGGGATGGGATCAGAACAGCGAAAATTCTTATAAAAACTCTACTTCAGTAACACAACACAGACTCAGATAGTTGTCCACTCTCCCTTTTTTCAACTGGCCTCTTTCTCACTTTTCAAAGTCAATTTTTTTTTTTTTTTTTTTTTTTTTTTTTTGTTGAGGTTTCAATTACAGTGATCCAGAACGTAGCGGAGACAATAGATCTATGCGAAAATAAAAATAAATTGTTGGATCATCTCCTCTACCGAGACAATGGTATGCAAATACTTCCCAGAGGCAATCTGCATATTCAGTTATCTGCACATTTCAATACCACCATTAAACTCAGGTACCCTGATGCAAGAACAGGCAGGCATGTATCCCCCCCTCTCTCTTTCTCCCACTTAAAGAATCCCTGTTTTGATCTTCTCATTTTGGGGGCATTAAATTGATGATTATTCATATCAAAGATCAGTCATTCAGTCGTATAAAATGTGTAAACCTATGTGGATGAAATATCAACAAGTTTCATAATACTGGTAAATAGAATAGATGAACGTCCATTAACTTTGGTTTTCACAAGAAATCAATATGACGATAGGGCCTTTTTGAAAATAATAATAATCTACGACTGCTAGGGTCTCGAGTGACACACCGAGGGTGCAATAGTTTCCAAATATCCAATTTGCTATGCTGGGACGAACTCTTCCGACTATCAATTCATGAACCACCTTGTACTTGAAGCTCTTACATCAACTCAAATGTTTTGAAACTAGATTGCCAACAACAAAATCATCATGCAATTTGTCAGTTGTTACTACTTGTAATCTTGATAAATATGTTAATCGATTTAGTATCTGGCCTACGCCAATAAACACCTCACCAAGAACTCGTATATTCATGAAAAGAAAAGGAAAAAAAAACATACACTCATAAAGAAACTGATTTATTAAAATCAAGAACTTAATATTTAAGATCGTATTATTTAATTTAACAACAGTTCAATTAGAATAATATCTATTACTTCAGCCAACACTATTCAAGGAATTAAAAGAAATAAAAAAACTCTGCATACTAAATTTTAATTAATAATTGCTTTAATTTAACAACAGTTTTAAGCACAAAATTAAAGTAAGATTAGATTTATGTCAAATCTTGAGAGAGAATTTAAAGTACTCTACAGATTTATTTGATGAACAGAGAATTTAAAGCACCTTTCGCAGAGTAACTTGTACTTCGATCGCCTGAAAATCTTCTCCGATAAATCCGTCCACACCTAACCTTGTCCGTACGTCCTGACACATCCCGAAATAAAAGGAAATTAGTTAAACACAACAATTCAGCAGCGTCGCCGGCAATGTCCACAAACACTTGCATAAAGAAATTATCGTTCGTACTTAATGAACTCTTTTGATTCGATTCGAAAACTAACGCACAGTTTTAATTCAATTCTGTGATACTGAATATTCAAATTCGCAATGACGCTAGGGTTTCTTATTGCAATTTCTTCAGAAAATTCATTAAGGAATGATTCCACAATTGCATGTAAAATAAAAAATGATCAACTCGAAGTGAAATAAAACCCCCAATTCTGAAACCAAATGAATGGAGTTAGAGCGATGGAGAGAAACGACGTGAAGTGGTTGAGTAAATGTGATAAAGAAAGGAGTACCGACTACAGTGATTCTTTCCGGCGATCTTGAACGATTTTCCGATCACCGGAAGTACGGACTTGAAGCTTTTCAGGAATAGAGAAAAGAATAGGAAATACTTACGTACGTAGGCAAAATGAAAAGGAAGAAGATCAAAATGAATGGAGTAATTCGGTATTTATAAACTAGTTTCTGGAAGGAGTAAAAATAATTTGAATTGCTTAGGCCTATTTTTCTTAAGCGCCAAACAAGAGAGTACCAAAGAATAAAAATAGTCTTTCCGTTCCGGTCGAAGTGTCCCAACTTTCTATTTTGAGCGTCCCATTTAAATTGTCTCATACCCAAAAAAGGAAAGTTTTTTCACTATTCCACCCACTCATTCTCTCTCCTACTTTACTTTTACACTCACAACATTCTCTCTTCTAACTATTCCTCCCTCTCATTCTCTCTCCTATTTAATTTTTCATACTCACAACATTTAAACTTTTCTCTTTCTTACCTCGCTTTTCTTAATTCCCACGCTGAACCATTTTGGGACACTTCGGCCGGGACGGATGGGATGGAGTACTATTAATAAATGAATTTTATAAATTCTCATATTTTTGTGTATTTAATTTCTTTCCAAAATGATAATAGTTGAGCATAGTAAAGAATAAAAATAATGTAAATGGTTAGTTAATACCCGTTAGATCATTCTACGTGATTGTTGGGATTGGAGCCAAACGTGGTCGATGGAAGGTTTGAGTCTATGCGAAGAAAGCAAATCAAATCCTGGAAGACCACTCTGGTAGCCATGCGATTGCATAATGCAATTGCATAGGTTACAAAATGGTGGTGCAATTTGGGCAATGTGATTAATAGCAGTCTACAGCCTATGCGATCCCATGATGCGGCATACACATGTATTCCAATTTTCTATTTTTGGCAATCTTTTGATGCAAATTTCGAGAATTTTTTAGAGTTTGGTTTGTATTGGCAAAAATCATCTTTTTATCACTAAACTTTAGTCCAATTTTCAATTGAGTAAGTTTTAGGGAAAACCTGTTTCTCCATAAGTTATAAAAAGCCCAATTTCATTCTTAAAAATATCGAGTTTGGATCTTAAAACATTTAGTTTAGGCCTTTAAATACCTAAAAAATAAAATAGCGAGTTTAGGCGTTAAAACAGTGTGTTTTATAGAAAATAAAATAGCGAGTTTAGGCCTTAAAACAGTGAGTTTAGGCTTTAAAACACCAAGTCGATATATTTAAAAACAGATTTTTTATAACTTATGGAGAAACAGGTTCCCCCAAAATTTTATGTTTTCAATATTCTTATTGAACTTTTAATTTTTACGATGTTCTCATTCCGTCTATAATTTCGCTAAAAAGTTAACAAATGTCTGTTAAATTGACCAATGTGAAAAACTTTCGTGAGATCACTTGCGAAGTTAATGGCGGGTGATTTTCACCCATAATCTAATTAGCCTACACATCAGTAAATTGGTTAAAACTTAATGAAAGTTAGTCATGTGAGGTCATGTGACTTATTTTCGTTATATTTTTAGCGAAATTATGAACGGAGTGAGAACATTGTAAAAATATGACAAGTTCTATGAGAACAATGAGAACATTGTAAATTGGACTAAAGTTCAGTGATGAAAAAAATATTTTTTGCCGTTTGTATTCTATTTTAATCAAGTGACATCTATAATCATTGTGTGTGGTAGAAAAAATAGTCAGATAGAATCAATGCGGTATAATAACAACACATTTTTTTTTCTTATTCTTTTATCTTCTCTTTATCGGGCAAACTAGAAGAACCTTTTGTTATATCATCCGGTTGATTCATCAACCAAAATGTGCTTTTCCAAAGATCACATCTCGAGTCACGTAGGCTTGGACGGAGAAGGTGGACTTGTTCGTTGTTCTTCAAACGAGTAGGAGGAGTCAGTTTTCTTTGAAGATCGAGGAAGGTGTGTCATGAGGAGCTTCATTTGTGAACTTGGCTTGATAGTGCATCAGACGTAGTTCGATCATGTTACAAACTGAGTGAACAAATCATTTATTTCTTTCTTATCGATTACTTTCATATAATTTGTTACATTTGTTTCTCACCATTGATTATTAGAATATCCAAATTCCCGATATACGAGGGAGTCAACATAAAGGAATGTGGACATGTGCCGGTCAGACCGCAAGCATTATAACAACTCTTATCATAGATTGTAACTCAGATTATTATACTCCCTCTGTCCCATTTGAAGCTTCAACTTTTACCCAAATTGGTGTCCCATTAGAAGCTTCATCTTTTCTAAAATGGTAAAAAATATGGGTTTCACTTGTCAACTTCACTCACTTTTTCTTCTCACATACTTAAATTGTGGACCCTACTTGTCATATCCACTAACTTTTCCTCCTCACATATTTAAATTAAGGGTCACACTTATCATATCCACTCAAATAAAATGAACGTTCAAATTTTATTTATGGTACATTCCGAAAAAAGATTACTTTCTTTATACAATTAAATAACAAAATGAAAGAATATTTTTGTTATCCACTTTCTAAACATTTAATTTTGCAAGTATAGAATGACATAATTTTTGAAAAAATGGATGAACGACAAATTTATGCAACGTACTTCTGTGTTTGTTACAATTAATAAACATACTAAGAATTGACATCTTAATATGTAACGTATTTTACCATGAGTTACATATAAAAGAATGCACCCTAATGACATTAGAAAAATAACTGAAATGTCAACGACATTAGAAAAAATTAACACACGTTAAATATATTTAACCTCCATTACCCCTACGATCTACCCAATCAACACTGTCTATGGAAAAAAATCTTCTTGTTTCTTCTTTTCCATTGAATCCCACCCGTTCAAACCCATACCCACCCAACAAAACCCACATGTGAGATTTAGAAGATCCACACTCACCTTTGCAGATATGGGAAGAAGTAGTAAGAACGGTGGCGGAATTGACAAAGCTTGCAGCGCCGGACCTTCGATGCTCGAAGGACGTCGGCATCCATGGATGGACTAGATAATAGGTGGATTACACATTGAGTTAGGGGAGGAGAACGAGGGGAGAGGCCGATAGATGGTGGAGAAGAGAGGATAGAGCAGCCGGAGTACAAAATTGGGTTAGATTGTTGGAGTGACTAGATTGAAGGTTTCTTCGATTTTGACTAGGGCTCAATCTTATTTTACTTAGGGTTCAAAATTGCCAAAATCTTGTTTGAGTTTCGATTCGATTGTTGGAAATTTTTTGTTTTGGAATTTTTGGGTAGAGATGAAATGAGAAGGAAGATGAACGTTGTGTTATTTCTTTAACGATTGCTATTTTATTTAACGAGTAGGTTCATTTCGTTAATGAAAGTTAACGTCTGAGTTACACTTATGAAGTCTGATTAATCTTATTTTTGTGTCGATTCAAATTATAGTTTATAAGGGCATCATCCTTGTTAAATTCTTGAAGCTCCAAAAACCGAATGATGGTGCCATTTTCGAGTGCATGCTACATTAGAACAGTAAAAGAGTTCTGACAAGTCCAAAGATAAAAGTATTGGCACTTTTAAAAGTAAAAGAGAGGTCATATATTTCTCTCCTAATCTATATAACACAGAAGATCACATCTCGATCCCAATATTTTATGCTTAGGCGACATGAATCATCAACGCCCAGTCAAGTACCTTGCTTTAACAAGTTTGGGACCATCAACAGCTCGTAATCTTTTCCGGGACCCATTCGAGGTAGGAGCTTCTTCTTCCTCATCATCCGTGTCAGCTGTAAAACCTGACCTGGTTTTGTACCCAATTCTCTTCGGGACATAAACGTTTAAGTAGTAGCTGGCTATAGTTTTTCTGCACTGGAGACGGAAAATCTTAATGGTAGGCTCCATAAAGCTTTTACCTTTTGAAATAGCATTATTCCTTTTAACAAGAATCTCAAACTTCTTCTGCTCTTCTTGACTCCAACACTTTGAAACATCTTCTCCCATCTCATCAAACTTCCATTGCCAAAACGCGGGCCCCAGATCAGCCTGCAGCTGGACCCTTTTGGCAGCCATGTGACGTTTAATGCATTCAACTGATCCAGGAGTCATGCACGAGCAGAATTCAGGTCTCCCTTTTCCTACAATATTCGTATCGGATTGAACTTTGGTTGTGGATTCAGTTGGCGACCATACTTTAGTGCCTAACCATCTTGAAGAGTTGGGTTGACTGACGTTGTCGTTATGAACCTGAACATTTTTCTTAGGAGGTTAGCATGGCCAGTGGCAAAGACACAAATTTATTGAAAGGGGGGGGGGGGGTTCAGAATGATGATATAGTTGTATTTTTTTTTCCTGAATTTAAGGGGGTCAAAATTGCAAAATTTATTGTTTTTAGTGTTAATATTATTTTCATAAATTTAAACGTGATAAAAATGACATACCTCCAAACTTGAGGGGGTTGAACAACCCCCATTGTCATCAAGTGGCTTTGCCACGGAGTGTGGGCTGTCGGGCAGCTGTGCTTGAAAACGTGGTCCAATTGGGATTGTCAAACGAAGGTCATCACGTTTGAGGTATTCCAACCGACTTGATGAGGTTGACTTTCGATGTGCATGTTTCTTCTTCACTTGCTTTTTATTCTTCATATTCTTAGCTCGTCTAGATTCTTTGACAAGATATCATAAGACAGTATAGCCTGGGTTTATCAGAACAATGTTTCCAAACAAGATGTCATTTGTACCAATCAGCTTGATCCTCTGAACCATGAATCTCACTATCCTTTCTGAGAAAAAAAAAAAGAGAGAAACTTGTTTAGTATTCGTGATGTTAGCAACTCAACTAAAAGCTTAAGTTGTTAGATAAAGACTCAACTGTGCTATTCTTGGGCATCAACCAACAAAATGTTGTATCAAGCAAACGGGGATGTGCAAGCGTGGTGACTTTGTTGGGAAACGACACAAAATACGATAGGCCAACAAGCAATGGAAGAACAATAAAGGAGAAAATTACATAAGAACACACACCACAAGAATTGGTTACCCAGTTCCTTTTAATCAATAGTACGTCTGCGGGCAATAACAAATCAGGATTATTCTCAATAACCTCACAATATTATGTTACAATATGGTTATGGCCGTCACTATGCTATATATAGGATACAATAGATAACCCTAATCCTAGGTATAAGAAAGAAATCAGAAAATAGGTCAAAACAGGCCAGCCCGTAACTGTTGCCGCCAAGCACGGCCGTGCCAAAAAAACCACTCCAGTGGCACGACCATGTCACATATGTTGCACGACCGTGCAACCTATTTTCTGCCCTTTTCTTCCTTTTTCGCCTAGTCTTCCCAGGTTGTCTCTACCACAACAATCTCCCACCTGGAGACAATGTCAAATTCCATGACCACCGCTGTCAAACTCCCACCTGAGTCTAACTTCCCAAACATACGTTAGTGGCCAAACTGAAACAATTGGTAGTGCCCGGCCTCTTCCTCTAGTCACCCAAGTGAGTTGAAGTTGAGCGAAGCTTCAACGTAGCTGCAGGTTTCTCAATTCAAGTGATCCTCCTTGCACTTCCCCGCTCACTTGTCCGTTCTTCAACCTTGAACTGCACAATCCTCCATGCTCGACACTATTCTGATCTTTCTGTGTCGTCTTAGCAACCCATCGTGTCACAATTCTCCCAGTTACCGCTCCCATGTTGGTGTTGTTGAATCCCCATTCCCTCTGCCAGCCGGCTTGAACACACATCAAACTCTTCCTAACATACCATTTGGTGGAATTTCTCCCGCCCACAATCACCATGGCCTCGCCGTCTACCACTGGAATGCACGCTTCCCTAAATGGACCATGTTGTATGTGATGTACACATCTTCTCCATACCACCCCGAGTTATCAGGTTAGCTCCCTTGGTAACCTTCTATGATGGACAACCGAAGGCGACCACACAACCTTCCCTATACAATTGCCCAATGGAAGGTTAAGTTCCTCTTCAAATTCGAAATATGTCGCACATCACGAAGCCGCAACACTGCCCATCCATTGCCTTTACTCGAATGTCAACCTTCCCCACAATATTGACCGGATTATTATCTCCTAGATTTAACAACCCCAAAATCGCCGAATACATACCGCTCCATTCCTTCGCACTAGCGCACGAGTGAAACGTAGCGCTCGAATCCAAAACCCACGAATCTGTCGAACTGCTCTCACATAGGATTAATGCATCCGCGATTTCCTCCGCAACATTCAATCTCCTCTCATTGCCCGACCCCTCTGGACACGTCCTCCTAATCAGCCACCCTACTCTTTTCCCACAGTTGTGGCACTTAATCGTGATTGATTTTCCAGCCACCCTACTCTTTTCCCGACCGCCAGTGTAAGCCCCGATGTTTGCCCTTTGCTCTTCCTACAAATTTCTTCGCCCAGAATTACATCCACAACATCACCAAACTTTAACTTTGCCTTTTCCGTTGATATATTAACTGTTATTGCAGTTGTATCCGTAAAGATGATAACAATATTAATGCTCACTTCGTCAAGAGTAACACTTACCAAAAATAATTGGGTCGCGATAGATTTGAATTCACTTGTGTGTTTCGTCACCGACATGCCATCCGCCATTCTCAAGTTCAGCAATCTCTTCATCAGAAGAATGAGCGTTGTTTGCTGCCGATGGCCAGCATCTCTAACATCTCCAATGTCGTCTTGGCTTCAAGTACCTTCTTGGATACGTCGTTGGTCAACATCTGCCTTACTAGACCGAACGCCTTCCTATCTATGACCGCCCACTTCTTGACATGATTTCTGCAGTTTTCTCTTCCAAGATCGGATACAGATCCTTGTTCCACAACACGTCCTGGATCCGTGTCCGCCAGAAATTGTAATTTGTTCCGTCAAACTTTTCCATGAACACTTTATTGCCTTCCTCCAAAGCACCCACAAGATCTTTCATGTCCAAAACAACGAAACCCTAACCTTGGATCAAGAATCAAAAGCTCTGATACCAGTTGTTGGGAAACGACACAAAATACGATAGACCCACAAGCAATGAAAGAATAATAAAGAAGGAGAAAATTGCTCAAGAACACAACACCACAAGAATTGGTTACCCAGTTCCTTCTAATCAAGAAGTACGCCTGGGGCACTACCAAGCCGAGAATATTCTCAATAATCTCACAATATGATGTTACAATATATTTATGGCCGTCACTTGGCTATATATAGGATATAAGAGATAACCCTAATTCTAGGTACAAGAAAGAAATCAGAAAATAGGTCAAAACAGGCTCAGCCCGTAACTGTTGCCGTCGAGCACGACCGTGCCAAAAAACCACTCCAGCGGCACGACCGTGTCACATATGCTACACGACCGTGTAGCCTATTTTCTGCCATTTTCTTCTTTTTCGCCTAGTCTACACACAGGTTGTCTCTACCCCAACAGACTTAAATGCATGACTTTGCCAAAGGTGAGCTCAGATATCATGTTTAGTTAGAAGCTTATTTAAAAGATTAATTAGGTTATGAAAAATCAAGAAACCCTTTGACCAATTTGTGATTTTAGCTTATCTACTTTATTTATATATTGGCATATCTACTTTATTTATATATAAAGCCTGAATAAACCAACAAACAATCCATTAAAGGTGTAGCAAGAAACCATGAGGGCGCATTCGGTTGTTTAAGCAAATCTTCATCCATGAGTAGGAAATGCAAATAGAAGAGAATAGCAAAACACAAATCGCAGACAAGCCACATACATCTATTTAGGATGTTCAAAATTAAGGCCTTATTCCACATCCAATTTGAAAAGAGGAAATCCTTGTCAGATAACAATTACCCGAGTTTTCCATTGACAAGTCTGGTTAGAAATTGTTGCCCGAAAAAGAAGACAAGGCCAAACTGATTTACTCGGTCAAAAGACTAGAGATAACGTCAAGGATGAAAACAAAAGAAAAATAAAAGGAAATCTACGATCACGTTGGGTAAAACAAGATTTGTCATGGCTCAGAGACATATATATCACATATTCAATGAATAAGAGGCGACAATCAACAAAAAGTTTCAGATTATTTCCCAAAACATTTGCAAGAATATAAATGCTGCAAAAACAAGGACATTATCAAGTATCCCATGTTCATGAAAGGATCAACCACTTAGACAATAATGACATGCAATATTAATACACAAATCGATGATAAAATTCATGCAATAATGATTATGATAATTAAATCAACCTAAAATTATTGTTCAAAGTTTAACAAAAAAAAAAAAGTGGGAACATCGTTTCGGGACGGAGGGAATATTTATAAGGACTACAACTCTTACCACCCAAACACATAGGGCTGATACACAAATTGAGCGGCTGGAGGCTCAATTCGAACTCTCAGATTCAACCATGGCCCTAATGGGAAAAGATAGATCATGCTTTTGTCATCATCAGATTGGATCGGATGTCCAACCTTAATTCTCAGATTCAACCACAGTTGAATCCAACAGCTAAATTCACCGATCGACTAAATTCAAACTGTGCAGCCGACGGATTCGCGTCTCTCCCTTAGTTTCTAATCGGCGATGGAAAGATCTAGGGCTTTTGAGTTCCATCTATTTAATATAATTAACAACCACGAAATGGGCAATTGTTCATCCGGTTACACGAAAAAAATCAATGAAATGAAACCCTAACTCTGGATATCATCGAAATTCACCGTTTGGTATCGGAGTCGAGCCGTTCTTTTTCTGTATTTTTATGGGTGTTCAATCCAATATTTTCGTTGTTACTCTCTTTTTTTTTTTTTTTAATTTGGAAAATTAAAACTTCCTCAAAATAAATATAAATACAAAAAAATAAAAAAATGGTGGGAAAGAAAATAGGTGGAAAATGATTGGAAAGGTGATGTTATATTTGCAATTCCTTTCTTTTTTTTTTTTTTTTTTTGTTACAATAAACAAACTATTTTCCCTTTGAAGTAAGTATTCACTTATTTTTTTGGAAGACATCTATAATTTCCAACAATTATTTGAGATATATAAATAAACATAAACAAACTTAACTCATTAATCAACCTATAAGGAGATAAAATTGCATTGGCTACAAATAAAATGATAGTTACCTGTATTTTTTAGCCTGATTGTCGATCAATCTAGTATAATCATTGCGTCTTTAATTCACCTAAGCAATAAATAAATAAATAAATAACAAAAAGAAAATTATTATGACAATGAGAAGGAAATTAGTTATACTTTTTTTTTTCTAAAACTCAAGGACTTAAACAATATTTGAAACTTAACCTTCTCAAAGCCTTCAAAGTGATGACAACTCCAACTTCAATTTCTTGGTAGAATTGTAGGATAAGTGATTTTTGGGTGGATGGTCACTATATATATATATAGCCATATAGGTGAACATGGGTGAAAATAGAGATAAACTTGAGGTGGGTCCCTTCATTTTTTAACTTTTTACATTTTTTAAAACAAAGTGGAGTTCTAAAATTACTTTTTAAGAGCATTCACAATGATAAAACTCTTTTAATAGTTTTTTTTTAATTTTTTATTTTGCGATCCCCATATACCATGGTATATAAATTATAAGTAAATACTTAAAAATCTCAACAAATTTTCTACAATTATAACTCAACTTTCGACTTATACATGGGTCTCGCATGAAGAATGGTTCAAATGTATTCGCGTTTTAAATGTGATTTACTTATCTCTTTTTATTCGATTCTCCACCTATGTTTAATTAATGGAAAACATAAGAAAATCAATTTCTGAGATTTATATGGTTTGCAGTTTAAGTTAATGAATAGGAGGGTCAAGGAGCATCTATTTTACACAATGATTTGATTCTTCTATATGTGTTACCAATTAATTCAAATTAAAACAAAACAATTAATTTATTAGCTAGGGATTGTGATATCCCCCATCGCACATCAAAAATATGTGAGAATTTAGTATGATATATAAGATACCCATACACTACTACTACTAAGCATCAAATCATCCATTGAACTTTTGGAGGCCTATGATGGACTGTAGTTGACTCAATTGAGGAGGTGCTTAGTGAGCCAGTGTGTGGTGGCTACGTAGCGGGTCGGGATTCGGGCTCGAATCGTTACAGGGATGAATGTTGAATTGTATGCTTCAAAACCATCTCTGTTAATTAGAGAGGTTAATATAGTGATCACACTACTTTAAAAGAACCAGTTTCTCAGTTGGAGTATGCAAGAGTAATTGGCAGTCTGATGTACTTAACGAATTGTACACATCCAGACATTACATATTTAGTGAGCAAACTAAGCAGGTTCACGAGTAATCCCAGTACAGATCATTGGAAAGCACTAATGAGGGTATTGAGATATTTAAAGTATACTATGAGTCCTGGGATACTTTATAAGAGATATCCAGCAGTATTAGAAGGATACTGTGATGCAAACTGGATATCGGACACAAAAGACTCAAAATCCACGAGTGAATATGTTTTCACAATAGGTGGAGGAGCAGTGTCATGGAAATCCTCCAAACAAACGTGTATAGCCAGATCCACGATGGAATCTAAGTTTATAGCTTTAGATAAAGCTGGAGAAGAAGCAGAATAGCTTAAGAACTTCCTGGAGGATATTCCTTGTTGGAATAAACACATTACTCTGTACTAATACATTGTGATAGTCAATCAGCAATAGGAAGGGCACAGAGCAGTATGTATAATGGTAAGTCTAGACATATCCGTCGTAGACATAATACCATTAGACAGTTGATCAAGAATGGAGTTATCACAATTGAGTATGTGAAATCAAGTGATAACATAGCGGATCCGTTCTACGAAAGGTATAAATAGAGATCAACCGTATAAAGCATTAAGGGAATGGGCTTAAAACCCATAACAAAAGAACTCATAGTGGACACTCAACCTTGAGAATTGGAGATCCCATGCCCTTGGTTCAATGAGACAACCAAGCTATAAGTTCTAGTAGAATCACTTGGAAACAACAACTCGGTTGAATGACACGGAGATGTTGAATACTCATTCCCGTAACATCCAAGTATAAGCACACTGCGGCGGTGGTGAGGATAAGTTGAGAAAACTTTTAATGATTCGTATACCTACGGGTGGAGTAGTGCAGGATACTCCTAATAGTGTGAATCACCTATATAAGCGATAAGTAACTTGGCCGCTTCTAATATGAACGCTTATGAATGAGATACGGTCCAGGGCCGAAATGGACAAAACGTGAGAACAATAACTGTTAGAGCTATTATTATGTGAGTATTGTTGTCTTGGTATACATCATACAGTCACTGGATCAAAGCGACTCACTACCAAATGGCTAGTATATCCGATAATATTTCACTAGGGGAGATTCAAAGCCATAAGCTATCTATCCCGATGTAATAATGGTTCGCCGAAACTTTTGGACGAAATTGCATACATGCATTAATTGTCATTCATGTGGGGGATTGTTGGAAATGGAGTAACGAAAGCTAAGTTTGACTTGTCGTTGACCTAACTTTCTAACGGAAGTTCGTTAACTTCCAACGGAGTTCGTTATTCGTTAACGAAGTAAGTTACAAAATGTATTCTACATTTGTTGTAGATAAGGAAATTCATTTATTATCTCAAAAAACCATTTCCGGGTGAATGATAAATTAATGACAAATGATTTGTAACTTAACAAGAGTTAAATAATGGGTTAAAGTTTGATTTGGGTTGGTCCCTAAAATTGATTTGGACTTGTTGTGGCTAAAGGGCTGATGAGCAGGCTGAAGAAGCTTCTGACGGCCGTGCACCGTGTCTTGCCTTGCCTCTCAACCGTCAAGTGCGAGCCTTGGACTCGGCCGTGCATATTGCCTTTGCGCGGCCGTGCGGTGCCTTGGACACGGCCGTGCAGAGTGGCTGTTGTTCTACCGAAAAGTTGTTACTTTTCAAGGGAAAAGCCACAAACCCCTTTACTATCCTTATATACTTCCCCTCCGAATTTCAATTCATACATACAGTAAATTGAGTCTTCCTACACACATTTGAGATAGATTAACTTAGCCTAATCATTTCATCTTGTTGCATTATATTCCTTCAAGTCCAAAGTTCCAAATAGTCAATTGTTCGTTAGATTTGTTAATTTGGAGTGCTCCTATTAACAAATAGAAGTCGTTGCATCTCACGAGAAGTTTGTCATCAACCGTAAGCACCAGTGCGGGACAAATACTTCTTACGTTTAACACAAGAGTTAAATAATGGGTCAAAGTTTGATTTGGGTTGGTCCCAAAATTGGTTTGGACTTGTTGTGGCTAAAGGGCTGATGAGCAGGCTAAAGAAGCTTCTGCACGGCCGTGCAGTGTCTAGGACACGGCCGTGCAACAATCGTAAGAAGTATTTGACGTTTCTTAAGTCGTTCTTACAATGACTACTGAGAAAGACACCTCTGCATCCTCTGGGCTTACTCTTCCTCAAGGCGTTGCTACGCTCAAGAATGTTGCACCCGCTACTACACCGACTCACCCGGTACATGGTGAGAAACCCCCAAAGTTTACCGGGGTGGATTTCAAGAGATGGCAACAAAAGATGCTATTCTACTTGACCACTCTAAGTTTGCATCGGTTCTTAAAAGAAGATCCGATTGTTGCAAATGGTGATCCCGACCCTCAAAGGCTTTTGGCCAAAGAGGCTTGGGACCATGGTAATTTTTTGTGTAAAAACTACATTTTGAATGGACTCGATGATGCACTATATAATGTGTATAGTACCGTCGAGTTAGCCAAGGCATTATGGAATACCTTGGAAAGGAAGTACAAAATTGAAGATCTTAGGGTCAAAGAAGTTTGTCGTCGGCAAATATCTTGACTTCAAAATGGTGGATTCTAAGTTGGTAACAACTCAAGTTGATGAGTTCCAACTTATATTGCATGGTCTTGATGCCGAAGGAATGATCATGAATGATCCGTTCAAAGTGGCATCAGTCATAGAGAAGTTGCCGCCTTCATGGAAGGACTTCAAAAATTATCTCAAGCATAAGCGCAAGGAGATGACTTTGGAGGACTTGGTTGTTTGTCTTCAAATTGAAGAGAATAATCGAGACAACGAAGCCAAAGCTTCCAAAGGCAAGATGGAGGCTAAAGTGAATCTTGCCGAGGCAAGCACTAGTGGCACAAAAAGGAAGCATTCCGGGAATGCTAAGAAAGGGAAGAACAAGGGCTCCTCAACTAAGAAGTTCAAAGGAGCATGCTATAATTGTGGCAAGTCGGGCCACATAGCAAAGGATTGTCGCCATCCAAAGAAGGAGGCGAACAATGTGGATGACATGGATCTTGATTTTGCTGCGGTGGTCTACGAGGCAAACGTGGCAAATTTGGATGATAATCCAAAGGAATGGTGGATAGATACCCGGGCTACCCGCCATATTTGTGCTAATAAGGAGAGTTTTTCTTTATACTCCCATTTCCGGAAGGAAATTGTATATGGGAAATTCAGCGACTTCCAATGTTCAAGGCATTGGAAATGTTGTATTGAAGATGACCTCGGGGAAAGAAGTGACCTTGCTTGATGTCTTTGCATGTTAGGACATCCGCAAGAATCTAGTTTCCGGTGCTTTGTTGAGTAAAGCCGGTTTTAGATTAGTTTTTGAATCCGACAAGTTTGTAATAACCAAGAATGGTTTATTCCTTGGAAAGGGTTACCTCGAGAAGGGACTTTTCAAGATGAATGTAATGAATGTTATCCGCCAAGGTGCGAAGAATAAAAATGTTGTTTCTTATGTTTACTTGTCGGAAAGTCCTAGTTTATGGCATGATAGATTAGGTCAGTAAACTTCGACACTATTAAGAAGTTAGTTAAACAAGATTTAATCCAAATGACTAAATCTGATTCAACTAATAAGTGCGAAGTTTGCGTTGAGGCAAAAATGACGAAGTCGCCATTTAATGCAATAGAAAGAAACACAACTCCTCTCGAATTAATTCACACCGACATATGTGATTTAAAACTTGTGCAAACTCGAGGAGGTAAAAAGTACTTCATTACATTCATAGACGATTGCACTAAGTATTGTTATGTTTATCTCTTAAGAAGTAAAGATGAAGCCTTAGGGGCTTTCGAGACTTATAAGAAAGAAGTTGAAAATCAACTTAACTTAAAGATTAAGAAAATTAGAAGTGATAGAGGAGGAGAATATGAAGCTCCGTTTGAAGGACTATGTTGGGAATCCGGCATAATTCATCAAACGACTGCTCCATATACCCCTCAGTCTAACGGAGTTGCTGAACGCAAAAATCGTACTCTCAAAGAGATGATGAACGCATTTTTGATAAGTTCAGGCTTACCCGACAACTTGTGGGGGGAAGCTATACTCACTTCTAATTACATTCTTAATAAGATACCCAAGAAAGGTATTGATAAAACGCCCTATGAATTATGGCATAATCGTAGGTCGTGTTATAAATATCTTAAAGTATGGGGTTGTTTAGCTAAGGTTGAAATACCTAAGCCGAAACAAGTCAAGATTGGTCCGAAAACCATTGACTGTATTTTTATTGGATATGCCAATAACAGTAGTGCCTATCGATTCATAGTGCACAAGTCAGAAATTCCTGATATGAATGCAGGAATGACAATAGAATCAAGGAATGCAGTATTCTTTGAAAATATCCTTCCAGCTAAGGATAGGAAAGAAGGTAGTTCTCATAAGAGAACTTATGAATCTACAAACGGTCCGTCTCAAGTAGAAGATGAAGGACCTAGACGTAGTAAAAGGGCAAGAGTGGAAAAGTCTTTTGGTCCTGATTTTCTATCATTTATGTTGGAAAACGAACCAGCAACTGTAAAGGAAGCGTTATCTGGTCCGAATAGTTCGTTCTGGAAAGAGGCTATTAACAGTGAAATAGAATCCATAATGCTTAATAATACTTGGGAATTGGTAGATCTCCCTCCAGGTTGCAAACCATTAGGTTGCAAATGGATTCTTAAAAGAAAGTATAAAGCCGATGGATCTATTGTTAAGTATAAAGCCAGGCTAGTTGCCAAAGGGTTTAGACAGAAAGAGGGATATGATTTCTTCGATACATACTCCCCTGTCACAAGGATCACATCTATACGTGTTCTCATAGCTATTGCAGCAGTGCATAATCTTGAGATACACCAAATGGATGTGAAAACAGCCTTCCTAAATGGAGAGCTAGATGAAGAAATTTACATGGAACAACCCGAAGGGTTTGTAGTTCCTGGTAAAGAACGAAAGGTGTGTAAACTTGTAAAGTCGTTATATGGACTAAAACAAGCACCTAAACAGTGGCATGAGAAGTTCGATCAAACTATGTTATCAAATGGATTCAAGATTAATGAACGTGACAAATGTGTCTACATTAAAGGAACATCTGAATCATTTGTTATTGTCTGTCTTTACGTAGACGACATGTTAATAATGGGAAGTAGTCATGAATTGATCATGAATACCAAAGGCATGTTAAAGAAGAACTTTGACATGAAAGATATGGGATTAGCCGATGTCATATTAGGAATAAAGATTTCTAGAACATCAGAAGGAATAGTCCTATCACAATCCCATTATCTGGAAAATGTACTTCGAAAATTCGATGTCATTAACAGCCCTCCAGCTAAGACTCCAGTAGACTTGGCGCTACACTTAGCTAAAAACAGAGGGGAATCAGTTTCTCAGTTTGAGTATGCAAGAGTAATTGGCAGTCTGATGTACTTAACGAATTGTACACGTCCAGACATTGCATATTCAGAGAGCAAACTAAGCAGGTTTACGAGTAATCCCAGTACAGATCATTGGAAAGCACTAATGAGGGTATTGAGATATTTAAAGTATACTATGAATCATGGGATACTTTATAAGAGATATCCAGCAGTGTTAGAAGGAAACTGTGATGTAAACTGGATATCGGACACAAAGACTCAAAATCACGAGTGGATATGTTTTCACAATAGGTGGAGGAGCAATGTCATGGAAATCCTCCAAACAAACGTGTATAGCCGGATCACGATGGAATGCGAGTTTATAGCTTTAGATAAAGCTAGAGAAGAAGCGAGAATGGCTTAAGAACTTCTGGAGGATATTCCTTGTTGGAATAAGCATGTACTCTTTGTATTAATACATTGTGATAGTCAATCAGCAATAGAAAGGGCACAGAACAGTATGTATAATGGTAAGTCTAGACATATCCGTCGTAGAAATAATACCATTAGACAGTTGATCAAGAATGGGGTTATCACAATTGATTATGTGAAGTCAAGTGATAACATAGCGGATCCGTTTACGAAAGGTATAAATAGATATCAAGCGTATAAGCTATTAAGGGAATGGGCTTAAAACCCATAACAAAAGAACTTCATAGTGGACACTCGACCTTGAGAATTGGAGATCCCATGCCCTTGGTTCAATGAGACAACCAAGCTATAAGTTCTAGTAGAATCACTTGGAAACAACAACTCGGTTGAATGACCTGGAGATGTTGAATACTCATTCCCAGAACATCCAAGTATAAGCACCTGCAGTAGTGGTGAGGATAAGTTTAGAAAACTTTTAATGATTCCTATACCTACGGGTGGAGTAGTGCAGGATACTCCTAATAGTGTGAATCACCTATATAAGCGAGAAGTAACTTGGCCGCTTCTAATATGACGCTTATGAATGAGATACGGTCCGAGGGCCGAAATGGACAAAACGTGAGAACAATAACTGTTAGAGCTATTATTATGTGAGTATTGTTGTCTTGGTATACATCATACAATCACTGGTTCAAAGCGACTCGCTACCAAATGGCTAGTATATCCGATAATATTTCACTAGGGGAGATTCAAAGCCATAAGCTATCTATCCCGATGTAATAATGGTTCGCCGAAACTTTTGGATGAAATTGCATACATGCATTAATTGTCATTCTTGTGGGGGATTGTTGGAAATGGGTAACGAAAGTTAAGTTTGACTTGTCGTTGACCTAACTTTCTAACGGAAGTTGGTTAACTTCCAACGGAGATCGTTATTCGTTAACGAAGTAAGTTACAAAATATATTCTACATCTGTTATAGATAAGGAAATTCATTTATTGTCTCAAAAACCATTTCCGGGTGAATGATAAATTAATGACAAATGATTTGTAACTTAACAAGAGTTAAATAATGGGTCAAAGTTTGATTTGGGTTGGTCCCAAAATTGGTTTGGACTTGTTGTGGCTAAAGGGCTGATGAGCAGGCTAAAGAAGCTTCTGCACGGCCGTGCAGTGTCTAGGACACGGCCGTGCACCGTGCCTTGCCTTGCCTCTTGACCGTGCAGTGCCTTGGACTCGACCGTGCATATTGCCTTTGCACGGCCGTGCAGTGCCTTGGACACAGCCGCACGGCCGTGCAAGTGTGTAAGTACCCAAATCTGGCTCATGCCTTCCGGTTAAATTTCCCGGCAATTCCGGTAAGTTTCTCGATAATTCCCCAGACTTTCCTAGAGTTCCGGGAACATTCCAGAACTGTTCCAAATCATTTAAGGGCTGAAGGTAATACTTGGTAATTAAGAAACACGTTTTTCTTAATTCCAAAAACCTTCTAGAATTGCCACCTTGCATGATTCTAGAAACATGCTGAGTCACAAGGGATAATGCCGCACGGCTGCATTAGGAGGGAACTCATAGCCGCACGGCCTCATTGGCAATTTTCAGACTGCCTATAAATAGAGCCCTCCTCTACCCATTTTAGAAACGAAAAAGACACACACTACACTCTATATTCAGTCCCAATACACCCAAATACTGCTGGAAATCCAAGAAGGTTGAAGAAGCAAGCCAAGAAGCCACCTCCCTCCTCCTTGAAGATCCAAAGATTGGTCCTTCCATCTAGCACCACCCAAAGAAGAAGAGGCCACCATTGGTAACCTCTCACTCCCTTAAACCTTGCATTTTAATTGCTCTATGTAAATTATATTGCTCCTTGCATTCATATATTGTTATTATCTTTGCTTGGGACTTGGTAGTTTATCATTAAAGATCATATCTTTATCATACCCCCTTTCCCCCTTTGCATCCTTTGCATAAATTAGGCATCATTTGTCATTAAAAATGTGATCTTTATATATAAAGGTGCATCCTTTGCACCTAAAAACCCCCTTTTTACATAAAAATGTCATAATCATGAATCCTTTGCATATAAAAATCAAGTCTTTACAATAAAAATGCATCCTTTGCACATAAAATCCATAATCATGCATCCTTTGCACTAAAGATCATATCTTTATCTTAAATTAGCATCCTATGCTTTTCAAAATGCAATCTTCATGCATCCTTTGCATATTTAATACTAATTTCCTCATAAAAATGCATCCTTTGCATAAAAATCATGTCTTTACATTCAAAATGCATCCTTTGCAATAGATCATTTCTTTAAATCAAAAAGCATCCTTTGCAACCCAAAAATGTCATCTTTTCACTAAAAATGTCATTTTTATCTTAAATCATGCATTTCCCCATGTCCCCCATTAGCAACCTTGGAACGGACCGGTGTAAAGATCCTATCTTTACATCGTTTCTTCCATAAAAGGTTTCATAATTTCTTTAGAAAGGGATAACCTTGAACCCTATATCTCCAATTATCGCTTGAGACGAGCATGAAGCATCAATATAAGCTCAATCGTCTCAAGGCGTAGGATTGATGGGCTAAGGACCCTCCTTTTCTAAAGAACCTCATCTTTGACTATAAAAGGGAGTCATTCTCTCGATCACGCAAGTCCCGAGGTTAAAAAGCGATGATCACAAGTCCAAGATGAGGACGGGATCATAATCCCGAATACATAAATTCCAAGGAATCCCGAGCGACAACCAATAAATGGTTTGTACGTCCGGAAGACAACTTGGGACATTCCCCCCCCCCCTCTTTTCAAACACATGCACACAAGAAAGCACGCAAGCAAGCACGATAAATGGAATCTTGGGAGACTTGCTACGGCAAGACACCTTGGGTGAACGATGATCCGTTCTTCCCAAGGGGTAACTTAACCTCCGAACCCAATAAAACCTTTTTTCAAAGTTTTGAGGTAATCAAAATGGCGTGGCGACTCCGTTTTTCAAATTAAACCGGATGTCTTCAAACTCGCGTGAATCCACAAATTTGGGCACACATTCACAGTTTGGCGACTCCGCTGGAGATACCCAAAGGAGAAAAGCTTTTAATTTTTCAAAACAAAAATCGATACTCGGTATATAGGTGGACACCACTTAACCTTCCTGTATCGCTCCCTAACCCGGGGTTTGGGATAAACGGTGGTTTAACAATCCCACGTACCGGTATCCCTTTTCGAAATTTTTTTTGAAAAAATAATAAAAGAGAGCTTTTCCCTTTGAGCGGGTTAGACTCCCGTCGCGTATTCCATGAATCGTGCTTGCTTGCTTTGCCTTGCATTGCATCGTTTGCATCTTGGGATTTGTGCATACTTTGAACAGGAAATAACCTGAAAATGCAAAAGGAGTGGAACCTGGAAAATTGGTACGGCTCAATCCTCCCTGGATTCTGACCGGGCGACCTCAGTGGCAATTCCACCAGGAAAAATCGAGGTTAATCTGGCAGTCCTAGCAGCTTGGGGCTACTCAGCTCCATGACTGACTGGGGCTCCCAGAAAATTTACGTGCTTAACTGCTGCATTTTCCCCGTCCCGAAAATCATTCCTTTAAAACACATTTATGAAAAATCTCTGTTTTAACTCAAAAAGGAACATTTTTAGGAGGCCGCACACTACGCGCACCTGATATATCCTGTACACTTTGCACGCACGTCCTTTAAACCCGGGGTGGTTCCAGTTGCAGTCACGGACAGCCTTACGATTCTCCCGGGCGCGCACGGAATCATTCCAAACTCCCCATGGCAGCCAGTGTCGACCAATGCACAGTCCGTGTCACACGTTTCAAAAAAAAACCGTGACTTTTGGTTGGTTTTTGGTCTAGTCCGTGTCATATAGCCCAGTTGCATACCCTCGTAAAGGTCAAGCCTTAGCTCATAACGGAAGTCAAGATTTTTGCTCAAGCAAAACTCTGCCAAAATTCCGACAAGGAAAAATTGGTAGAATCTTGACTCCGACATTGACTTTGACCTTGACCCGCACGGAATGCGTAAGAGTCAAGACCGAGTCTTTGCCAAAAATCCAAAGATCTTTCGCTCAAGCGAAGCTCTGCCAAAATTCCGACAAGGAAAAAATTGGCAAGATCTTGACCCGGCATTGACTTCGATTCTGACTCACGCACCGCGTATGCAACGAAGTTCAATGTGACACTGTGTCATCCGGCTTTTACCGCCTGACCCATGCCTATTATCTTCTCGGACATTCTTTGAAAGTCAAAACGTCGATCGCTCAAGCGAAACTCTGCCAAAATTTTGTTAAGGCAGAAAGACGAGACTTTCCCGGTATTGCCTTGACGATAATTCGCATCGCTCGTGCGTTAAAAGTTCCTATGACCCGCTAGACCCATTAGGAGCGTTCTTTACTCTCGGTCGGTGGGATCCGCGTGCCCTATAGGATCCTCGCCCGGGGTTGTCCACCCTGGGAGGTCGAAATACAGGTAGAATACGAGGGGCTTATAGACGTAGTGACGGAACCTACTGATCCAGGATCTAGAGTAGTTGCGAAAAAGAAGGGTAAATTCCCTTTTCCAACCAAATAGAAATTAATAAAAGACACTGTTTTAAGTAAACTGGAAGATTCTAATTTGCATATTGCTTGAGCCTTGACTGAAACACCTACCCCGAGTCTAAACCTCTCCTATCCCTTTCCCGCAGCGAGAAAGAAGTGGGTGAGAACACCGGGTCAGCAACTTGTTAGCGCAGAATTCTCAGACAGTTCGCCGGAATCCTCAGTTTTGTCAGCTCAGAGAGTCAGAATGGCCGATTTGACAGAGAACAGTACTGGTTTGGGTAATCAGATGACTAGGAAAGAAGAGCTAGCCTTAGCCCTGGAAAATAGTCGTAAGGCCCATGAGGAGCAGCAAGCCATGCTCATTGATGCGCTCCGTCGTCATGGGGTTCAGATAGTGGTCGAGCCCAATGGTTCCCTGGTTATGGTAGAAGATGAGACTCCAGAAGCAGCCATCTCAGCTCCCTCAGCCTATAACCAATGTCCTCCTCCATCCTCATATGATCCATTGTCAAGGATTACCCCTCTTCAGTCCTTACCAATGTCTCAAGCCATCAGGGTCCCGACACCCTCACCTCCTCAGATAAGACCCAGCTTTGTTCCCTATCAACAGAGAGCAAACGCCGCAACTATTCCAGTCACACAGCCTCTGCATTACCCTATGGGATTTACTCCCTCTCCTCAGTATGGGCCATCCCAGACGGCCCCCAGGCCTCAGAGTCAGTCCAATGATCCTTTCAACCCATGCCCTGCCACAGCAGATCTTCCACCACCAACCTTGCCAACAGGGCCTCATGAGGTTCCGTATCCTTTTTCCTACTTCGGAAATTACGAACCTAATTCCTATGCCTCCGGCCAGTCTCACGGGAATACAGGATCAGGCCAAGTTTATACTTACTTCCCTTCCAAAGATCCCCAAGCCTTGGTACCAACTACCACTGTGCCACCTACTGTCCTTCCACCCAAATCTGATAAGCTTTCTTCAGAACTGAGCAATCCTAAACCATCACCCGACTCCGACATGACTTGGTTAGTGGAACAAGTTAAGTCCATGCAAGAGAAGTTTGGGGAAATAAACACCAAAAAGGCAGCATACCAGATCACTGATCCCAGCAAAATTGTCCCTCTCCCTCCAAAATTCCGAATGCCAGAGATTGAAAAGTTCAACGGCACTGATTGTCCCCGAACTCACATTGAAAGCTACATTCTTGCCATGAGAGCCAAAGATTGTACACAGCAACAAATGGCCGACCATTTTCAATTGTCATTAAAGGGTTCAGCTCTTAGGTGGTTCCTGCATGTAAAACCAGAAGCCCGAGCCACCTGGGATCAGATCAAGGAAGCATTCCTGGAAAAGTATAAGGCCAATTTGAATTGGGAAACCAGCCGGAATGACCTACAAGGCACCACTACGAGGCGCCGGATGGGCCAGTAAGTGAATTCTACAAGAGATGGAATTGGAAGCTCAGTGAAATGATGACCCCGCTGAATGAAGAGGAACAGATGGAGATCTTCCAATCTTGCTTGAAACCTCAACTAAGGGTCCAAATTGGCAACTACTACTATCCTGACCTTCGGGCAATGGTAAATGCTGGTACCAAGTTTGAAAATGCCTTCAACATGGCCCCGGCCACAGGATCAGCCAGCTCTTATCGCTACAAAGCACCAGTGTCAAATGCCCCAGCTATCACTGTGAGAGGAAAAGAAGTGATTGGCGCTGTTAATTACATTCAGAATGAGAAAGTTGGACAGAATGCAAGCCAGGTCGCTGCAAAGCCAAGGCCTCGTTCCTATACTGCCGAAGATTTCGGAATGCCACTAGAAAAGGTCTTCGACGGTTTGGTAGCTGAAGGACTCATCAGACCTTTGGAAAACTGGAAACCCAAGAACCCTAGTGTCAGAATGGACGAAACCAAGCACTGCCGTTTTCACAAATATCACGGGCATAACACCAATGATTGCACCTACCTGAAGTTCCTGATCTCTCGCCTGATTGAAGAAGGCAAGCTGGAACCGCCTCGGGGTCCCAATGTGGTCAAGAATCCTCTTCCTGCTAACAATCGAGTCAACATGATCGAGTTCGGGGGGACAAATGCAGACGGTTTTGGAAATCCAGAGATCATAGACATCTTGAAATTCAACATTCCTTATGCTGAATTACAAGGAAAGTGGAAAGATCTGATCAATGCCGCTGCCATGGAAGGACAGTTTGGACCCATAGTCGGAACTGATTTTGTTAATGTTGTCAGAGCTCGACCTCTCTTCTATGATATCGAACCAGTAACCATGGTCAAAATTACAGAAGAAAGGCTCACTTACGAAGATTGCGAGTTTGAAGTAAAACAAGCCATGTTAATGAAAGTTTCTCCGGAACCCTTCATCACCCATGATGAGCATAATGTGTTTGTAATGGCTCTTACTACTCCTGAAGATCAGTCCCAACCCCTATTTGGGAAAAGGTGGAAAGAAGAGTGAACAAGCTAGAAGACCATTGGGATGAAGAAAGCTGTATCTCAGATGCCGAAAGTACAACTGGTCCCACTACCCCGGAGGTACAGGTGGATACAGTCAGATTCAGAAAAGAGATTGCGCCAGATCAGTCAGGCATTCCCCATGGAAATGGTGTCGACAAAGGCAATGATGATCCACAGGATGCACAGCCAAATGAGAGCGCTGACAAGACTGCTACTCCCCAGGGCAACAGCAAGAAGGAGTGAGATTCCGGTCCAACCCTTGTCAAGTCCCCCTTCGAGTCAAATAAGTAGTGTAGGGTCCCGAGTCAGTAGAGTCAAGAGTCAGTTGAGTCAGGAATCTTTGAATTCCAGTCCTCTGAGTCATCCGAAGGCCTCACGCCTGAGGATTATGAAAATGTAATCAATGTCATCTTTCCCCTTATTTTGAATGAAATGACAGATCTTTCTGAGTATCCTCTTATTGCCAACTTAACAAATGATAAATTAACTCAAAACTTAACAACAGTTAATAATGAATCATTTGAACAAGATGCAAACACACTAAATGAACAATACATTAAAGAAATCTTTAAGCAGGTTACAGAAAAAGAAGAAAACCGAGCCCAAGTTGCCGAGGAGGTTTTGACAAGTGTGAACTTGGGTACTGTCGAGGAACCTAAAGAGACACAGATTGGAAACTTCTTCCGGGGTTGAGCAGGACAGACCGATCGATCTGCTCGAGAATATATGGACGTGTTTGCATGGTCGTACGGGGATATGCGGGGCTAGACAGTTCGATAGTAGAGCACGAAATCCCTCTAGCACCGATGCTAAGCCGCAGCGTAAAGCGAGAAAGATCAAGCGAGAATGGTCTCGTCGGAGTCAAAGAAGAGATTGAGAAGCTACTGCGAGTAGGATTCATCGAGTCATCGAATATCCGACATGGTTGTCCAACATTGTGGCCAGTAACCAAGGCCGATGGGAAGGTGCGCCGTTGTGTAGATTTCCGAGATCTGAACAAGGCCAGCCCCAAAGACGATTACCCCTTGCCAAACATAGACATCCTGGTGGACTCCACCGCCAACAACGAAGTCAAGTCCTTCGTTGATGGCTTTGCAGGCTACAACCAGATCAAGATGGCCGAGGAAGACCAGAAAAGACAGCCTTCACCACACCGTGGGGAACCTACTGTTATACAGTGATGCCATTTGGGCTTAAGAACGCCGGGGCTACTTATCAAAGGACAGCAACCGCGCTTTTTCATGACATGATCCACAAGGAGATTGAGGTCTACGTCGACGACATGATAATCCACTCCAAAGGCAAGGATGGGCGGCACTTTGTTGACTGCGGAAGTTCTTTGAGAGGCGAGACGACATTCCATGAGACTAAACCACACAAATGCACCTTCGGTGTGACAAGGGGAAAAGTGCTTGGGTATATGGTCACGGAGCGAGGTATCGAAGTTGACCCCAGAAAGATCAAAGCCATTATGGACATGAGGCCACCTCAAACCCGGACGAAGTCAAAAGCTTTATGGGCAAGCTGCGATGTACATCGGCCGTTTCGTCAGTTGAGTTGGCAACCGTATGTGCGAGCCCATCTTCAAGCTAATGAAGAAGAATGTAGACACGAGTGGACCAAAGAATGTCGGGATGCCTTTGACCGAGATCAAAGCGTACTTAGTACATCCTCGATCTTATGCCCCCACATAGACGAAACCTCTTACGCTCTATCTCACCATCCTTGATACGGCGGTTGGGGCTATGCTTGCTCAGGAGAAGAAAGACTCTCGGGTAGAGAACGCCATTTACTTTGTCGGTAGAAAGGCTGCGGGGAAGTGAGCTCAATTACTCGGCATGTGAAAAGACTTGTGCGGGAGCGAGTGCAGGTAGTCGGTAAGCTGAAGCATTATATGCAAGCCCACCCTGTGAATTTGGTCTCGAAAATGGACCCCATCAAGTACATCTTTGATAAGCCTTCCCTCTCGATGCGTCTAGCAAAGTGGTCCTTCTTCTTAGCAGAGTATGACATCAACTATGTGACCAGAAAGGCTATCTAGGGTCAAGCATTGTCAGACCATCTGGCAAATTTTCCCAGTAATGAGGACCGTGGGCCTGAACCCCAATTCCCAGATGAAGGGATCTTCGTAGTTGAGCCCGAGAATCGATGGCAGCTATTCTTTGGACGGATTTGCTAACAAAAGAGGAAATGGCGTAGGAATGCTGCGAGTCGATCCAAAAGATGAGCACACGCCCGTAGCCCTCAAGTTAAACTTTCTGCCACGAACAATGTCGCCGAGTACGAAGCTTGCATTCTTTGGTTTGGAGGCTGCCTTAGAAAGGAATGTCAAGGAGCTCGAAGTTTATGGAGACTCGGCCACGATCATCAACCGGGTCTCCAACAAATGGAAGGCGTAGACCCTAATCTTCGGCGGTATCATGCCCATATGGAGGAGTTGGTGGACGGTTCGGAAGAAGTGACTTTCCACTACTTGCCAAGGGAAAAGAAACGTTCCGCGAGATGCCCTAGCCACTCTAGCCTCATTGGTAGAGATCCCCAGGGAAAAGCCATAAAACCCTTGAGTGGGTAGAAGAGAAGCTGACCTTACATTGTGAAGTAGACACAGGACCAGAGCCTATAAAGGAACCTTGGTACAATCAGTTACCGGTTCCTCAAAGATGGAGAGTCGGCTTTCGAGAGACGAAGAAGGTAGACCAAAAGAAGGTGTCAGAGCCAAGAGCTTACAAGCCCTGAAAAGGTTGGCCTCCCATTATGTCATTCTAGGAGGCAACCTGTACAAGAAGCGGTATCAAGGATCACTCCTCTTGTGTGTCACTCAAGAAAGGGCCGAGAGAGTTGATGACCAGAAGTCCATAATGGTCCCTGCGGTCCTCATATGAATGCGAGCCACGATGCAAGTGATCCTCGAGAATGGGTTACTCTTTGGATTTCCATGGAAAGCAGTGTGTCCGGCGTGTCGAACGTGCGACAAGTGCCGGCGGTTTGCCAACCTCAATCATCTCCGCCTTATGACTGTCTTGCTCATGGCGACTCCCTGGCCGTTTGCAACTTGGGGTATTGACGTGATAGGGAAGATAGCCCCGGAAGGAAGCAATGGGCATGAGTTTGTGCTAGTAGCCATTGACTACTTCACCAAGTGGGTAGAGGCCAAGTCCTACAAGGTCCTCACTTCCAAGAATGTTGCCCAGTTTATCAAGGAAAACAAAATGTGCAGATATGGGGTGCCCAATGAGATCATTTCTGATAATGGGTCACACTTTGAAGGAAGGCTGCGATAGGTTCTTGTCGAGTCAGAATCACTCGCCACAAGTCATCCCCGTACGAGACCTCGGACTAACGGAGCCGTGGAAGGCTGCTAATAAAACGCTCGAACGGATCATCAGGAAAATGGCCACCCGTGGTCGTGATTGGCCCGAAAAGCCACTTGGCACTGCTGGGGCTCTGAACGTCTGTTAGAACGACCACGGGAGAAGCTCCTTTTGCCTAACCTACGGGATGGAAGCGGTGTTACCGGTGGAGTTGGAAATCCCGTCATTAAGGGTCCTCTGGAAAACGGTATCAACGAAGTAGAATGGTTGCGTAGCCGGCATGATGAGTTGGCCTGCTCGATGAGAGAAGGCTAAAAGCCATGGAGCACACCCGAGCCTACCGGAGCGAATGGCCAGAGCATTTGACAAAAAGGTCAAGGCCAGAGACATCAAAGAGGGTGACTTGGTGTTAAAAGTGAAGCCCCCTACCAGAGACAACCCCCTGGGAAAATGGGAACCCGTTTGGATCGGCCCGTATGTGGTGCAGAAGATACTATCGGGAGGAGCCATGAAGCTTGCAGACCTGGACGGCAATCCCTTTGTCCACCCGGTCAACGGTGATAAACTCAGAAGGTACTATGTCTAAAAAAAAAAAGAAAAAAAAAATAAAAAAAAAAGAAAAAAATCTTAGTGCAAAAAGAGTAATACCCAGCTAGGCTGAAAAACCCAAAAAGGGCGGTCTAGGCAAAAAACAGGGTTGCACATAAAAAAAAACACAAAAGTCTTAGTGCAAAAAGAGTAATGCCCAGCTAGGCTGAAAACCCAAAAAAGGGCGGTCTAGGCAAAAAACAGGGTTGCACATAAAAAAATAGTTCACCAGAATGAACTACGAAGACCTGAGCCCCTTAGTCTTTCTTGTAAAAGGGGAACGTAGGCAGCCATTTATGGTTCGGTCTAAACAATAAATAAAAATAAAGGGCATTCCGGTTTTCATAAAACGGGTCCTGAGCAAATCAGTAAGACATTTGAGTTTTCATAAAACGTGTCTTGATTAATTTCTAAGATAATATTTCTTGTTCATTACAAGTTAAAAACTTCTTGATGAGTTCAAGCACGTCTACTCTTGACTCTGCTAACCTGCTATAAAAATCTAAAATATAATAAAATGCCTAATAAACTAATGTGTTTGCAAAATGGCAATAAGGGAATCCTAAGAAAAGATCTGTCAGTCGTCATTCGCTGAGTCTTCTTTGGTCTTCTTCCCTTTACCTCGACCCTTTCGAGTTTTCTTCCTTTTCTTCTCCATGATGTCGGTATCCCTCATCCCGATCTCCGGTGTCCTCACTGGAGCCTCCACCAAACCCGTGTCAATAAGTGCCCTCTCTACTCGGGCACGAGTCCGTACTTCCTCCCTCTGAGCCTCAGTCAAGGGAGCGACTTCAGAAAGTCTCTTATATCGAGTCTCCATATCTTGGATAAGGTCACCCGACTGGTTATGGTGACTCGCTTTAGCTTCAGTCTCCCTCAAAGTCCTACTTGAGTCACAGTCAGCCCCCAATAAAGTCTGACGTCTCTCTCCCAAAATGACCTGAGTCGCTCCCATCTCCCTCTCGTACCAATCCAAGTAGACAGTGGTCAAGATGGTACTCTTCCTGCTCCTGAGGATAGCCCTGGGTGGGAAAACGGTGTATGTCCAAGCCCTTGAGAAGAATAAGAAGCTGGCTGGATCTCTCATATCTAATGGCACCACCTCCATGGCACGGATGCCCTCCCAATCGCCCAACGGCTCCTGTAAAGCCCCAAATTGCCTGGATACCAAGCAGGTTATGTAGAAGGATGACCAGAAGAATCCTGGAACCCTCACAGCATAGGACTCCTGAAATGTCCTCCGGGTCTGTAATCTCCAATGAGGTACCCACCAGCGAATGTCTGAAGTGGACAACCTAGCCATCATCAGCTCCTAGCTACCCTGGTCCTGCTGCCTAGGTGCACCTCTCCGGGAAATCACCCAAGGGCACTGAGTCGGTAAAGCCCCTGGCAAAGCCCCGATCCTCTCCTGCAGCCATAAAGTCAGCACAGCCGGGCTCCCAGACCTCATGAAATGGTCTCCCCTAGCCATCCTGTCAATGCCATGCAGGGTCTCACCCAAAACCAATGGGACAATGTCCTTCCCAGCCCTGCAATCTCTGACCATGTCCAAGAGACCACCATGACAGATCCCCACGGACTCAGCGGTGAACAGAGCAGAAAATATGCAGAGGATAAAGGCATCCATAGCCACCGTGGTCGCAGCCATAGCCGGAGACCCAAACCTGCCCGGGATATCAGAAAGGTCAATCCTGTCCGGGGCTATCATCATCTCCTCAGCCTCTCCCAGAGAAATCTGTAGAAAAGACGCAAGCTTTGCCGCCACCGGCATGTCTTCGATCAGCAGAATAGATATAGCCTCAATTTCGGGACCCCCAATCAAGGCTCGGAAGTCTTCATGCGTTGGGACAATTTCATTGTAAGAAAAGCAGTAAACGTGTCTCCGGACGTCCCAAAACCTTGCTGCTGCTCTCAAAAGGTCCCAATCGGGCGGGAGATCCCTCAAATGCCATAAAGACTTGATCTTGAAGGAAGAATCAAGCATCCCCTTGTGAGATTGGAAGTTATATCTCACCCAAGACTGAAGATCGGACAGAAAACGGTCTCGCTTCCCCCTTTACAATCTGACGGGCTTCTCCATTGCAAAATGACCAAAGATAGTGTTTTTAGGTCCAATATGTGCTTTGGGAACAGTTGGGACAAGTCTAAGTTGAAAATGAAAGGAAATGGCCAAGCCTTGCTTTTATTCAGAAAATGACCAATCCAGACAGAACTGTGAGCCGCACGGCCTCATTTGTCCCAGAGACCTGTCCGCACGGCTTCATTTACCTGATGTAAATGGCAGAATCTGCAGCCATCAAGTTGCTGCCCAAAGGGAGTTTTCACCCCACTTTTTCAACCAAAACCTGTGCAAAATCATGTCCAAAGACCATCCAAGCAGTTTTGTATCATTATAAATCATTTTGGCCCAGTTTCAGCCCCAATTCCAAGCAAAAAACTGCCCCGAGGCTCGGATAATATGCAAATTAATAAAGCATAAAATAGAAAAGTAAATAAAACTTTAACATATTGTCTTCGCCCCATCGGCTCCCAAATAAAGCAGAAAATAAACAAAATGTGCATAAAACTTGTTCATTGTTTGTTTTTCTTCCTAAACCCATTCTAGAGACCTCCTAGGCCTCCGATCCTTCTTCTTCTTCATCGCTGCTCAAGTCGTAGACACTTGTCTCTCTCATCAAATCCTCCGCGTCGCTCACATCAGACAGATGGACATTATCGTGCTCGTACTCAGCCAGCTGCTCCAAGATGTCAGCATTGGGTCCTCATCCCCGAGGCATGGCGCTAGAAGAGTACTCCGAAGCCGATGAGGTGGATGCTGTGCCCCCGACATGCCTCCTTTTGCGCGGCTCACTGCGTTTGTTGCCGCTTTGGTAGTGCAGGCCAGCTTCTTTACAAGGGATCGGCACACGTCCTTCCAGCCCCTATTCTGCCTGACCAACCTGTCGTAAGTGCGAGCTGGAACCTGAGAAAAAGAGGAGAAAATCTCAGAAAAATCTCAGAAATTGCAAAAAAGCAGAGAGATCTAAAAGCTGAAAAAGGGAAAAGACCCTAAAAGTGTACTTACAGTGCTGTCAGGCGGCAAGGTATACTGGGGCTCCCTGGTGTCGGGGACAGGAATCCTCATCCTCCTCGGTACTCCGTGGACCACGTATGAAAAGTGGGCGGGAGGGATCGGCGGAGTCGAAGGCTCGGCCTCCCCATATCCACGAGTGACCGCCGGCTTCACCGGCTTACGTAGGCGTCCTCAGGCGCTGCTCCACAAACACAGCGTAGGGGGTATCCATGTCAAAGTACTCCTCAGCGGCCACGCCTGCCTGATATCTCTCTATCTCATCTGCCTGCCAATCCCTGGGCTGTAGCATCCGTGCTGGAGGATCACGAGGAGTAATGGCATCCAATGGAGGGACATGGCCATGCTGCCTAGAGAAGCGGTCCCCCAGATAGATGACATCACATGTCAGCCAAGTCAACCATCTCCTCTGCCTCGTCGCCTCCACGGCCTCTCCTAGCAAAATCTCCGGATACCTGCCCCAAGGGTAGAACTCCACTCCATCGTGCCCATCCTTATTGATAATCGGCTTCACCATCTTGTAATCAAAGGTGATCCGGGTCTTCCCGGTGAACTTATCCCTCGCATCTCCCCTCCAGCGGACCATAGCAGGAAAGATGGTGATATCGCTCTGTTGGTTCCACTGAAAGAACCCAATCACCTCACAGAACCAGGCCTGCATGTTCAAAACATCAAAAGGGTCATTTTTTCTTTCATAAAAGTCTCAAGACACGAAAAGAAAGAGAAAAGAAGGTGATGCTACCTCAAGAGCAAATGAAAAGCAATCCATCGAAGCAGCCTTATTCCGGCTGTACATATCCAGAGAGAAATAGAGCTCTGCCAATCCGGCCTCGCCCCAGGAGACCGTCCCAATCCCATCAACATCAACCAAAGAATCGAGGAGGCAAGTCATGGCTATAGTCCCAGAATTGGCAAAAATCGCGACTGACAGCATCAACCACACAAAGGCTCTAGCAAGCTGGTGGGCAGTCACCTCGTTAGCAGCAAACTCCCGAATGCAGTTCTGGACTACCACCTCGACATTCCTGGTCTCCATTCCTAGCCCCTTGGGAATCAACTCAAATCCAACCAAAGCTCTAAATTCTTCTACCGTGATGTGGTCCCTCCAAGTCACAGGCCTCCCAGTGAATTGTAAGCCCGTAATAGCAGTAAAATCGGCAGGTGTCACTGTCAGCTCCCCCCAGCTAAGATGAAAGCTGTGGGTGGTGTCCCACTAGAACTCTGAAAGGGCCTGGATCAAGCCCTTGCTCTTAGAGGTAATGTGAATACCTCTGCCGATCGCCTCAATGAACAGATCTAAGCCGGTGGCTCTCACAAGCTCCTTGGGGTTCACCCCATCTTTCTCAAAATCCGGCATCCTCTGCCATAATCTCACTGCTATCTCAGAAGGACCTCTAGACTTGTTCTCCTGTAGACAAGCACAGCAAAAGAAATGTGTCAGTCCTTCATCTCATTTCAAAAGCATGCATATATTCAAAAAGTGCACATATTTTCAAAAGAAAAGCATTCATAAAATCTTTCTAGCATCCTTTGCATCAAAAAGTGTCTTTCATCACTTGAAACACATCATGTCAAGCACATTGCTTTCTTAAAGCACAAAATTCCAATTTTCAAAATAATTTGCACATAAGCATTATTTTTCAACAAAATGGCATGCATGAATCCTTTTCATCTTCCAAAATCCCGTTTTCTCATCTTTGATTCAGATTTGACCTAGTTCTAGCACATGCAAGAACTCCGTCACCTCTTAGACAATTATCCTTCTTACTTTATTTTCGAGAAAAAAGTGGGTCATTCTCATTATTTTTGTCAAATAAATTGCACATGCATATTCTTAGCCTCATAGGTTAATCATCAATATTTCAAAATCATCCAAAATTCCTAGGAAAATCCTAGAAAATTCCTAAAACTCGGGTCAAGCCCTAAATCAATCAAAACTCGAGCAAAATTGACGAAATTGAGCAAATTAAGAATGCTTACCCCAACCGATTGAGGGTTCGTTGATTTATGCTCCCTTCTCCCCGGATAGAGCTCCGATGGAGGTGTAAGAAAGTCGTACCTCCTATCCATACGAACGAGCTCGTTCCTCCTCCTCCTCGTGGCTGCGGAGATGTTTCTTCTAGCTTGCCTTGGCATTGGGTTCCCCTCCGGATCCATTCCAAATCAGTAGAGGCAAAGGGAATTGAAGAAATTTCGAAATTTCTCTCCCTCCTCTCTCTTCCTCGGCGTGTTCTTGGGCGGCAACAATGCCCAGTCCCGTTCAAATTCTGTTTTAAATAATCTGGAAAAAGCAGGCTTCTGGCCGTGCGGCTTCTTTTGCCTCCCTCTCATGCCGGGCGGCCTCTTTCACTCTGAGCAGAAGTTACAGTTTTGCCCCTGGACTTTCCACTTGGGTATATAATTCTTGTTATCCTTAACTAGGATAACGTCGTTTTCAGAAGATATCATTTATCTCCTAAGCAATTAAGCTTTCTTCCCCAGTCGCCTCCGTTAATTCCGTTATAACGGGATAACGCTAGGTGACAACCTCCGAATTGTCGAAATCCGAACTTTTGCTACCTCTATCACAGATAGTGAAGTATGCTCAAGTTCTTCAAACTTAAGCTACCTCTATCACAGATAGTGAAGTATGCTCAAGTTCTTCAAACTTAAGCTACCTCTATCACAGATAGTAAAGTATGCTCAAGTTCTTCAAACTTAAGCTACCTCTATCACAGATAGTGAAGTATGCTCAAGTTCTCCAAACTTTAGCTACCTCTATCACAGATAGTAAAGTATGCTCAAGTTCTTCAAGCTTTAGCTACCTCTATCCACTCGATAGTGATGTAAGCTCTAGTTTCCTCAGGTGACAACCTCCATTAATTGTCAATCAGGTGACAACCTCCATTAATTGTCAATCAGGTGACAACCTCCATTAATTGTCAAAACCTCAAGGATCCTAGACATCGTTCCTAACTATCTAGTGATGCTTGAACTACGATCAAGGCTTGATTCCTCCGGGATACGTAGGTAGCCTTTCATAAAAGGTCCAGCCATCCGACCACTTTGGTCACCCTGTTCCTTCGTTACTCCTCAGTGATGAAGTAGTCCCTCATAGAGACTTTGATATCCGACCACATCGGTCACTTCTAGCATATCCCCAGTAGGATCAATTGCTTGACCTCCTAGGTCATTTTCTCTTCTATTTCCCCAGCAAGAGATCAGTTTCTCTTCTCCTTTCCTCAGCGGACCCTATTCCGAACTACGGCCTGGCTTGATTCCCACTCGGGATACGTAGGTAGCCTTCCGAAGGTTCAGCCACTCGACCGCCTTGGTCTCTCAAATCCGTCTCGGCATTCACCAGATTGGATCCTTTTCTATCGACAACCCCACTCGCCCTGCAAGTGACGTTGCCGAGGGGCTTCTGTAAGTACCCAAATCTGGCTCATGCCTTCCGGTTAAATTTCCCGGCAATTCCGGTAAGTTTCCCGGTAATTCCCCAGACTTTCCTAGAGTTCCGAGAACATTCCGGAACTGTTCCAAATCATTTAAGGGCTGAAGGTAATACTTGGTAATTAAGAAACACGTTTTTCTTAATTCCAAAAACCTTCTAGAATTGCCACCTTGCATGATTCTAGAAACATGCTGAGTCACAAGGGATAATGCCGCATGGCTGCATTAGGAGGGAACTCCTAGCCGCACGGCCTCATTGGCAATTTTCAGACTGCCTATAAATAGAGCCCTCCTCTACCCATTTTAGAAACGAAAAAGACACACACTACACTCTATATTCAGTCCCAATACACCCAAATACTGCTGAAAATCCAAGAAGGTTGAAGAAGCAAGCCAAGAAGCCACCTCCCTCCTCCTTGAAGATCCAAAGATTGGTCCTTCCATCTAGCACCACCCAAAGAAGAAGAGGCCACCATTGGTAACCTCTCACTCCCTTAAACCTTGCATTTTAATTGCTCTATGTGAATTATATTGCTCCTTGCATTCATATATTGTTATTATCTTTGCTTGGGACTTGGTAGTTTATCATTAAAGATCATATCTTTATCATACCCCCTTTCCCCCTTTGCATCCTTTGCATAAATTAGGCATCATTTGTCATTAAAAATGTGATCTTTATATATATAGGTGCATCCTTTGCACCTAAAAACCCCCTTTTTTACATAAAAATGTCATAATCATGCATCCTTTGCATATAAAAATCAAGTCTTTACAATAAAAATGCATCCTTTGCACATAAAATCCATAATCATGCATCCTTTGCACTAAAGATCATATCTTTATCTTAAATTAGCATCCTATGCTTTTCAAAATGCAATCTTCATGCATCCTTTGCATATTTAATACTAATTTCCTCATAAAAATGCATCCTTTGCATAAAAATCATGTCTTTACATTCAAAATGCATCCTTTGCAATAAAGATCATTTCTTTAAATCAAAAAGTATCCTTTGCAACCCAAAAATGTCATCTTTTCACTAAAAATGTCATTTTTATCTTAAATCATGCATTTCTCCATGTCCCCCATTAGCAACCTTGGAACGGACCGGTGTAAAGATCCTATCTTTACATCGTTTCTTCCATAAAAGGTTTCATAATTTCTTTAGAAAGGGATAACCTTGAACCCTATATCTCCAATTATCGCTTGAGACGAGCATGAAGCATCAATATAAGCTCAATCGTCTCAAGGCGTAGGATTGATGGGCTAAGGACCCTCCTTTTCTAAAGAACCTCATCTTTGACTATAAAAGGGAGTCATTCTCTCGATCACGCAAGTCCCGAGGTTAAAAAGCAATGATCACAAGTCCAAGATGAGGACGGGATCATAATCCCGAATACATAAATTCCAAGGAATCCCGAGCGACAACCAATAAATGGTTTGTACGTCCGGAAGACAACTTGGGACATTTCCCCCCCCCCTCTTTTCAAACACATGCACACAAGAAAGCACGCAAGCAAGCACGATAAATGGAATCTTGGGAGACTTGCTACGGCAAGGCACCTTGGGTGAACGACGATCCGTTCTTCCCAAGGGGTAACTTAACCTCCGAACCCAATAAAACCTTTTTTCAAAATTTTGAGGTAATCAAAATGGCGTGGCGACTCCGTTTTTCAAATTAAACCGGATGTCTTCAAACTCGCGTGAATCCACAAATTTGGGCACACATTCACAAAGTGCTGTTCTACCCGAAAAGTTGTGACTTTTCAAGGGAAAAGCCACAAACCTCTTAACTCTCCTTATATACTTCCCCTCCGAATTTCAATTCATACATACAGTAAATTGAGTCTTCCTACACACATTTGAGATAGATTAACCTAGCCTAATCATTTCATCTTGTTGCATTATTTTTCTTCAAGTCCGAAAGTTCCAAATAGTCAATTGTTCGTTAGATTTGTTAATTTGGAGTGCTCCTATTAACAAATAGAAGTCGTTGCATCTCACGAGAAGTTTGTCATCAACCGTAAGCACTAGTGCGGGACAAATACTTCTTACGGAAATTGTGTTAAACACAAGCCTCGACTACATTCAGTTTGTCTTTACAATTTCCGTTATCTTTCCCGTTATCTTTCTCATTTTCTTTGTTATTTCCTTAAGAAGCCTATCCAAAAATCCCAATTGGGATTTTTTATAAAAGGCTTCTTAAGGAATATAACTAAGAAAACGAGAAAGATGACGGAAATTGTAAAGACAGAATTAATGTAGTCGAGGCTTGTGTTTAACACAATTTTCGTAAGAAGTATTTGTCCTGCACTGGTGCTTACGGTTGATGACAAACTTCTCGTGAGATGCAACGACTTCTATTTGTTAATAGGAGCACTCCAAATTAACAAATCTAACGAACAATTGACTATTTGGAACTTTCGGACTTGAAAGAAAATAATGCAACAAGATGAAATGATTAGGTTAAGTTACTCTATCTCAAATGTGTAGGAAGACTCAATTTACTGTATGTATGAATTGAAATTCGGAGGGGAAGAATATAAGGAGAGTTAAGGGGTTTGTGGCCTTTCCCTTGAAAAGTCACAACTTTTCGGGTAGAACAGCACTTGCACGGCCGTGTCCAAGGCACTGCACGGCCGTACAAAGGCAATATGCATGGTCGAGTCCAAGGCACTGCACGGTCGAGAGGCAAGGCAAGGCACGGTGCACGGCCGTGTCCTAGACACTGCACGGCCGTGCAGAAGCTTCTTTAGCCTGCTCATCAGCCCTTTAGCCACAACAAGTCCAAACCAATTTTGGGACCAACCCAAATCAAACTTTGACCCATTATTTAACTCTTGTTAAGCTACAAATCATTTGTCATTAATTTATCATTCACCCGGAAATGGTTTTTGAGACAATAAATGAATTTCCTTATCTACAACAGATGTAAAATACATTTTGTAACTTACTTCGTTAACGAATAACGATCTCCATTGGAAGTTAACGAACTTCCGTTAGAAAGTTAGGTCAACGACAAGTCAAACTTAACTTTCGTTACCCATTTCCAACATGTGTGGTATTACTTCAATGAGAACTTAAGTAAAATAGAAATTTAGAAACCAATAACCACTTTTATATTAAGGTAAATCAACAATTTAGATTAGATTTCACATAAGAAATATGTGATGACATTTTTGTAATTTTGTTCATTTTTGTGAATGCACAGTGATATTTTTATGATTTACTTCGAAATTGCGCGTCTTGCATTCAGCAGGTAATTAGCTAATTAATCCAAGTGTAATGTCCAAATACACTTGGATTCAATAGCTAATTAGCTACTGAATCGAAGTGTATTTTGAACATTACACTTGGATTCAATAGCTAATTAGATACTGAACATAAGTATATTTTCAAAATATATTTGGATTAAATATCTAATTAACTACTAAATCGAAGTGTATTTTGAACATTGAACTTGGATTCAATAGCTAATTAGCTATTGAATCCAAGAGTATTTTCAAAATATATTTGGATACAATAGCTAATTAGCTACTGAATCAAAGTGTATTTTTGAACAATGCACTTGGATAAACTAGCTAATTAATTACTGAATCGAATACGTGCTCTAATTAATTGCTTATTATTTTACAATTTCATCCTCTTTTATCATATTCATTGCAAATATGCTACCACGTTTTTTAATAGGAATTTAATATGAACCATTGATTTGTATCTTATCTAACTATTATAATTGGTTCCTAACTTCCTTGAATAAAAGGCTTTGATACCAAAATAAGCAAAGGATCGATTAAATATTACTAAGCATGAGAATACAGAGGATAAATAACAACAAAATAAGCAAAGGATCGATTAAATATTACTAAGGATGAGAATACAGAGGATAAATAACAACAAAATAAGTGAAGCAAAGGATCGATTAAATATTACTAAGCATGAGAATACAGAGGTTAATGATTTCTTTAGTATAGCAGTCTCTTATACTTATAAGGTATATCGGTATCGGAAATCAGTCGGCAGAATGTTGAGACGGGTTTAAGGACCGCTCACTGCAGCTGTATAATATTCACAATTTATACAGTGTGATTGGTGTAACAAATGGCCACGTACCTTAGAGTAGTAGAGTCAACTCTACTATTGAAAGAAAGTCAAATTTATTGTTTTAGTGTAGCAAATTAAATAAATTAGAATTTTTGATTGTTATTTATCCTCTGTATTCTCATGCTTAGTAATATTTAATCGATCATTTGCTTATTTTGGTATCAGAGCCTTTTATTCAACAAAGTTAACTAATTAGCTAAATTTAACTATTTGTCCCGAGTCGGTGTGTCACCTAGGTCTAAGTCACGCAGTAAGGAGTGTAAGTCGTGCATCCGTTAGGTAAGAAAGTGTATCCGAGAAGCAAGACAAATATTAAATAATGAGTTGGTTAGGTAATTTTACAAATAGAAGATCTTTAGAGATCATAATAATCAAATGAGTGATTATAATATACAAACTGAGAATTATGAAGATAAAAATAATAAAAATATATTATCTAAAGAAATTTCTTGGGATACTCAATTCTTAACCAATTGGAAACCCCCTTTAATATCAACTTCTGAAATATACAAAGATAAGGGTATATTCGATTTTAAATCAAGATTATCCATTAAAACAAAAGAAACAGTTATTCCTTTATACTCCAATAATCAAACAATGAGTTTATTCTCAAAATGTTCAATTAAAAAATATATATCACAAGGATACAAATTTCTACATATAAGATTAGTCCAAGTAGAAATTAAACCATTAACAATGGAATGATTAGACACAAGTATACAAATAGCATTAAGAGATGCAAGACACTTAAATTACGTAGACTCTTTAATAGGAGCAATTGAAACAAGTTTAACAAACGAACCAATACATTTCAATACTTATCCCAATTTCACAATATCTTTAACGGACCCACATATCATGAAAATTCTAACCTTAGATATTTTAACACATAATTATCATATGCAAATGGGTTCCCATATTTATGAAATATTCTACAGATTATATTTTAAGGTAATGAATACTGGACTTTGTCCAAATGCCTTCAACAGGACCAAAACAACAGGAGAAACAGTCTTTTGGGAAATAGGCAACACAAAAGCCAATATAACAATTCCAAAAACTATTAAATGGAGTGATATAACTCTACCTGAAAAATGGACTTACCCATCCAAAACCGTACCAAATACAAGTGTAAAAAAGAAACAAACAAGTGAATTAGAACAAGTTATACAATACGAAGATGACTCGGTAGATGTAAAATTCAAAAGATCACAATCTTTAAACAGAAATAAAAATCTTAATTTTAATACACCATCTAGAAGATCCACCTCAGGAAGATATGAATTCCAACAAGGAAATAATTCACAAAATAAACAATCAATTTTTGAATCAGAAATTGAAACAGAAAACCAATATGAAACAAATAATATTGGCATAAAAAGAGATGGAAATTTTGTCCATCCTTATGAAGACAGTAACTTTACGGTTAACATGATAAAAAATGAATTCATTCTAGACAAAAATGTTTTAAGGAAAAATTTCAAAAATAAATAAAACAAAGAAAATAGAGAACTATTTTTCAAATCATACGATGAAAAAGAACAAAAAATAATTAAAGAAACATATTATGAATTTTTTAAATTACAAGAATTGCATGTACCATTCTTTGAATTCCTAAATAATGATTATTTATATAAAATAACACCAATAACTCAGAAAGTGAGAAGATGCCACAAAGTAACTTCAGGCAATCTATTACCCAGTCATGAATATTACGAAAGCGAAAAACTCCCATTAGAACCAGCATATTTCTGTAAAAATGGAGTAAATCACGGAATATTACCAATAGTTCACCCTGACCAAATAGAAGAAAAAATAACTAAAGACTTACATTTACAAAATAACTGGACAAATTTATCATTACACACTATCGGACAACAATTAGATAGAGTAGAAGATAAGATGGACAATGTCACAAACGGAATAGCAATGATAAAAAGAGAAATAGAAGATATAAATTTAACAGATTTCCCTACACATGTTAATAAGCAACCAGAAACAGGGATTTTATCTCAAAGATACACAGAATATGCAGAATTATACAATAAAACACCATCAAATAGAAAAAAGGAAGAACTAATAACATTTAAGAAACAAATACCAGCCGCTCAAAACCCATTCAGAATGTCAGGTGTTAGACCAACCTTACATGATTCTTTAAACGACTTAATGAACAAAGTGAAAACCTATATACAAGTAAAAGAAGAATCAAGTGCAAGCAAAAACATAAGTGTATTAACATAATACAATGATCCTCATCAGAATCAGGGTCTATTTCTGCTTCTGACTATACTAATTATGACATAACAAATGATGAAAAAAGAAACAAACAAAAGATGATACCAATACAAGCCATAAGAAGTTTTTCTAATTATAGAAAGGAAGCTGAGGATTTAGAAATACTAGGTGTTTTGGTAGAAAAAACAATAAAGTAGAATCTTAACTAGGTTTAGTGTGTGGATTGAATAATAAGGAGGGAACTATGGAATTCGATTATATGGAACAAAAGAATGAAAAAGAGATAATGACACCACGATTTGTTAACGAGGAAAACCTTGGAGGTGATAACCTCTTTGGAAAAAACCCCGGGAGTTAGGTCTCCAACCTTAAAGGTTTCACTATAATGATCACAAATACAACTTTGGAAGATAATGGAGAGGATTACAAGAGCTTTTTGTGTAGAGTGTGTGCGTATGAGCATGAATGTGTTTTTCCGTCTCCATTTCCCCTTTAATACAAGTAGATATGAAAGAGTCAATATGGTTCCTATAATCTCGGCATTTTGGTTTATCACTTCAATCTCCGTGAGACCAAGTCACCCTAGCCGTTTTGAAAGTCTGTTGAACGTGCTTGGAGATTGTTCCGCATTCCTCTCTTAATTACTGAAAAATAAGAATAAGAATATTAGGAAATATTGAACAAGTAAATAGTAAAACAATACTTACAGTGTAATGACATCTCGATATGCAGGATCAATTGAAGATGTCGCCATGTTGAAAAATGCCCACAACAATTTGTCCCCAAAAACATTTGACTATGTTGGCAACTGAAGAGGCAAAATGTTTTTTTCTTTTGAATTAATGGTCCAACTGTCCGCTCTGCTTGATGGGACGTTTTGGAAGACGTGGCGTTGAAATGGACGGTTGGGGAGAAGAGTTATTTTTGAAAAGGAATTCTTTTTCTTTTTATTAACCGCTTGAGAGGATAAATTAATCTTCTCAAAGCTTCTTTTCACCTCCGTTGGCCCACGGCGCCGTTCGTCTCCAAGGTAAAATTCCTCCGTCTCTCACCTTCTTCCTTTGTTTATTTTTCTCTTTTTGCTTTGTCAACCATGGGTAAAACTAGGTTGTCTGCGTCCAAACCCAAGAAAGCGTCATCCCCACAAGGTCCCGTAGAGATTAATCTCGACGATTTTGTTTGCGGAAATCTTCTCACTAAACCAGCTGAAGAAACTTGTTTGTTCAACGATTCTCAAATAGAGTCCATAAAACAACAATGTTGCTTCCCAAGTGGTGCAATTTTTCATCCCTTTTCCATAAAACTTAGGTCTGACCATATTTCCCTCAAATGGATCTGTTTCTTCGAATATCCCTTCCTTCTAGGGTTTAGTTACCCTTTTCCACTGTTGGTTACTGAGTTCTTTCGAAAAACTCAACTGGCTTATGCTCAACTTATGCCAATGGCCTGGCGAGTTTTTTGCTTTTGTCCTCAAAGTAAACCGAGAAAACGGACTAAACCTAGGGCTTCCCGAAATTGCCTATTCCTATGATCTTCAACTTTTTGGTTCCAAAAGGTACCTTTTTAGAAAGAAATCAGGTAGAAATCCTTTGATGAGCACCACATTCTCCAGTGATAGGGGATGGAAGAATAGATTTGTCTTTGTTGATAGGACGTCGATTGGAGAAAAGGATGAGATATCGAAGCAATGGAACAAGGGAGTTACTTAAATTCTTACTCTCGTGACTTCCTGTTCTTGAGACAAACTGAATTGTAATTGTTCTTGCTTTTATGTAGATATTGATTGGGGAGAATTGTTTCCACCTGCCAAAGACACTCTAGCCAAGATCGAAGAGTTTTTCAGTCTCCCTCTCGATAAGAGGTCTCCCAAAGGTTTGTTGGAAGCTTCGTCGACTATTCCAGAGGATATAAAGGCTTCTACTTACGTAATTATGTCCACTGGTAAGCTTGGTATCTTGTTACCTTTGATAACTGTCATCAATTTGATGTGTTATTCGTTATTGACAATATCTCTATGTCCATGCAGTCTCCAAACCGGTAGTTTCAGGGTATGACTTTGACCTGGATGATATTGAGGCCATGCTCTCTGAACCCGTTGTCAAGATTGAAAAGAAACCTCCACCTGCTCCTAAGAAGAGTCCTGTTCTGATGAAAGCATTGGTATTGGCTCTAGGGTGAGGAAGAGAAAAGCTAGCCAAGAGGAAGTGATCGAGGTTGGAGACTCCTTTGATGGAATGTCAGCGGGAGACTTCAAGAAGAAATTCATGAGCTTGGAGACTGGGGTAAGACATCATTAATTGGATATTGAATAGTTTTAAAGGTTGTTATAACATTTAGTAATATCAAGATGTCATCTTTCGGTTGTAGGGTACGTGGAGGAATTGGCAAAAGAAGTTGAAATGGTAAAGAAGAAGTCCAAAGTGACATCGCTTTGGTCGGGAAGGAGAAGTTGGCATCGAGATAATAAGGTGAAGGAATATGAGAAGACTATAGAGCAATTAAGCAAGTCGGTGGGAGAACAAGAACAGAGACGGTGAAGGACTTATTGAATAGTCGGCGAAAAGTGAGGATGACCACAACAAGGAGATAGCAGAAGTGAGGAATTCTTGCAAACTAGGCTGCGGCGAAAGCTGTCTCTCAATGCAAGGTGAAGATGATGAAGGAATATCGGGAAGGAAGGCTGGTGCTTGGGATATCAATAGGGAATGTGCCTATCTGTTCAAGTTGACAGGTGAGGTGACGGACGAGGGCGAGGTGTCGTCAAGTCCGTATGAAACGATTGTCAAGGATGCACCAGCAGTTGGAGAAGTGACACCAGATGCAATACCTGCGGCAGAAGCCACCTAAACAAAAAGAAGGTAAAACAACTTGGTTCTTGGTATTTTGTTGATGTTTACTGGGGTGGAATCCCTTAAGACAATTTTTATTTTTATTTGGTTTGTAATGGGTCCATAAGGACTAAAGACAATCTTTTTATGTGTTGGGTTGGTCCAACACTTGTGCACGTTCTTGTTGGTAGTTCGGATACTTTATGGTTGCTTTAGTTTAGTTATGGTTTAATAGTTTTCAAGCACGTCAAGGCTTGTTTCTTTTGGATAATTTTTTGTATGTTTTGCACATATGGTGACATGATAGTATGTCAAAATGATAGGTACTTAAGATGACATGTATACGTCATAAACCGTAGATACTTAGATGACACGTATATGCCATAAACCGTAGATACTTAGATGACACGAATATGCCATAACCATAAGAATAATACTTAAGATCAATCATCTAAGCGAGTGGGAATGGGTAAGCTATATGAGTTTACCCATATAGGCCCACCCCACACCTCAATTAGTGAGATAACTTGCGCTCCAGGCGAAGGTGTGGTAACCTAACTTCTTAAGAAAGAGGTAATTAACTCTTTAAACCTTAGAAGGGATTGTGTACCTTTACTTGAGAAGAGATGGCCAGTCTCTAACGGAGGAGAAATCGTTGTTCCTTGCGTGCATTCGATATGTCCCCATGTAAATGTGTCAATACTTCATAAGATAGAAACACGTTAAAAACGGACGCCAACTAAGGTTGACGTCTCTCCACAAAGTATATTAGCGACATCTTAACTTGTAAATAATAAAAAAGATGCATAGGAGAAAAGAAAGGTTGTAAAGAATTAAAAGACGATTCATACACGGAAAGATGAGTTCATGGGAAATCATATTTAAATGTAATACCTTTTGAGATGAATGGCGTTCCAACTTCGCGGTATCATTTGGCCATCCAAGGTTGCAAGGCGATATGCTCCTTTTCCGGCTTGTGCATCTATTAAGTAGGGTCCCTCCCATTTTGGGGCGAGCTTGCCTGCATTGGGCTCCTTGGTATTTTGGAATGCCTTTCGTAGGACTAAGTCTCCTACTTGAAACCTTCTAACCCTTACGTTTTTATTGTAAGATCGGGCTACCCTTTGCTGATATCTTTGCCATGCGAACTTTGGCCATGTCCTTTAGCTCGTCCACGTATCCAGGTCATGTATCAAGATGTCTTTATTATGTTCGGATGTCGGTAAGCGTATCTTGCCGTTGGTACAAGGACTTCTGCCTGGAATAACAGTATTCGGTTCCAAATACAAGTGAATAGGGGTTTGACCGGTAGCATTCTTAGATGTCGTCTGTCGGCCCATAGGACCATTGGTAACTCTTACGCCCAATGTCCTTTCTTCCGGTTTAGTCTCTTTTTTAAGTTGCTGATTATTATTTTGTTGCTAGACTCTTACCTGTCCATTGGCTTGAGGGTGAACAGCGAAGATGTCACCATCTTAACACCCCAAGATGTCAAGAAATCTTGGGTCCTCTTCTTGATGAATTGAGAGCCGTTGTCACAAATTATCTCGATGGAATTCCGAATCGGCTGAATATGTTCCTTTTGATAAAAGATATCACTTCTTTGTCACGAACTTGCACATATGCCTCGGCCTCTACCCATTTAGAAAAGTAGTCTGTCATGGCCAAAAGAAATACTCGTCCCCACGGTGCTATGGGAAGTTTTCCTACTATGTCCATTCCCCAAACCATAAAAGGCCATGGTGATAGGATAGGATGTAGCGGTTCGGTGGTGCAGTGCGGGATGTCCCCATGTCGTTGACGGGAATCACATTTCTTTGCGTAGTCAACGGCATCTTTTCTCATTGTAGGCCAGAAATAGCCCATTCTAAGAGCTTTAGTATGTAAACTTCGCCCCGGTATGATTTCCACAATCTCCTTCGTGCGGCTCCTTGAGAACCCGATGGCTCTATCCGCCTCTAGACATCTTAAGTAGTGACTGCGGCGATTTTCTAAACAAGAGATTATCAATAAGTAAATATTTATATACTCTTACCCCGAAGGCTCTTACATTTTTCTCCTCGATCGGGATCGTATCATCTAAGAGATATTTGATAATAGGAGGAGCTGTCCAAGAGGTTCTTTGCGGGAGAGGCAAGTATGTCGGCATCCGGGCGAACATCTCAAGATGGTCAATTCTGGGATGTCAACATGTATGATTGGGATACTTGGTTTGTGAGAAGCTTTTGAAGGCCGAACCCAATTTTGCCGAGCATCCGCTTGAGAATTTTCTTCCCGTGGGATTTGTTCCAAGGAAAATGTTTTGAATTTGGCCGAAATAATTTTTACAATTTCCAAATATGTTGTCATCTTAGCGTTTTTCGTGACGTAGGACCCGTTGTGCGATTAACAATTAGTAATGAATCCATGAACACCCGGATATGCTTGACATCTAAGTCTTGGGCTGCAATTAAACCTGCAATTAGAGCCTCATACTCGCTTCATTGTTGGTAGCCTTGAAACTGCAACTGATAGATTGTGGTATTATGTCCCCTTGTGGCGATTTTAGTACAACTCCAAGACCTGTACCTCTCATGTTGGAAGCACCGTCCGTGTAGAGAGTCCAAATTTTTAGGATGTCATCATCTTGAAGTTGCTGTACTTCCAATTCCACCTCTTGTTGTAGGGTTGGTGAAATCGGCCACAAAATCGCCGGGGCTTGGGATTTTATTGCGGTTCTGGGCTCGTACTTGATGTCGTATGTGCTTAATTGTACAGACCATTTCGCCATTCGACGACATCTCTGGTTTTCTCATGACATTCTTAATAGGATAGTTAGTGCGTACAATAATAGTATGTGTTTCAAAATAGTGCCTTAATTTAATAGAAGCAATTATCAAAGCTAAAATTAATTTTTGTAAATGAGAATACCTGGTCTCAGCATCTAAGAGTGTCTTACTTATATAGTAGATGGGTTCTTTGATTACCATCTCGTTCTGTCACCAAGGCTGCGCTTACGGCGCCGTCGGACACTTGCTAGGTAGATGTAAAGATGTTCTTCCATCGAGGTTTGGCCAATAAGGGAGGTGTCGACAGGTAAGTTTTGAGCTCCTGAAAAGCTTCTTCATGTTGTTCCTCCCATTGGAACTTCTTGTTCTTTCTTAAGATGTCGTAGAAAGGTTTGCATCGATCTGAGGATTTTGAAATGAATCTAGTGAGTGCGGCAATTTTTCCTGTCAATCTTTGGACGTCCTTGACAAATTGAGGTGATGACAGGTTGAGAATAGCGCTTATTTGTTCTGGGGCGGCTTCAATGCCTCTTTTAGTAACCATATAACCCAGAAACTTGCCGGCCTTCATTCCGAAGTTGCATTTAGCTGGATTAAGTTTCATATTGAAACAATCCAAGATGTCAAAAGCTTGAGAGAGGTTGCTTATGTGATCCTCGGCCTTCTTGGATTTTACTACCATGTCGTCGATGTATATCTCCATTGTGTCCCCAATCTAATCCTTAAACATCTTGTTGACGAGCCTTTGATACGTTGCACCTGCATTTTTTAGTCCAAAAGGCATGGCAATATAACAATAAATACCTGTGGGGGTTATGAAGGCAGTGTCCTCTTGGTCAGATGGTTCCATCTGAATTTGTTGAAATCCTGAGGACGCGTCCATGAAAGTAAGGAGTTCGTGACCTGAGGTGGCATCAACTAATGAATCTATGTGCGGCAAAGGGAAAGGATCTTTTGGGCAGGCTTTATTTAAGTCGGTGAAGTCGACGCAAACTCGCCATTTCCCGTTTCTCTTCTCTACCACAACCACATTCGCCAACCATCTTGGATAATCGACCTCCCGTATCATGTTGGCTTTGAGTAAGCGCTCTACCTCCTCCTTGATGATCTGATTTCGGTTTTACGCAAACTTTCTACGTTTACGGTGCACCGGTTTAAAGCTAGGATCTACGTTAAGTTTGTGAGTGATGACATCTTTGCTAATGCCTGTCATGTCATCATGTTTCCAAGCGAAACTCTTTATTACGCTTCTTAATAGGTTCACAAGCTTCTCTTCTATATCGACGGGATGTCAGTGCCAATAAGTACTTTGATGTCCGGGTTGGAAGGATCTAACAATACTTCTTTCACATCATCCTCCCTAGCTTCCAGGACTTCACGTACTTTCCTCGGTAATTGCTATGCTTGTTTTGGAGATGTAGACGCCTTCATTGAAGTTTTGTAACATTCCTTGGCCACCTGTTGATCACTATAAATCTTAGCGACACCCCAAGGTGTTGGAAACTTCAAACACTGATGGTAAGTGGAGGGTACGGCCTTCATTCCGTGAATCCACGGTCTTCCAAGAATGACATTGTAAGATGTTACGCAATCAATTACGCAGAACCGTTCCATGGTGTTGAAGCCCTTTGAGTATATTGGAAGCTTTATCTCCCCCATCGTTTCTTTGACTTCACCACTGAAGCCTACCAGCACTGAAGACTTTTTGACAATCTCCGATTCTGGGATGTTCATTTCCTTAAGGGTACCCAACATAATAAGATTGACGGAGCTGCCCCATCTACCTAATACGTCGTATTGTACAGGTTGGCGATCCGCAAGGAAATAACCAGACCGTCATGATGGGGTTCCGGCCAAGTTATCACGATCACTTTTATCAAAGGTAATTGGATCCGGCAAGGTGTCGACATCCTGGGGCGTCTCTCAGCTTTTCCTCTTTTGACTCCTTAGCGTGTCGTTTTGCGGCGAGAATAGGATGTTCCACATATTTCGAGCCTCCACCTGATGAAGTTGATCACCTTTGTTGATCTTTGGGGAGAAACCGGCCTTTCGGCTTCATGAGGAGCTTCGCATTTTCGGCCTTCTTCTTTACGGATCCCAACAACTCCTTAAGATGTCCTTTCGAGAGCAAGTAACTGATCTCCTTTCTTAACGCGATGCGGTCTTCGCAACGTGTCCAAAGTCTTCATGGTAAGCGCACCATTTTGATTTGTCACGCCATCCTGTGGTTTTGTCCGTTTTCTTTGGCCATCGGCTTTGTCTCCTAGGTTGCCCATTGCACAGTACACTGAAATGTCAACGAGAAAAACAATAATCAGAAATGTTAGGCACATTATCCCTATCTTCATCCTCACCGTCTACCGAATTAATTTTGCTAGTGTCAATTCTCGGATAAGGATTGGGACGGTTGTTCCTGCGATGGGACGATTCTGTCTTTCTGTTGGGATGGTCATATGTCGACATCTTGGATGACGACTTCGATCTTCGCAGCTCATCTTCCTCCGGCCTTATGAACCTTAATGCCCTGCTCCCGACTTCTTCTAGCCGCTTACAAGGAGTCATTACCAAATCTTGATAATCTTGTGAATCTTTCTTCAACCCCATTTTGAATGCTTCGTGGCTGTCGACATGTCAAGATTGGGAATTTCTAACACCTCCTTATTGAACCGATGGACATAATCCTTCGAGTCTCATTAGGCTGCTGGGTCACATTGTAGAGATCACTTGTCAACTTTTCAAATTGTCGATTGCATGAGAATTGGTTATAGAACATGTTGATGAGCCGGGCGTATGAACCAATTGAACCTAGGGGTTGCCTAATCGGCCATTTGAGAGCTGGTCCGGACAAGGTGGATCCAAATCCCCTGCATAAGCAGGCCTCCGTATTGAAGCGGGATATGGATTATGTCCATCTTTTCTTGATAGTGTGCAACATGCTCCTCTGGGTCCGTGGTGCCGTCGTACAACTTCATAGATGGTACGGTGAAACGCTTCAGATGTCGACATTTGCAATTCTTTGGGACAAACCGGGATTGATTGTAACAGTTTTGGGTCACCGGTTGAATTGGAGGAGTTACACACAGCACGTTCATTATCGGCTCTACGAGATCCCGCATCTGTTTAGCTAGTGGGTTTCTGCAAAAGGGTCAGCCATAGGAATACGATTGAAATTATTATTATTGAAAAGATTATTTAGCAAACCAGAATCGTCCGTAGTAGTCGTGACAGTAGTGTTGTCTATAAATGGAATGAATGGGGTGAATCCTGCGGAAGATGGCGTCAATGGGGTGTCCCCGGGCAAAGATGTCGACATCATTAAAGATGTCAGTGGAGGAGAACTGCCCATTGGAATGAATTCATTCTGAAATGTAGATCCTCTGGTGTTGTCAAAGTTGAGAATCCTTGCACGCAGCGGTGATATATTCTCAAGCCGAGATGCGATGAGCTGTTGGTCTTTCTGCATCTTAATCATAGAATTGGTCAACACCTTCGAATTGTTATCTTGCTGGCCCAACCTTTGATTCAACCTGGTCAAGATACTCCGGATGTCAGCATCTGCATTGGAAGACGTTGCCCCCTTTTGTGGAGTCTTCGTAGGTTGAGTTGGCTGAGACCCGGTCTGAGGAGGTGGTGGTAACAAGCTAGTTCTACCTCCTGATGTGGGAACAACGGCGGGACCTTTGCCGGCGGTGGACACATTGGGGGGTGCAGACATAGTGAATTTGATTAGGAAATGTTTCAAATAACCGATAAACCACGAGGCCCCTCGGTGGGCGCCAAATTGTTTTGGTAGAAAAAACAATAAAGTAGAATCTTAACTAGGTTTAGTGTGTGGATTGAATAATAAGGAGGGAACTATGGAATTCGATTATATGGAACAAAAGAATGAAAAAGAGATAATGACACCACGATTTGTTAATGAGGAAAACCTTGGAGGTGATAACCTCTTTGGAAAAAACCCCGGGAGTTAGGTCTCCAACCTTAAAGGTTTCACTATAATGATCACAAATACAACTTTGGAAGATAATGGAGAGGATTACAAGAGCTTTTTGTGTAGAGTGTGTGCGTATGAGCATGAATGTGTTTTTCCGTCTCCATTTCCCCTTTAATACAAGTAGATATGAAAGAGTCAATATGGTTCCTATAATCTCGGCATTTTGGTTTATCACTTCAATCTCCGTGAGACCAAGTCGCCCTAGCCGTTTTGAAAGTCTGTTGAACGTGCTTGGAGATTGTTCCGCATTCCTCTCTTAATTACTGAAAAATAAGAATAAGAATATTAGGAAATATTGAACAAGTAAATATTAAAACAATACTTACAGTGTAATGACATCTCGATATGCAGGATCAATTGAAGATGTCGCCATGTTGAAAAATGCCCACAACACTAGGAAACCAACCAAAATCTTATAACGCAAAAAACATATATGAATGGAACATTGATGGATTAAGTGAACCAGAAATAATTAATAAACAGAACAAAAGAAATGATAATTATAGGCAATATATACAAAACAACAAATATTACAGAAAAACAAGTCGTAGAAAACATAATCCTAGGTTTCACCGGACAGTTACGTACTTGGTGGGATAAACTACTAGGAACTGAAATAAAAAACCATATTTTAGCCGCTGTAAGAACAGATGAACAAGGACAACCCTTAGTGGATGAAAATGGACGACCTGCACCGACACAAATAATAACCCTAATATTCAACATCACTACCCATTTCATAGGAGACATAGATTTATACACAGAACGAAACTCTGAAATATTACAAAATTTAAAATGTAGAAAACTAGAACAATTCAAATGGTATAAAGAAAATTTCTTGAAAAGAGTTTTCAATCTAGAAGGCCCAAATAATATTTATTGGAAAGAAAATTTTATTACTGGATTACCAGGATTATTTTGACTTCAAGGGGAGAATCAATCGAAATTTGTAGCTAAGATGGTCGATACCGGTATTTGGTCGGATAATATGGAGGATATGGATATAGATTCGACTTGGACTAAGATGGTACATACCATAAAGGAGGTGGCGAAAGAAGTCCTTGGAGAATCTAGAGGAAATGGGCCACCAAGTAAGGACACATCATGGTGGAACGAGGAAGTAAAACAAGCAATAAAGGGCAAGCGAGAATGCTACAAATTATTGGGAAAATGTAGGAGCGACGAGAACTATGAGAAGTATAAGGAAGCTAGAAGAGATGCTAAGAAAGCAGTAAGAGACGCAAGAGCAAAGGTGAATCAGAAACTTTATGATAAGTTGGATACAAAAGAAGGGGAAAAGGACATCTACAGACTCGCTCGTATGAGGGATAAGAGGACACGAGATATTGGGACGGTTAAATGTGTGAAGGATGTAGACCAAAGAGTTTTAGTCGGGGATAAAGAGATAAAAGATAGATGGAGTTCGTACTTTGATAACTTGTTCAACGGCGATCAAGAGCAGGATGTTGGAGATTTAAATATCTCTTCGAGTATGGTTAATCGAGATTTTATGCGGAGAATTCGAAAGAGTGAAGTGGAAATGGCAATGAAAAAGATGAGATTGAAGAAAGCCGTTGGACCGGATGGTATACCAATTGAGGTTTGGAGATGTTTCGGGGAGAGGGGAGTAGATTGGTTAACAACGCTATTTAACAAGATATGGAGAGTTAACACAATGCCATTGGAGTGGCGGAAGAGTACTCTGATCCCTTTGTATAAGAATAAAGGTGATGTCCAAGATTGTGCCAACTATCGGGGATCAAACTAATGAGCCATACTATGAAACTTTGGGAAAGAGTGATTGCACAGAGGTCGAGAAAAATTGTGGATATTTCGGATAACCAATTTGGGTTTATGCCAGGAAGATCGACTATGGAGGCAATATATCTTATGAGACAAACCATGGAGAAATATCGGGATCAAAAGAAAGATTTGCATATGGTTTTCATTGATTTGGAGAAGGCGTATGATAAAGTGCCAAGAGAGGTACTTTGGTGGGCATTAGCAAAGAAGGGTGTTTCAAAGAAATATATTGATATTATCAAGGACATGTATAATGGAGTTAGTACTTGTGTACAGACTAGTGTTGGGAAAGGCGAAGAGTTCCCTATAAAGATTGGAGTGCATCAAGGTTTCGCACTTAGCCCCTTTCTTTTTGCTTTGATAATGGACGAACTGACGAGGTCAGTCCAAGATGATATACCAAAGTGTATGCTGTTCGCAGATGATATTGTGCTGATTGATGAGACAAGAGATGGTGTTGAAAGTAAATTGGAGTTGTGGAGACACACTTTGGAATCTCGAGGTTTTCGATTAAGCAGAAGCAAGACTGAATATTTGGAGTGTAAGTTTAGCAGAGTTGGAAGTAGGGAGGCAGGGGCGGTCACATTTGATGGAAATATTATCCAAGCTTCTGAGTTTTTCGCTATCTTGGATCCATTATCCAAAAGGATGGAGAATTAGATGGAGATGTGGCTCATAGGATTAGAGCAGGTTGGTTGAAGTGGAAGAGTGCCACAGGGTTTCTATGTGATCGTGGCATGCCCAATAGATTAAAGGGAAAATTCTACCGCACGGCAATTAGGCCGACATTGCTTTACGGCACCGAATGTTGGGCCGTGAAACAGTGTCACGTGCATAAGATGAATGTGGCGGAGATGCGTATGCTTCGATGGATGTGCGGTCATACAAGAAAGGATCGATTGGGGAATGAGGTGATCAGAGGTAAAGTAGGAGTTGCGCCCATTGAGGATAAAATGAGAGAAAATCGTCTAAGGTGGTTTGGACATGTGAGAAGGAGACCGAGTGATGCACCGGTTAGGAGGCCGGAACAGTGGAGAAATGATAAAATGGCGAGGGGTAGGGGAAGACCCAAACAAACTTGGATTAGAGTAATTGAAAATGATATGAGTGTACTTGGAGTGGATGAAAGTATGGTGTTGAAGAGGCCGGAGTGGAGGGCAAAAATCCATGTGGGGGGTTGATTTTTTTTTTTTATTATTATTATTATTATTATTTTTTATTTATTTCTTTATTTATTTATTTTTATTTTTATTTTATTATTTTTTTTTATTTTTTATTTTTTATTTTTTATTTATTTATTATTTTTTTATTTATTTATTTTTATTTTTTTTCGCGATGACATATGAGGATTCATGTTAGCCGACCCCAAATTATTTTGGGACTAAGGCTTTGTTGTTGTTGTTGTTGTATTACCAGGATTATTTTCAGAAAAAGTAAAAGATACGATAGAACAAAATTTTGGAAAAATTTCTTATAATGAATTAACATATGGAGATCTAATTACTTGCGTAAATATTACTGGATTAAAATTATGTCAGGATCAAAAACTAATTCACAAATTAAAAAAGGAAAATACACAAACAAGAAAGGAATTAGGGCATTGGTGTGAACAATTTGGCTTTGGAAGATTACAACCACCACATAAAAAGAGAAATGAACGAAGTTACAATCCCTATTACAAAAATAGTACTTATAGAATAACAGGTATAATAACAAATACAACAACAAAAAATATAACAGGTATAATAAAAACTCGAAAACCTACAATAAAGAAATAAGATGTTTTTTATGTAAAAAACAAGGACATATTGTCAGAAATTGCCCAGCAAAGAAACAAATAAAACAAATTTGCAATAGCCTTCATATAAAAGAAATAAATCAAATAATATTCAAAACAGACAATCTTGAAATATCTACAGAAAGTGAAGATTCTAGTCCAATGGACCCCTCATCCAGTAGGAATAACACAGATAATGAAATCGAAGAAAAAGAGGAATGTCAAAATTGTAACAATGGAGTATGTCTATGTAGTACCAAAATCAATACTATAGAACAATACGATGGAATATTATAAAAAATCAAAGAAATAAAAGAACCAACAATAAAACGAAAATTCTTAAGACAATTAGAGAAAATCATAGACGAAGAAAAACCAGAAACCTCAACACCATCTCAGTATGAGGATGTGACACAAATGTTTCAAAACAAAAAGAAACAAATCTCTTCTACAGACTTACAAAAATAAATTAAAGAAATAAAACAAGAAATAAAAATATTAAAACAAAATAACTTAGAATTACAAAAATCGCAAAAAGAATTAGAGGCAAAATTGACATTGCACGAAATCAAAAAACAAATAAGCGCCACCTATAAAGGAGAAACCTCCCAAACAAAAAATGTAGACTTAGATGAACATTTTCAAAATTCGTTTGCAAAAACAAAAGGCAAAGGAATAAAAATAAATACTAGAGAAAATACAGAAACAGAAACAGAAACAACAAACTCTTCCACAGAAGAAAATACAGAAGGAAGTGTATACACATTAACTAAAGTTAGATTCCAAAAATGGTATGTCACCATAAACATGAAAATTTGAGATTTTCAATACCAAGGAATAGCCATGCTAGACTCTGGAGCAGACTTAAATTGTATAGAACAAGGTATAATACCTTCTAAATATTTTATTAAAACAAAACAAAGCCTTTCTGCAGCAAATTCATCAAAATTACAAGTCAAATACAAAATACCAGAAGCACATGTAACAATAACATTTGCTTCAAAACAAGTCTAATACTCGTAAAAAACCTAAATACACGAGTTATTTTAGGAAACCCCTTCTTACAAATGTTATATCCTTTTACAGTATCCAAACAAGGAGTAGAAACAAAAATACTAGGACAAAAAATAATATTTAGATTTTTATATCCCGTCTCTAACCATGATGTAAACAACTTACAAAGAACAAATATATCAAAAATAAATATATTACAACTCCAAGAATACAAGAATACAATTGCAAAAACACTAGAAAAATTTGAAAAAGACCTATGTTCTGATCTCCCCACAGCCTTCTGGGAAAGGAAAAAACATGTTCCTTACCCTACAAAAAAGATTTTAACGAAAAAATGATCCCAACAAAAGCAAGACCAATTCAGATGAATCAAGAATTATTAGAATATTGCAAAAAAGAAATAACAAACTTATTAAATAAAAACCTAATTAGAAAAAGTAAATCACCATGGTCATGCTCTGCTTTTTATGTATCAAAAAATGCTAAAATTGAGAGAGGAGCCCCAAGACTAGTAATTAATTATAAACCATTAAATATCGCACTCAAATGGATCAGATATTCAATTCCTAATAAACAAGACTTATTAAAAAGACTACATAATGCTTCTATTTTCTCAAATTTTGATATGAAATCAGGATTCTGGCAAATACAAATAGCAGAACAGGATAGATACAAAACTGCTTTTACAGTACCATTTGGACAATAATAATGGAATGTCATGCCATTTGGGCTAAAAAACGCACCAAGCGAATTCAAAAAAATAATGAATGAAATATAAAAGCATACACTTTTATTATAGTCTACATAGATGATGTTTTAATCTTTAGTAAAAATTTAGATCAACACGAAAAACATTTAAAAATATTTTACAAAGTAATGATTAAAAATGGTTTGGTCTTATCAAAAGCTAAAATAAAATTATATCAAACAAAAATAAGATTTCTAGGACACGAGATAACCAACAACACCGTAATACCAATCCAAAGATCAATAGATTTTGCAGATAAATTCCCAGATGAGATAAAAGACAAAACTCAATTACAAAGATTCCTAGGATCACTAAATTACATAGCAGACTTTTTCCCAAAGATAAGACAAATTTGTAAACCCCTTTTTGATAGATTAAAAAAGAATCCGAAACCTTGGACACAAGAACACACTAATTAACATAGTCAAGCAAATTAAGATTCATGTGAAAAAACTACCGTGCCTAACAATATGTGACCCAAAAGCCCCAAAAACAGTTTGTACTGATGCATCAGACACAGGATACGGAGGAATATTAACCCAACAAATAGAGGGAAAAACTCATATTATTAGATATTATTCAGGAATATGGAATGAGACCCAATCCAAATATTCAACAATAAAAAAAGAAATTCTTTCAATAGTCCTATGTATAACAAAATTCCAAGATGACTTATTAAACCAAAAATTTACAGTTAAGGTAGATTGCAAAGCTGCAAAAGACGTCTTACAAAAAAATGTAAAAAATTTAGCTGCAAAGCAAATATTTGCCAGGTGGCAAGCTTTATTATCAATTTTTGACTTTGAAATAATTCATATTGCAGGAAAAGACAATTCTATCCCGGACTTCCTAACAAGAGAATTCCTGCAAGGGAACAATGAATAATTAAAAATTAAAATTAAACACTTGCTCTACTTCACAATCCCAACCAAAACAAGAACTAACGCCAAGAGAAAAATTATATGAAGAAACCATTAATATTGCACAAATTCAACAAAAACCCGTGTTGGGTATGCATGTTTTAACCCTCCTATTTTGTATTAGATTTGATTGATACCATAACCTCCTATCTATTTTAAGGACTTTAGGACCCTATGTAATGAAGCTTAGACTTCAATTTTTAGCTAAGTCCATTTTATAGAATAGGTTAAATTTAGGCTTGAAGACTGGCATAAGACTCATTGAATATGAGGTTGCAGTTCCAGCAGTGTTCAAAACCGCCCCTCAGAACCGCACATGCAACCGCATGTATGATTCCTTGAATCTGCTCAATGAACTACCTCAGTGCAAACCGCTTGGTGAACCGCACCTTTGCAGATCATATTCAACCGCATCTTTGCAACCTCCTGGTGTAGCAAACCGCATATTCCTAACCGCTCCTCACCAACCGCATCCAATGATTGAAGACTTGAAGTGAACCACTTTTTATCCGTTGGAATCCACGTCAGCAATATCAAAAGTCAACCACTAAATCTTGTCACGTGATTCAATGTCAGAGAAGATCTACAAGGATCTTGAAAAGGTGACAGGTGTCCTAACCTCATTGCTTGCAGCTGGAGCATGATCAGCTTTATCTGCAACAGCTGTACCAAAGGACAAAAGTGGATATTGTGGACCAATAGGATTGCATCAAGTACTGTCCTTACAACAGCTGTGTCCAACGGCTATATTCCTGATGCTTGGGTATAAATACCCCTAATCTTCACCATTTGAAGATTGCTTGAAAAAATTGAGAAGTGCTGTGTTCATAGAAGCTGAAGCTCTGCCCAGAAATTATTCAACCCTTTGAATCTTCATCTTCATACTTCAAGAAATATTCCCCAGCCCAGAAATCAAGCCTTAACACATTCAAGAATCATTGTGCTCTACATCTCACAGATTTAAAGAGCCTTGATCTTGTTCTCACACACACACCTCACTTGTTTTAGTCACATAGATTATACATTTGAGATACACTGGTTATAGTTTTGGATTTGTTCTTCATAGTAAAGATTTTATTGTACTTTGTAATCTCTCAAATACTTAATATAAAATCTCTCTTAGAAATCCAAGACTAACCATCTTGGTAGTGGACGTAGATCGTTTTCGATTGAACCACTCCAAATAGCTTGTTCTTACTTTCTGCATTTATATTTCTTGTGCTTATTAATTATTTATCTCTGTCTCTGTTTGATCTTATTTTAGTTATCCATTATTGTGAAATAGTGTTTGGAGTTAACATAGTCAAAAATACACGTGGTTGTAAAACTGCTCTTAACAAAACCGCACCAATAAAACCGCATTTTACAAACCGCCTCTAAAACCGCTTTACACTCTATTATTTCGCTGTGCATTTTACACTATCACTTGCAGTCTATTATCAACTGCAAGAGGATTTTGTAAGCAAGAGGTTTAGTCTTTATAAGAGGGCGAAAAATTTGTAACAGCTATTCACCCCCCCTCTAGCTGTATTTTCACCCTTGTTGCCACCTTTGGGACCAACAAGTGGTATCAAAGCTAACACATTTTAAAATCACTGTTTTTCAAGCTTAACAGCTTGTGTGCCGATTCAATATGGCAACCTCAAAGACAATGACTACTGTTAACTATTCACACATTCCAATGTTGGACGAAGACCACTTTGACATCTGGAAGTGCCGAATGCTTATTCATTTGGAAACTATAGATGAAATGCTGGTGGAGTGCGTGATCAATGGCCCTCTAATTCCAATGAAGGCTAATACTGATGCAACCACCAATGCTGAAACTCCAGAAGTCAAAAAGCCAAAATATGAGTGGTCGGATGAAGAGAAGAGATTAGTTGCCTTGGACAGCAAGGCAAGGTTCATCATTTCTGGAACCCTCCCCGTATCAACTCTACAGAAAGTGATGTACCTCAAAACCGCAAAGCAGATGTGGGATGCCATAGAGAGCTACCTCGAAGGTGACGAAGAGTGCAAGGAAAACAAATTATACACTGTTGAAAGATCCTACAACAACTTCAACAGAAAATCCAACGAAACCTTGAGTCAAACCTACGATCGCTATGTTGAGGTAGTTAATGCTTGTAGATCTCTTGGCAAAACTTTAACCGATAAGGAAATCAATATGACTTTCCTATCTGCTTTAGGTTCTAGATGGGTTCATAAGGCTACCTCTCTAGAAGACTCCAAAGTTTTGGGTACTTGGTCGTTAAGTAACTTGTACGCCAATCTTAGAGTCTATGAATTAAAATTAAATCATATTGAAGAGATAGAAGGAAAAACCAAATCGCTTTCTATGTCTGTAGTGGAACATGAAGAGAAACCATCCACATCCAATCAAACTACTGATCCTTCCATATCAACCTCATCACTCATCGAAATGGATGATGATGATTTTGCCATGTTTGTGAAAAGATTCCAAAAATTTAGAAAATCCTCAAAACCTTTCACAAAATCTTTTTCAAAAGGCAAACCTCCTGCAACGTTTTCTAAGGCTGGAGATACAAAGAAAAAGGGTGATCTAGTTTGCTACAATTGTAGAAAATCTGGTCACTTTGCATCTGAATGTCCACAGCCTAAATATGAATACATGAAAAAGAAAACCTCTCCTGCGAAATTTTCTCGTCGCAAGGGAATGGTTGCTGAGGAGGAAGAGAATTCCAAGGAATTAGCAACTTGGATTGAAACAGATTCTGAGAATGGAAGTGACGATGAAACCGAAGAGGTTAACCTCTGCTTAATTGCATACGCTTCTGATGACTCAGATTCTGAATCATTTGAGTTGCATGATATGGAGGAAAAGGAGGTTTTTGCAAAACTTCCAAATTATAAATTGGATGATGATATTAAACTTACTCCTAGCGTTAAGATAGGAAATTGTTCGTATTCACGTCCAATTTTCTCATCTAAAACTGCTCCACCTTCAAAAGCTATTCCAAAGAAAATTTTGAAAAAGGTGGTGGAAGAGGTTTCTCCCATGGAACATGAAAAGATGTTCAAGGAAGCTGAAATGGTGATCCATCAATTCTCTAATCTTAAGAAAGCCTTAAGCTTAGCTCATGATGAACTTAATCTGTACAAGAAGGAGAAAACTGTGATGAGGTCTGAAATTTCAAATCTTAAGGACCAAATCAGAAGTATGTCTCCTCTTGCTGATCAGAACCGCATCCTTGATACTAAGGTTGCTGCACTTCAACTCCGGAATGATGACTTGGTAACCCAAATCGACGATCTCCAAAAGATTATTGATTCGTGGCTCAAGTCTCAATCCACCAAGGATAAAATCATAGATTTCCAAGTTCCTCCTGGAATTAAGGAAGGTCTAGGATTTGGATCTGAGGAAGAGGAGAAGTGTGCATCCTCGAGTGAAAAGGATGAGGAATTTCCTGAACTAACTAAAGAAATTCCCAAGGAGAAGCATGCAAATGGTAAGGGTAAAGCGCGACAAATTAATTATGTCTACCCTAAAGGAAAGCAATATGGGAAGAATTCTGTGTTAAAACCTAAGAATTCTGAGGAAGCAGCTGAAGAGGAAATGGCTTATGGAATTGGTCGCATACCTGCTCCAACCGCTCCTGGTGAAAAAAGGTGGTGCTGCCAACTCCAGGTCTGACCGCGCATCTCCTTCGACCGCTCCTCCTGCCTTCAAAAGCAGGAATAGCGTTCTCAGGAAATACATGGTCAAACCAAAGCCTGTTCCCTTTATTTCAGCCGGAATCTTAGCTGGAACCGCTCCTTCTAAACTGCCTCCTTGTCCCAAACTGCATGCAACTCCTAAGAAGAGTAAGGAGTTAGTAAAACCTCATGATGCTTGTAGCTTTTATAAATGTTCTGTGTGTGATGGTTTAGGTCACAAGGCTGCAGAATGCCTTTTGCGGTTCACACCCAATGCCAGAAAGAGCAAACCTCCTTCTGTCAAACAGGTGTGGATTGTAAAGGGTTGCTAACTTCAGGACCCAAGAAATAAAAGGGGACCTCGTTCTTAATGTTTACATTTCAGGTCCTCTGCTTCATGGCTGGTCACTCCAAGGATAATGAATGGTATCTTGATAGTGGCTGCTCAAGACATATGACTGGAGATAGATCATTACTTGAAAATGTCGTTGAAGCAAGTGGTCCGTCTGTAACCTTTGGTGACAACAACAAAGGCAAGACCATTGGATATGGTATTATAAGGAGAGGAAACCTAACCATTGAGAAGGTTTCTCTTGTTGAAGGACTCAAGCACAACCTCCTTTCAATTTCTCAATTTTGCGACAAAGGAATGCTTTGCAACTTCACGTCATCAAATTGCTTTATCAAAGATAGCATTTCCGGCGTCACCCTACTCACAGGGATTCGTAAGAGTAATATTTAAATTATTGATCTTAATTCTGCATGTAGTATTACTAATCTCTGTTTTGTAGCTAAGAATGTGAGCGAAAATAGTTGGCTATGGCACAAGAGGTTGAGCCACTTGAACTTCAAGTATCTTGCAAAGATTGGTAGGGAAAACCTCGTTCGTGGTTTACCCAAAGTGGCTGACCACCATCCAGAGAAATGCAGTGCATGCCAGCTTGGTAAGCAGTCCGCGTCGTCTTTCACCAGCAAGACCGCTCCATCAACTTCAAGATGCTTACAACTGCTTCACATTGATTTGTTTGGACCCGTAACCACTGCCAGCATTGGAGGAAATAGATATACCTTAGTGGTGGTGGATGATTATTCAAGATATACGTGGGTTGAGATGATGATTTCCAAAGATGATTGTTATGAAATTCTCACCGCTCTTTTTAGACGGCTCCAAACTCAAAAAGAAGACGATATCGTTAGTGTTCGATCAGATAATGGAACAGAATTTAAGAACAACGGTGTTGCTCAGTATTGTGATGACCATGGGATTGATCACAATTTCTCCACAGCTGGTGTTCCACAACAAAATGGGGTTGTGGAAAGGAAGAACAGGACTTTGATTGAGGCTGGAAAGACAATGATATCTGAAGCGAAGCTGCCTCAGTATTTCTGGGCTGAAGCAATCAATACCGCATGCTTCACTCAGAACCGCTCCCTCATCAACAAAACCTATAACAAGACTCCCTATGAGCTTTGGCGAGGAAGAACCCCCAACATTGCATTCTTCAAGATCTTTGGCTGCAAATGTTTTGTCCTCTACAACGGAAGAGAAAATAGAGGTAAATTCGGAGCCAAGGCCGACGAAGGTATTTTTGTTGGGTATGCTAAACATTCAAAAGCTTTTCGTGTTTTCAATAAAACCAGTTTAAAAATAGTTGAGTCTGTCTATGTTACTTTTGATGAGCATTCTCTCCTTGAGCCACATTTGGCTCCAAATGTTGCTGATGATTTTGTTGAGCATAATGAAACAGGTGAACCATCTCAAACCGCACCTGAACCTCAACCGCAAAATCCAGCACCCTCAACTGAAACTCCCTCAAACCGCACATTTGAAATCGCACCTGAAGTTCCTACTCCAGATGCAACTCCAAGGGAAGAAGAAGTTGAGAATTCCCCTATCCAGCTTATAGAACCTCTTCGTCAACTTACCTTCCATGACTTCGCTGAAGGATCTAACGACGTTCCAATTGAAGATCTTCAGCAAACCTCAATCCAACCAGACTTACCCCCGGAGGTTCGTGAAGTCAGCAGTCACCCCCTCACAAATGTGATTGGTGATCTGTTTTCCGGTGTTCAAACAAGGAGATCGAACTATGACGAGCATACTTCTCTTTTATCTCAAGTTGAACCCAAGAAGATTGATGAAGCACTCCAAGATTCCAGTTGGGTCGTTGCTATGCAAGAAGAACTCAACCAGTTTGAAAGATGCAAGGTCTGGACTTTGGTGCCTAGACCTCAGGATCAAGGAGTGATAGGAACTAAGTGGGTATTTAGGAATAAGATGGATGAGAATGGAAGCATCACTAGGAATAAAGCAAGGTTGGTTGCACAAGGATATAGGCAAGAAGAAGGAATTGACTATGACGAAACCTTTGCTCCAGTTGCAAGATTGGAAGCTATCAGAATCTTCTTAGCCTACGCCTCTTTCAAGCGTTTCAAGTTGTATCAAATGGACGTGAAGAGTGCATTCCTCAACGGCGAATTGCAAGAGACCGTGTATAACCTCCTGGATTTGAAGACTCCAAATTTCCCAATCATGTCTACAAACTCCAGAAAGCTTTGTATGGACTTAAGAAAGCTCCAAGGGCATGGTATGAGACTCTTTCTAAATTTTTACTAGAAAAAGGATTTAAACGCGGTAAAATCGATACGACTCTTTTTATTGCCAAATATAATGAGCATACTTTACTTGTTCAAATTTATGTCGATGATATTATTTTTGGTTCTACTAATGAGTTACTTTGTAAGCGTTTCGAAAAGCTAATGAAAAGCAAGTTTGAGATGAGCATGATGGGAGAATTAACATTCTTCCTCGGGCTTCAAATCAAGCAATGCGAAGAAGGTATTTTCCTTAGCCAAGCCAAATACACAAAGGAGTTGATAAAGAAGTTTGGATTAGAAAACGCTAAAGCATATGATACTCCTATGGCCACCGGCAATAAGCTAGATAAGGATCTCAAAGGTAAGAAAGTTGATCAAACTTTATATCGAGGTATGATCGACTCATTACTTTACTTAACTGCTAGTAGGTCAGATATCATGTTTAGTGTCTGTGTATGTGCTCGCTACCAAGCAGATCCTAGAGAATCACATCTTATTGCAGTCAAGCGTATAATCCGCTATTTATCTGGAACCACTAACCTTTGACTTTGGTATTCCAAAGATTCGAACTTCGATCTTGTAGGTTATTCAGATGCAGATTATGCAGCTTGTACTATTGACAGGAAAAGGACTAGTGGTACTTGTCATTTCCTCGGGAATAGACTAGTTGCTTGGGCCAGCAAGAAGCAAGCTTCAGTTTCAGTGTCAACCACAGAGGCTGAGTACATTGCTGCTGGTAGTTGTTGCTATCAAATCTTTTGGATGAAGCAGCAGTTGGTGGACTATGGAATCCATGAAGGAAATTGTCCTATCATGTGCGACAACACTTCAACAATTTCAGTCTCCAACAACCCTGTCATGCATTCCAAGACCAAGCATATAGATATCAAGTATCATTTCCTCAAAGACCATGTGGAGAAGAGGAATATCCATTTAGAGTACGTGGGGACAGACAACCAGATTGCTGATATCCTCACCAAAGCTCTTGACTCCAAGAGGTTTTCATTCCTTAGAGGAGAAATGGGTATGCTTGAAATTAAATAAATTCATTATTTTTATTAGCTAACTTGTGTGTTGAGTATAGTTTCAATTCCACTGTTGAACCGCGTGCATCAAACCGCAAGTTCCAAATCGCACTGCAGTCAACCGCTTCAACTCAAAACCGCATGCTGCAGCTCAACCGCTTGGACCTCAACCGCGTTTCAACTTAGAGTATTTTCTATCTTTACTTATATTTATTTATTTAAAAAAAAAAACTGTTCAAATTCTTTTATTTATTTTTCAGTCCTTATTTTTTCTTTAAGGGTTTATTTGCAAATGTTTTCCCACGAAATTTTAAAATTTGAATGCATTTAATGCAAAGGGAACATTAGCATTTAATGGCCTTCATGTCAGCCGTCATTGGTTGATGTGTTGAAGCTGAAAGGGTGCAAGTATTCAATGATTCACTGAGTTGGTGAGTTTAACTGTCCTTTCAACTGCCCTAACCCTAAGCTCTTTCCTATAAATAGAAGACATAACCTACCTTTTCAAACTTTCCATTCTGTCTTCTCTGATCTTGTACCTTCAAGTGTCAGTGCTTTCACCAAACTCTTCTTCTCTCTCTTTTCGTAATCTGGTTAAAAGCTTTAATCTTTCAAATCAATGGCACCTAAACAACCAATCTTTGACATGGTATAATTTCTCTAACCCTTATCTCTTACTTTTCTGCAAATTTTCATGGTTACTCGCTTGAACTGCCATTGTTGAACACCTTCAAAGCTTCGAACACCAAAACCTAATTTTTGTTCATAAGTTCCTCATTTCTTGATCATTTTGCATAAAATTAGTTAGGTTATGCTCGGATTATAATCATAGGTTTTATTATGTACTTTGTTTCATGATCAATTCACATCTTGAGCACTGATTTTGATTTTTAAACTCTTTAAGTTTCGAAACCCACTTTATGATTTTTGCATTTTCTGGGTGATTCTGAGTAAAGTAGTGATTTTTATTGTTATATTGTTAATCTACTGCTCAATGTGATCATTTTGACATGTTATTTGTTCATTTTGGTTAACTTTCTTCAAATCTCTGTTCTTGATGTTCTTCGTGTTCTTCATGCACTCATGTAACTGTTCATCTTCTTTTTCAGAAATTTGATATGTTTTGGTTTAACCTAATTCTCAATGTTGTTTTCCATACTTAGAAAATTTTTGAAATTTTGATTCTGTTTTTGCATGTTTGAACCGCGTCATTAGAACCGCATGCTATGTTTTGAAACCGCACTTATAGTTGCTTAATTCTTGTTTCAAAACCGCATCATATGAATCGCATATTTCTCTTTTGTCAACCGCATGCTGAAAACCGCATATTCTTTTGAAACCGCATGCTTGGAAATTACTTAAGTTTTACTAAGTATATAGGCTGAACACCATAACCTTCCTCTCTAAGCACCGCTTGCAGTGTGGGATAACCTTGGATTACAATGCCACGTACTAAGTAAATATACTTTTGTATTGTTCCTATTTTTTTGTGGTCACAGTTTTCTTGGGGTTGGAAATTCTCATTTCCAAAACCGCACTATTGCCAACCGCATATGTGCACCAACCGCTTGAGAACTGTGATTCTCCTAAAATGTTCTAACTTGTGTGTTTTCTTTGTAGAATACCAAGTATTTCCTACCAGGTTGGGAGATAAACGAACCTTAGTTTCAGACTGATGCTCTTAGAAGGGAGATGATTAGGAAGATGCGAGCTTCAGGAATCCTACCCCTCTTCAACAAACAGCAAACCTATACCATCCCTCTATTCATTGATCAATTCTACCAGACCGCAGTCAAGGGAGAGACTGAGCTTTTAGATGGAACCAAGATCCCCATCTTAGTGGGAGTTGTTGAAGGGTTCAAGGTCTCAATTGACTACCTGGATATTAGAGGCACCTTTGACTTCCACGTATCTAATGCTCCAGTTGAAGTATCCCAGGAGGTTCAAGATGCTAGTTGTGTCACGCGACACAACTAGCCATTCATGGCCCTGGGTCGTGCGACATAAGCTCCCACTTACAAAGGACAATTTCCTTTGTAAGTTGATGTTATCCAACACGAAGATGAGTGTGAATCATCTATGTTCACACCCATCCGAATGTTGATCTCTCCTTAGGTGATCTCTGTGAGGTCTTTGTGGCTCGTTCCATAGTTTTAGTGAATTAAATTTGCTATTGGTTTGTCTCTGTAATCCAGTTGTAAACCTCTACATATGGCATAGTATGTCCCGCGACACCACTGGCCATTAATGGTCCTGCGTCGGGCGACATACTTAGCCAACTGCAGCAGGTCCCTTTTGCATTTGTAATCTGTTTACCTCGTTGTAATCGGGATGTGGCCCCCCAAAATAAGTGGCTCACAAGATGTAATTCCATCTGTTCATCAATAAAGCAAAGCATTAATATGCATTTTATACGTATTTTGTCTCACACATTTGCACACACTCATTGAATGATCATGGATGTTGAACATAGAAAGACTCATGTTTACGAGGCGTGTTGGGTGAACTCTCGTAACCTGACCCCCGAAATCAATTTCTCTTTTAAAAAAAGGTTTTCAATGTTTCCTTTAAAACGGCGTGGTGACTCTCAAAAATATTATTTTTCGGCGAGCGTACATTCAGTGGCGACTCCGTTGGGGACTTGAAACCTGTTTTCAAAAGTGGGTCAAACTTTCGTGCTTGTTCAACATTCATTTCATTCATTTGCGTGTGCATTGTTGGTGACATTGTATGTGTATAAATGCATTTATTGCTTTGCTTTATTCCTTTTCTTTCTGTGTCCCATTTTGGTGTGCTGATGCTTGGGGCTGAGCTATTGCATTGAGCTTGGAGGCTGGGGCTGGTTCTGTTTATTGTTCAGATTCTGGAAATGGCTCCTTCTGTCACGCGACAGAAATGGCCTCATCAGTCCTGTGTCACACGACGTAAGTGGCCACTTTGCAGGTGTTGGACTCTGGTGCAGATTATGATTGTGGGCAGTCCCCATGGTCAAAATTCATGATCATTTGATTATTTTTCTGTGGGGTTGGATGTGTGTGTGTTGTTTTTCATTTCTCACCCCCTTTTCAAATAAAAAAAAGAATAAAAAAAAGAAAAAATCATTTTCATAAATAAAGGAATATAGCCATCCTCACACTACGTCACATAGATCTAGAACCCATTTGGTACGATTGACGGCATCGCAGACGGTGATGTATGTCGCCTACGCTTGAGCGCCTAATGTCAAACCTTTCCCCCTAGCGTATCATAGGTGGAACCACACATTTTAAAGCTTACCTAACGGTTGGTGTTTGACATGACATTTTCAAATGTGCTAAAATGAATTGCTTAAAAATTTATAATAGGCTTTCGTACCTATCCTAAAACCTAGCACGTGTGGGCATGTTGCCAACGCAACATGATTTCACGAAAGGACATGTCGTTTCCACGGCATGTTCTAACGAGAGATCATGTCGCTTTGTCAACGTGCATCGACGAGAGGTCATGCTGGATTTTTCCTTGAATTTCTTCAGGAATACTAGTTATACTGCCCAAATTTCCCCAGAAATTGGGATTTGCTTGTCCGTCCCATAAATGCTTCGGTTTTATTTAGGTATCATTGCCTATTATTAATTTTTAATCAATACATTTGGTGTATTTTTGGATGGTGTGTCCCTAGGTTCCCCCGAGGTCTAGATTGCGTGAATAAAGGCTTATCCTTTTCCAACTGTTCCTAGGATTTAAAAAACATCGATTTCTACTTGAACATTAATAAGATGTTGCATGAGTCCATCTCCTTTCCCATTCTTCACTCTCCCGTACCTTCTCAAGGTTCTATCCTCCACCTTATACACCTCTCCACCGATGCAGTCATGGCAAGTTGGGTGCGTACTCCGATCCCCGGCGCTCATTTGGTTCGTATTCCCGAGACGGAGGCAGTTCAAGTGTCCTAGTGATCTTCATCTGATTCAGAATCCGAGATGTCTGGTACAGAAAATGTGGTGGCTAGCCAGTCAGGAGCCTCTCGCCCATCCGAAGTTGATGCAGTCAATCAGTCTTCGTAGGATCTAGAATGTCCTTTTCGGGCATTGAGTCTGTCAAGTCCAAGTTGAACCAATTTTTGCTTTGCAGTAATAAAAGTCTTTATTTCTCTTCTTGCTAGACTCGAGACATCACTTGCACACCCACATTACACTTAATTGAAATGGTTTTATTCCATATGATCACTTGTGCTGCTCAATCAATAAGTCATTGAAATGATTAATATTTAAATTAATCGGAGTGAGAAAATCAACTGATATCCTTCTCAAATTGGGGCTTAACAACTCCCCATCTTGCATCTCATATGCTCACATCTCTTTCATCATGCTCAGCATTTCGTCGCTCAATGAATTTGCATTAATCTTTCTCAGTTAAGCTTAATCAAGCAATGAAGCCTTAATCTCGTTTAGGTCATTCGGTAGGGATTGCAGTTGAAGCCTTTCACCCTGGGGAAGCCATTACCTCACCCTCACTAAACAATACCCTTTCATTTCAAGATCGGCATGTTTTGAAACCCTGTTTAGCCATCATCTTTGCTCCTTGCTGAGAGAAGTCCAAGCAATGCCAAGAAGTTAGCTTCGAAAGTCGTCGATGCATAAAATACTCAAGTCATGAAGGAAGAACAGATATAATCCTCAACTTCTCAAGAGGCCTTTCCAATTATCAAAAGAAGGATTTTAAATCCTCACAACTCAGCAAAAATCCCTGACTTCTCAAGAAGCTCTCCAATATTCAAAAGGATCCCGAATTCTCGCAAGTTCACAAAAGTTCTCGATAGCTTGGACTTCCTCTCACCAGTATCCACAAAATAATCCCAAACCATTCTCTCTCTTTTAGAGGATATTCCTACTACCTTGATCAATTCCAAGCCATCCTCTCATTTTTAGAGGATATTCCTATTACCATTACCCTTGCCTTTGGCCAAAGCCAAGATTGACCTCTCATTCTTAGAGGCAATAAAAATGCAACCACAGATTTCCTCGCCTTAGAAATCCCAAACACATCCTTGAAAGACAACCTCTCATCTTTAGAGGTTCAGTCAGTAAAAGGCCTAGCCGACTTCTCATCTTAAGAGGTCATGATGTTCCAAATCACCCGATGGCCGATCGAAGCTCAAAAACCTAGCTACAGTCCCTACCGGATAGCAGTTCATTCTAATATCCTCGAGATCTAAATCAAATTAATGCTTCGTTGCTTGCTTAAATTGGAATCTAATCCATCTTGGTTCAAAATCATCGATCTAAGATTATGCAAATTCAATCCATTCATTTGGCGCTTCATGTGAACATATTTCATTCCTCTTCCGCAAACACTTCCCGTGGATGCCCCACTGGGGTTTCGCATCCGTGTCTTTCATGGACACTCCAAGGAGACATGATCTTCAATTCTCCAATTCTCAAGATCCTCAAGGGTCCTCGAAATCCCGAATTTTCACATTCCTTCTCCTTTCAATCGGGATAAGCCCGAACTACGGCGACCTGAGCTCCTCGCCATGAGGGGAACGTAGGAAACCAGAAATGGTCCGGTCACAAACACATTCAAATCTCAAAAAATCCGGTCTCATCAAGGGCCGTCCCCATACACAAATCCTCTTTCCATCTCACCAAATTTGATCCTCGATATCAGTTGATTTTCTCCTCATGATTAATCAAAATATTTGTTCATATCGGGATTAGTGGTTGAATAACCCGAACATCAATAAAGGGTTTTAAGCAGCCTTGTGATCATCACGAATAAGACAAGTTTTCAAATGTCTCGACAAGTCTTCTCTTTCTACATTCTAGGAATATAGAGCCAAACACTGTCTTTCTGTCAGCAGGGGCTTCCATACACTTTTCCGCACCTTGTGATGCGTATACTCTCTCAAAAGAGTCAAACCGAAAGCGAGTGTGTTACACAAAATGGGGATCCATTCCTACTTTTCAAAATATGTGCCCCTGCACGTATACATTTCCGAGTCTTGTCCAATGACTGATTGACTAAAGTTTGAAAGATGGATGCCTCCTCGGCCACGTGATGACTCTGTCTGCAATAGGGCTGCATTGAATTTCTTCTAGCTGGGGATTTGCTATGTTGTTCTCTCAAGCTCTCCTTATCAGATTCACTTCGGGTTTGCTTTGCATTATCAATGGGGCTTCGCCAAGTCACCTCGGTCCACGTTGGGTTATTCACTTTGCTATATGATGGAGTTGCTCCTTATCAAATTCCCGTCGGGTTTGTTTTGCATTATCAACTGGGGCTTCGCCTAGTCATCCCTTCAAAGCCAAGGCATTCTCTGCACTTTCTCTGCTACTTGCCATCTCAGGCGCACGATACACTTTGTTCTTATCAGCAACAATCAACCTGCTGCCATCTGTACTCTCAGGGTACACCCCGACTTGCCTAGCTGCGCCATATCATCCATCATTAATGGGAGAGGGTTCGACCCATACATCATCATATACACAGTCATTCCATCATAAAGCCATCATAGCATAATTGCTACATACATATCCGCTTGTCAAGCCTTGCAAAAATCCTCACTCCATTTTCATCCCTAGTCGAGATGGACTCGTGCATCAAGATTAATAATGCATAAGCAAAATTTCAAATCAAGTGAATAAAATGCAAAGTGCCTAGTAGTGTTGTGTTTTTCCCCTCACAGGGTACAATAATCCAGTGATCATAATCTGATCGTGAGGACTGCTCCTCAAATCACAATCTGTACAAGGAGTTCAAATCCTGCAGGTGGCATATTCTACCTTTATCATCTTCATTGGTCTCATCATCTTTGGATTCATCAACATTATTCGAAAGAGCCTCAGCTGCCTCTATCTCCAAGCAATAGTGCTCATCATGTCTCAGCAAATTCCGTCTTGCAATGTAAAATCATCAGCAAAGTTCATCTTGCAATGGCAAAATCATCAGCAAATTCCGTCTTGCAATGGAAAATCATCAGCAAAGTCTGTCTTGCAATGGAAAATCATCATCAAAGTCCGTCTTGCAATGGAAAATCATCATCAAAGTCCGTCTTGCAATGGAAAGTCAACAGCAATACCCGTCTTGCAATGGCAAATCATCAGCAGAGCCCGTCTTGTAACGGTAAATCGTCAGTGTAGCGTTGTGAGAAAATTTTTATCTTTTCATCTTTTGAGTCGCCACCTATATTATTCGTTTGGAAACATAGGAAAACCATTTTGAAAGAGATTTGGGTTCGGGGCTTAGGTTATGGAATGGGTAGGTCAAGGAGCATCCATTCCACCCAATCTGGAGATCGGTCTTGCTAAAGAAAAGAGAGGTTTTCAATCTTTAAAATATATATAATTAAGAAAACAAGTAAACCCTAATCAATTTCTTGATTAGGAATGTCGGATTGTATGCTTCGAGATCGCCTTCATTGACTGAAGGGACTCTAGGCTAATCCTTTTGATGGAATTACACTACTCTAAAATCAATAGAGGGGTTGGGAAGAGAAACAAAAGTTTAAAGGATGATTACCTTTTGAGGGGAGATTCAGACAGAGTTTTGACTCAAGTTTAGAGTTGAAACTTGATACGGACAGAGCTTCGCCTCGATCCTTGACTTGGATCTTGATGCGGACGGAGCTTCGCCTTGGTCCTTTGATTCGGGCTTCGATGTTCATCAATCAACATGGTTGAAGGACGAATTTAGGAGTTGTTTGTGAGTGATTTGAAGGAGTCTTTCGTGGAAAGAAACCAACAAATTTGTGTGTGTTGTGTGTTTTCTTGATCAAGGATCAGAATTGTCGACCCCTGAAATACTGGAAGTCGTCCAATATTTATAGGAGGTTGGAGAGGTGAAGGTGGAGAGGTAAAATCCCCTAGGAAGGTTCCAGAACTCAGTTCTGATTGGATACCCGAATTGATAAGGTTTTATCCAAAAAGAGAGTTTGAAACGGAGAAGGAGAGTGATTTCTGCACATCCTGTCGAGGGGATATCTCGCGCGAGATATGATATCTCGTGCGAGATAACTAGTCTGATGACTATTTTGTCCACTTCAGTTGTTCCGTTAGTCAGTTAGGTCCAAAACTAACGAGGTTAGTTAGAAACTTAACGAAACATGACGAAACTGATATGCTTTCATCAAAACATAAAAGAGAGATGAAGAGTAGTGTAATCATGTAATTATGGGTTCAGAATGGGGTGTCTACAGAGCCCCTCAGTGACAGGTCTTATGAAAGAAGAAGTGTCGTCGATAGAAAAGACATCATTCTGAACACTGGGATGGTCGTGCCGCACGGCTGCCTACGTATCTCTATCGGAGAATCAGACCAAAACCTAGTTCGACTCCAAAACACGAAAAGGTTGCTTTATGTATTTTGAAAATCATTTTTGAAAATCGAAGAGATTTTATTTTTGAAAAGGCAAATCCATACTGAGGAATCAAATCATGACCCAATTTTGAATATACCTGTTTGTCTGAAGATTCGCCTGTTTGGGCTCCGAACCTGCGGGGAAAGATGTTAGAAAACAAAGATTTACCTGTCCGGTCCTTTGCATTCTGTTGGGTTTTAAGACTGAAGTGAGGTGACGATCCTGGAGATTCGGGACCGAGCTTTTATTGAGGTGACGATCCTGGCGATTCAAGACCGAGCTTTTTGTTGAGTAGTACTCGACATACTACTTGTAGATGTTTGACACACCTAATTGGTAACGATCCTGGCGATTCAAGACCGGGCTTTTTGTTGGTGACGATCCTGGTGATTCAAGACTGAGCTTTTTGTTTGGTGAGTACTCGACATACTACCTGTAGATGTTTGACACACCTAATTGGTGACGATCTTGGTGATTCAAGACCGAGCTTTTGTTGGTGACAATCCTGGTAATTCAAGACCGAGCTTTTTGTTTGGTGAGTACTCGACATACTACCTGTAGATGCTTGACACACCTAATTGGTGACGATCCTGGCGATTCAAGACCGAGCTTTTATTGAGGTGAGTATTTGACATACTACCCTAGATGCTTGACACATCTAATTGATGACGATCCACCTGTTTGGGCGTTGGATCGGGCTTTTTGTTGGAATATGCTTGACGCATGGCACTTGACGTGATGGATGCTTGACGCAATGGTTGCTTGACGCAATGGATGCTTGACGCGATGGTTGCTTGACGCTTTTGTTAGAAATTGGTAGTTGTATTGGTGTTTGACCAATATTTGACCAAGTTTCTAGAAGTTTCTATTTTGTAAAAATAGAAATAAGTTGCAAATAATTAATCTACATTTAGTGTAGATTAAAATGGTATATTTATTTTCTCAAAACCAATTTCGGGTGAATGAGAAATTAATGGTTAAAGTTAGCAACTTAATGTTGTTATTTGAAGAGAAGTTGGAATGGAAGAACCATATCCCACATTGCTAGGAAAAGGGAAGTTACTTCACTTTATTAATGTGAGCATCCAAGGAAGGAGATATCAAGTTAATCTCCTTGGGCCAACCTAGTTGGGCCATTGGCACAACCATGCATCCAAGTGGGCTATTGAGCTAGTTTTGTTCTAGCTCAAAATGGACCCACAACCCGCGAAGCGCGCGAAGGGCGGAATGGGCGATTTAGGGCGCACTTTGCACTTCGCATCGTCGCTAGGAGCTAAGGAGCCTTAAACTTTTGACGGAATTCGGATCGGTTCAAATGGGTGTGCCTCGGCTGGGCTAATTGGTTTGGGCCGCCTGGCCGAATGGAATTGGGCCAGCGAGGCTCGGACCAGGTTTGGGCCGAAGTTCAGCATGGGCCGGCAGATGCTTGGCTTGGGTTCGGCCGAATGGCAGTGGGCTGGCTAGTTTGGTTTGGGCCGGCTGGGTTGAGTGGCAATTGGGCCAAGACGGATGTTCAGCAAGGGGGGATGGCACCGGTTTGGACAATGGGTTGTGATGGTTGAGAAAAGGCATGGGGCGACCCATGTCTCTTGGAAGAGGCGGGTCAAGGCTGATGGGCCGACCCAGCAGATCTCCTCCATCCAATTCGCTAAGATCCTACGGTCCAGATTTAATGGGTGCAATTTGTGTCTATTCCCAATAGACACCCCATCTCTTCAATAACTATAAATAGCCCCCTCCTCCTCATTTCATTCCCATCCAAATCATTCAAGCATTATATTCTCTAAAGCATCCTAGCATTCAGAATTCTTGCTTTTTCGAGTCCAAGAAAATCCCGAGTATTCAGTAGTTCGCCCGATAATTTCAGATTTGTTGTGTTGCAATCTGAAATTCCATAAAGTCGTTGTATCTTGGAGACAATTGCCGTAGACCGTGAGCACTCGTATACGGGGCAATATTGTCTTACGGAGAAAGAGTCAAACTCTTGCCTCGACTTAATTTTTGAAATATTATTTTTCGTCCCGTTTCTTTCAAAGCTATTTTTTAAATACACCCTATTTTTCCAACAATCGTAAGACAATATTCTGTGTGTTTAAAGAATGGCATCCGACTCCACCTCCGCTCCTACTCCTCCCCCTGGCTCGGGAACTTCTGTACCTCCCGTCCATACTCCTAACCCAACTCCTGCTGCTCCCATCCATACCCATACAGAGAAACCGGCGAAATTCACCGGTACAGATTTCAAAAGATGGCAGCAGAAGATGTTGTTCTACCTAACCACCCTCAGTTTGGCACGATTCTTGCGAGAATCACCGCCAACGGTTCCAGAAGATGAAGATGACCCACAAGCTAGAGTAGCATTGGACGCATGGAATCATAGCGATTTCCTGTGTCGCAATTATATTCTAAATGGGTTAGATGATGCCCTGTACAATGTGTACTGTGGCATGAAGACTGCAAGAGAGCTTTGGGAATCTCTTGAAAAGAAGTACAAAACGGAAGACGCCGACACTAAGAAATTTATTGTCGGCCGATTCCTAGACTTCAAGATGGTTGATTCCCGAACTGTAATGGATCAGTTACGTGAGTTGCAACTGATCATTGCCGACATCATTGCAGAAGGAATGCAACTCGGGCAATCTTTCCAAGTAGCTGCCATTATAGAGAAGCTACCGCCTCTATGGAAATATTTCAAGATGTACCTCAAGCACAAGAGAAAGGAAATGAAGCTCGAGGACCTGATCGTGAGGCTAAGGATTGAGGAAGACAACCGGAAATCCGAAAGCAAGAGCGGCAGGACTACATCAGTAGAGGCAAAGGTGAACTTGGCTGAAGCTAGTACCAGCAAGAAGAGGAAGGCTACTGGGAATGCTAAAAAGGGGAACAAAAATGCCAAGAAGTTCAAGGGAGGTTGTTATAACTGCGGCAAACCTGGCCATATGGCTAGAGACTGTCGGCATCCCAAAACAAACAACCAGAATGGCAACCGTCCTCAAGCAAATGTGGTAGAAGACAGGACTGTCCCATTAGACCTGTCAGAGCTTGATCTGTACGCTGTAGTGTTTGAAGCCAATCTTGCAAAATTGGATGATAACCCAAGGGAATGGTGGATTGATACCGGAGCAACGCGCCACATCTGTGCAGATCGAGAAAGTTTCTCATCTTATGTTCCCTGTAGTGGAAGGAAGTTGTACATGGGAAATTCTGCAACTTCTAACGTGGTTGGACTCGGCAAGGTGGTGCTGAAAATGACATCCGGCAAAGAACTCACCTTAATGGATGTTCTGCATGTCCCTGTTGGTGTAATGCCCTAGGCTTTAGTTATGTTTAACTGAAAACCGTTATGTATCATCTTTATCGTTTATGATTATTATTTGATTATTATATAGTTTGCATATTTATTGTAATAATCTCCGTCCCTAATTATTAAGAGAATAATTAGTATAATTGTCAATGGATAATCATGTGATGATTATATGCATAAGAGATGCACATTGAAATTATGGGTACTTGTTAGAGAACAAGTGACTGGACATGACCCGCATGAGATTTATGTCATGGTCAAATGTCATACTTAAATCTCATACGGTTACTTCATTTATTTCCTAGACCTAAGACTATCATAACCTTACATATGATGAAAGTCATGTTTGATTTTAGTCAAACGATATCTTAACACGATATCTATAAAGGCTATCATTGGCATGATCGGATTCATGATGGGAAGGATGATAAGTCAAGAAGGAATTTGTCCCTCGGAAGAGAGATGTTATGCTTGGGCCCCTCGATGAGTGATAATGATGAAAGTGTATGGCCGTACCCCAATATGATTGGAATTATCATTATACTCAAGAATCGAGAAAGCATTGAACAATAACAAGTTGACAAGGACCATGACTTGTGTTCAATATAACATCGTGAGACAAAGGGATAAATGGAAGTACACCATTGGAAACGTGAACTCTTACGTTGCATTATTTGGGTAGACATAATGGCTTGCTAGAGTCCGCTTATGTCTTATGAGGTTCGATATGATCGAACTCATTGCCAACATAATGTAATCATATTGGGTCACACACAACTAGAATGAATTGGTTGAACCGGAGGAAGAATAGTTGAGAGTTTCTGTATCTGGCTATATATACCGCGCGACATATTAAGCCAATGGCTTAATATACCGCGCGACATATCAAGCCTGTACGCGTTTTTGACAGCCTGTCTCTCCTAATACGATTAGGAGAGGTATTCTTACTATTGTAGTATAAATACAAGGGTTCTGTCAGACCTAAAAGGTCAGCCGAAATTTTCAATCAAAATTTACAACAAAATACTCTCAATATTCTTCAAGGTTTTAGATCTAGCAATCAACAAGAAATTGTTCTTGGATTCATTCAAAGGTGTGGATACCAAAAGAGGGTCTTCGCTCGTTCATCGATCAAGGCCTAGAGTTCAAGCAAGTTGAAGAACGAAGTTTGTGATTCGATATCACATAATCAAATCGTTCGATAGCTCAAGACCGGAAAGCGTTCCAAGGTTGGTTTAATTCTATCTCATAGGTATTCAAAGTAATTGTATAGAACGGATCCTAGGGCTTCTTGGGTTTTATGTTTTAATGCTTAATTCCGCTGCGCATGGACCCGTAAAACCCAACAGTGGTATCAGAGCCCCGTTCGTATGATTAAGTTTGAATTAACATGCTAGGTTTAAGATATAAATTGTTTATATGCTTATTGCATGTTTTATATGTGATAGAATTTTAATTGTTTATGTGAAACAATGTGAAAATCGTTTTCAATTTATGCTGAATTAAATCTGTAAAAGGGCTGTTTTATGTGATTTAATTGGCTGTAATCTGTATTGGTTCGAATCTGGAAATCCTGTAACCTGGCTGCCTATGTCGTGCGACATATCGAGCCATGTGGAATTCAGGTTAACTGGCCTGTTACGTCGCGCGACATATCAAGCCTCTGGCTGATTATGTCACGCGACATAATAAGCCAAAACTGGGCGTAATCCGGTTGTTCAATTTTTCTCGCTATTACGTGATTGTGTTTACAATCTGATATGTTGATATGAAAATCTGGATGTTATAAAATTGAGTTTATAAGTCCGCGATAGATTGATTCATTGATATACATGATTAATTGATTAAAATGTGATTTTAATAATTATTGCAATGTATATGAAAATCTGGATGTTATAAAATTGAGTTTATAAGTCCATGCTAGATTGATTCATTGATATGCATGATTAATTGATTAAAATATGATTTTAATAATTATTGCGATGCATGAATTATTTGTTCTTAAGTGTTAAGAATTTTATTAGATGTTTAGTTGAAACATTGAATTGTGATTTCCTAAAATGTTTAGTTGAAACATTGCATTATAGTTTCCTAATATGTTTAGATTTAGACATTGTAAATTTTGGATTTTATGATTGTTTATGGAAACAAGTCATAATTACGCGAAATTTTAAAAGGAAACTAATTGTTTATAAAAGGTAGTGATTATGTTGCCAAATCAGAGTTGATTTCTAATTGTGCATGACTAGGAGAGTTCTGTCTAAGGAAGAGTTGGTACTTAAGTAGTCCTTATGGCTCACCTATCTTCCTGGGAACTTACCTGGTGCATGATTTTGACTATCTTTCTGATATGCTTATAATCTACCTTTAAAGAACCTTCATTTAACTTTTAAGTTCTTTATGCCAATCCATGATTTAAACACTTGAGACCACTCGGATAGTTTTGGGTGGGCTTGCCATAGCAAGGTGCTTTGATTCTATTCCGTTTGCGAGCAAGATGAGGAAATGGTGGTTCCTATACGTTTAAAATGGATGAACTTAATTGGGTTATCAAAATGGTTTTGGACCCAAGGCATAAGATGAGATTAAAATATGCTTAGACATATGATGTCTTAAATAAATCTCATAAAAGATCCTAAGAGTCATATATGATATGATTGATGTTTTCTACCTAATTAGTTTGATCTTGAGCGGTGCGCCATAGCGTACTTGAGATCAAATTAAAGATGGATCTTAGTCCTAAGAGTCATATACGATATGATTGATGTTTTTCTACCTAATTAGTTTAATCTTGAGCGGTGCGCCATAGCGTACTTGAGATTAAATTAAAGTTGGATCTTAGCCCACTAAATGCATATTATGCTTATTAGCATTAGAAGGTGTATGATTTAGTGGGAGTATTTGTAAAATACATTATTTGCTCTTAAATGATAAATGTGTTGATATTGATATGTGTTCATATAATTTGTATATTTTGTTGTAGAAATAGCATTACATAATGATAATTGCGATTCGTCCTTATGAAGGACAAAGTTCGAAAGGAACAATACATAATGTGTATGTTCTTGACGAATCCGTTCCTACTGAACCCATTGCAAATGTTGCAAAGGGCAAATAAGGAAGCAACATTAGAAACATAGTGATGATTCTGACAATATTGCTTGCCTTGTATTTGCCACCATGGTTGAAGGCTCTTATGAAGAACCTTGGGCACATGATAACTAATCTTTTGTTCTAGCATAACACAAAAAGGAAATGTTTCAAGTGCAAGCTAGGCAAAAGATATATGTTGTGGTGAAAGTTCTTAATTCATATGATGAAAGAAGGAGCAATCCGCAAATTGTGTTAATGGTTAACACAAGAAAGGGTTCACAAAGGAAGGAAAAGTAGGTAAAGCAAAAGTTGCTAAACCTAGGACAAATGTTGTCAAAGCCGAAGAGGCTAAACCCAAATTGTCTCAAAAGGATGCAGTTTGCTACCAATGCAATAAGATTGGTCATTAGAAGCAAAGTTGCAAGGCTTATTAGGAAGGCCTAAAAGGTGAAGAAGGGCAATATGATTGCTACTACTTCAAGTATCTATATGATAGATATTTTCCTTTCGACTTCTTGTTCTTGGGTATATGATACCGGATTGGATCCCACATTTGTCTAAATGTGCAAGGAGCAAAGAATAGAAAGCTACTCAAATAAGGTAAATTAAACCTAAGCATGGGAATGGAGCAAGAGTTGCAACATTAGCCATAAGGGACTTATGAAGTCATCTTACCTTGTGAAGTAGTACTTGTTTTGAACAAGTATGACTACGTTCCAGATTTGAGTAGGAGTATTATTTCTGTTTCTTAAATGGATGATGAAGGATATAATTTTCTTATTTTCAATAAGAAGTTTTATATTTATTTAATAATATGCCTTATTGTAATGCATATGTCATTAAATGGTCTTCATATCCTCAAAGATGAGAAACAAAATAACATTGAAGATATCTATAATATAAATGGGAAATCTAAACCGAACAATATGAACAACGCGTTCATATGGCATTACCGGCTTGGTCGAATAAATAAGAAACATATATCTAAACTTCATTAACATGGACTTTTAGACTCATATGACCATGAATCATTTGAGGATTTTGGATCTTATTTATTGGGATTATCGACCAAACCACCCTACACTAAAGTAGTGGGAGGGCTAGTAACTTATTAGTCATTATACATAAGATGTATGTGAACTATTAAGTAGCATTGCTAGGGGAGGATTTTGGTATTTCATCATATTTCACCAAAGACTTATCTAGATATGATTATGTCTATCTGATGAAGTCCAAAGGTGAATCGTTTGAGATGTTTCGAACATTTCAAGATGAAGTGCAAAACAACTTGGCAAAACTATTAAGTACTTCGATTGGATCGAGGTAATGAATATTTGAGCCAAGAGTTTGACAATCATCTCAAAACTATGAAATCGTTTCAAAGTTGACTCCAACCGGAACACCACATTGTATGGTGTGTCTGAAAGGAGGAATTGAACCTTGTAGGACATGGTTCGTTCGATGATATGTCAATCAGACTTTCCTATTTCCTATTTCCTTTTGAGGATATGCATTAGAAATAATGCGGTTACACTGAATCGAGTCCCTACTAAATCGGTTCCTAAGGCCCCGCATGAGATGTGGCATGGAAGAAAACTTAGTTTGTCTTTCATGAAGATTTGGGGTTGCGAATCTTATGTAAAGAGACTTGTCTCTTATAAGTTAGCACCAAATCTGACAAGGTTATTTTCGGATATTGATTTTACAATCACAAAGAGAACAAAATGTTTGTTGCTCTACACGATTTGTTTCTTGAGAAATAGTTTCTCAATAAAGAATCTAGTGGGAGTAAAATTAATCTTGAAAGAAGTTCAAGAACCCGAAAATAATATGGAACCAAGAGTAGAGACAGAACCAAGTTCACAAAGGAGTTGTGAAACCGGTTCAAGATGCACAAGTCCATCGTAGATTGGATAGGTTACGATCCGAACTCAAGAAATAGTGATTTCTCGTTGCGGAAAGTGATGAAGTGGAAGTCATTGAGAATGACGATCCTACTTGCTATCAAGAAGCGATGTCCTCTCCTAATTTGGATAAATGGTTAGGAACCATGGAATCCAAAATACAATCCATGTTTAACAATCAAGTTTAATTGGAACTTGATTGGGCTACCTAAAAGTGTAAAAACTAAAGGGTGCAAGTAGGTCTTCAAAGACCAACATGGATGTGAAGGTGTATACTTTCATGACTAAGGATTGTAGCAAAGGGACTTAGGTTAATTCATAGTATTGACTATGTTAAAACCTTTTTCGCCAGTTACAATGTCGAAGTCTGTTAGAATTTCAATTGCCATTATCACATATTGTGACTATGTGATATGACAAATGGATGTCAAACGACTTTCTTTAAATGGAAAGATTATTAAGGATGTGTATAGTACACAACCCGAATAGTTTGACGATCCAAGAAACTCTAATAGAGTATGCATGTTGCAAAGATCCATGAGATGGGTTGAAGCAAGCTTAAAGGAATTGGAATCTTTGTTTTGATGAATTGGTCAAAGAGTTTGACTTTATCAAGTACAAAGATGAACCTTGTGTATGCATGAAATTCAGTGGGAGCATGGTATTATTTCCATTGTTTATTACAATAATATCTTACTCATTTGAAAAACAAGTTCCGACACTTAAGACTGTTAAGTCTTGGTCAAGGAAAGGTTTCTCAATGAAAGATATGGGTAAAGCCGCTTACATCCTTGGCATCAAGATCTATAGAAATAGATCTAGAAGGATAAATTGGTTTGAGTCAATGTGTTCACATTGACAAGGTTCTTAGAAGAGTCTAAGAAAAGTGGCTTGTCAATGGATCATGGTATTTTCTCTTAAGCAATACTCATTGTCTTATGACAATTGATGAGCAAAAGGGAATGAATGAAGTTCCATATGCTTCGGCATTTGGATCTGTCATGTATGCCATAATTTGTACTAGACCCAACGTCTCATATGCTTTGAGCATGATGAGTCGATACCAATCTGATCCTGTGATGAGAACCATTGGATGGCAGTCAAGATGATCCTTAAGTACTTAAGAAGAACTAAGGATACGTTCTTGGGATTTGGAAGATTGGAAGTTAATCTTGTTGTAAGGGTTACATAGGTGCTAGCTTCCAAACTAACAAAGTTATTTTAAAATCGCAATTAGAATTTGTGTTTGTACTTATTAGAGGTGCAGTTTTGATTGGAAGAGTTCCAAACAGAAATTGTAGCCGATTCTACTACTAAGGCCATACTTTAGCAACATATGATGTAGCTGAAAGAGGCAGTTTGGATCAAAAGTTCATTTAGTATTTTGGAAATACTTCAAGTGGTTTTCCAAGTATCACTAATCGGTGAAACTTTTGTTATGACAATAGTGGTGCCACTTGTGCAAACAATGGAACCAAGGTCACAACAGTGATCCAAACACTCACTTAGACGTTCTTCGAGGAATTCATAAAGAATGAGAAGACGTTAAAATATACAAAGTATCAACCGATGATGACATAAGGGACTCACTTACAAAGACACTCGCATAGGCAGAAGCATGATGGGCATGTTAGATCCATGAGTATTCGATACATAAATGGAGCCTAGTGCAAGTGGGAGACTGTTGGTGTAATGCCCTAGGCTTTAGTTATGTTTAACTGAAAACCGTTATGTATCATCTTTATCGTTTATGATTATTATTTGATTATTATATAGTTTGCATATTTATTGTAATAATCTCCGTCCCTAATTATTAAGAGAATAATTAGTATAATTGTCAATGGATAATCATGTGATGATTATATGCATAAGAGATGCACATTGAAATTATGGGTACTTGTTAGAGAACAAGTGACTGGACATGACCCGCATGAGATTTATGTCATGGTCAAATGTCATACTTAAATCTCATACGGTTACTTCATTTATTTCCTAGACCTAAGACTATCATAACCTTACATATGATGAAAGTCATGTTTGATTTTAGTCAAACGATATCTTAACACGATATCTATAAAGGCTATCATTGGCATGATCGGATTCATGATGGGAAGGATGATAAGTCAAGAAGGAATTTGTCCCTCGGAAGAGAGATGTTATGCTTGGGCCCCTCGATGAGTGATAATGATGAAAGTGTATGGCCGTACCCCAATATGATTGGAATTATCATTATACTCAAGAATCGAGAAAGCATTGAACAATAACAAGTTGACAAGGACCATGACTTGTGTTCAATATAACATCGTGAGACAAAGGGATAAATGGAAGTACACCATTGGAAACGTGAACTCTTACGTTGCATTATTTGGGTAGACATAATGGCTTGCTAGAGTCCGCTTATGTCTTATGAGGTTCGATATGATCGAACTCATTGCCAACATAATGTAATCATATTGGGTCACACACAACTAGAATGAATTGGTTGAACCGGAGGAAGAATAGTTGAGAGTTTCTGTATCTGGCTATATATACCGCGCGACATATTAAGCCAATGGCTTAATATACCGCGCGACATATCAGGCCAGTACGCGTTTTTGACACTGTCTGCTAATACGATTAGGAGAGGTATTCTTACTATTGTAGTATAAATACAAGGGTTCTGTCAGACCTAAAAGGTCAGCCGAAATTTTCAATCAAAATTTACAACAAAATACTCTCAATATTCTTCAAGGTTTTAGATCTAGCAATCAACAAGAAATTGTTCTTGGATTCATTCAAAGGTGTGGATACCAAAAGAGGGTCTTCGCTCGTTCATCGATCAAGGCCTAGAGTTCAAGCAAGTTGAAGAACGAAGTTTGTGATTCGATATCACATAATCAAATCGTTCGATAGCTCAAGACCGGAAAGCGTTCCAAGGTTGGTTTAATTCTATCTCATAGGTATTCAAATTAATTGTATAGAACGGATCCTAGGGCTTCTTGGGTTTTATGTTTTAATGCTTAATTCCGCTGCGCATGGACCCGTAAAACCCAACAGTGGTATCAGAGCCCCGTTCGTATGATTAAGTTTGAATTAACATGCTAGGTTTAAGATATAAATTGTTTATATGCTTATTGCATGTTTTATATGTGATAGAATTTTTAATTGTTTATGTGAAACAATGTGAAAATCGTTTTCAATTTATGCCGAATTAAATCAGTAAAAGGATGTTTTACGTGATTTAATTACATGTAATCTGTATTGGTTCGAACTGAAATCTCAGCTTGGCCGCCTATGTCGCGCGACATATCGAGCCATGTGGAATTCAGGTTAAGCGGCTGTTACGTCGCGCGACATATCAAGCCTCTGGCCGATTATGTCACGCGACATAATAAGCCAAAACCGGCGTAATCACTTGTTCAATTTTTCGCTATTCTGTGATTGTGTTTACAATCTGATATGTTGATATGAAAATCTGGATGTTATAAAATTGAGTTTATAAGTCCGCGATAGATTGATTCATTGATATACATGATTAATTGATTAAAATGTGATTTTAATAATTATTGCAATGTATATGAAAATCTGGATGTTATAAAATTGAGTTTATAAGTCCATGCTAGATTGATTCATTGATATGCATGATTAATTGATTAAAATATGATTTTAATAATTATTGCGATGCATGAATTATTTGTTCTTAAGTGTTAAGAATTTTATTAGATGTTTAGTTGAAACATTGAATTGTGATTTCCTAAAATGTTTAGTTGAAACATTGCATTATAGTTTCCTAATATGTTTAGATTTAGACATTGTAAATTTTGGATTTTATGATTGTTTATGGAAACAAGTCATAATTACGCGAAATTTTAAAAGGAAACTAATTGTTTATAAAAGGTAGTGATTATGTTGCCAAATCGTAGTTGATTTCTAATTGTGCATGACTAGGAGAGTTACGTCTAAGGAAGAGTTGGTACTTAAGTAGTCCTTATGGCTCACCTATCTTCCCGGGAACTTACCCGGTGCATGATTATGACTGTCTTTCTGATATGCTTATAATCTACCTTTAAAGAACCTTCATTTAACTTTTAAGTTCTTTATGCCAATCCATGATTTAAACACTTGAGACCACTCGGATAGTTTTGGGTGGGCTTGCCATAGCAAGGTGCTTTGATTCTATTCCGTTTGCGAGCAAGATGAGGAAATGGTGGTTCCTATACGTTTAAAATGGATGAACTTAATTGGGTTATCAAAATGGTTTTGGACCCAAGGCATAAGATGAGATTAAAATATGCTTAGACATATGATGTCTTAAATAAATCTCATAAAAGATCCTAAGAGTCATATATGATATGATTGATGTTTTCTACCTAATTAGTTTGATCTTGAGCGGTGCGCCATAGCGTACTTGAGATCAAATTAAAGATGGATCTTAGTCCTAAGAGTCATATACGATATGATTGATGTTTTTCTACCTAATTAGTTTAATCTTGAGCGGTGCGCCATAGCGTACTTGAGATTAAATTAAAGTTGGATCTTAGCCCATTAAATGCATATTATGCTTATTAGCATTAGAAGGTGTATGATTTAGTGGGAGTATTTGTAAAATACATTATTTGCTCTTAAATGATAAATGTGTTGATATTGATATGTGTTCATATAATTTGTATATTTTGTTGTAGAAATAGCATTACATAATGATAATTGCGATTCGTCCTTATGAAGGACAAAGTTCGAAAGGAACAATACATAATGTGTATGTTCTTGACGAATCTGTTCCTACTGAATCCATTGCAAATGTTGCAAAGGGCAAATAAGGAAGCAACATTAGAAACATAGTGATGATTCTGACAATATTGCTTGCCTTGTATTTGCCACCATGGTTGAAGGCTCTTATGAAGAACCTTGAGCACATGATAACTATTCCTTTTGTTATAGCATAACGCAAAAAGGAAATGTTCCAAATGCAAGCTAGGCAAAAGATATATGTTGTGGTGAAAGCTCTTAATTCATATGATGAAAGAAGGAGCAATCCGCAAATTGTGTTAATGGTTAACACAAGAAAGGGTTCACAAAGGAAGGAAAAGTAGGTAAAGCAAAAGTTGCTAAACCTAGGACAAAAGTTGTCAAAGCCGAAGAGGCTAAACCCAAATTGTCTCAAAAGGATGCAGTTTGCTACCAATGCAATAAGATTGGTCATTAGAAGCAAAGTTGCAAGGCTTATTAGGAAGGCCTAAAAGGTGAAGAAGGGCAATATGATTGCTACTACTTCAAGTATCTATATGATAGATATTTTCCTTTCGACTTCTTGTTCTTGGGTATATGATACCGGATTGGATCCCACATTTGTCTAAATGTGCAAGGAACAAAGAATAGAAAGCTACTCAAATAAGGTAAATTAAACCTAAGCATGGGAATGGAGCAAGAGTTGCAACATTAGCCATAAGGGACTTATGAAGTCACTTTGCCTTGTGAAGTAGTACTTGTTTTGAACAAGTATGACTACGTTCCGGATTTGAGTAGGAGTATTATTTCCGTTTCTTAAATGGATGATGAAGGATATAATTTTCTTATTTTCAATAAGAAGTTTTATATTTATTTAATAATATGCCTTATTGTATTGCATATGTCATTAAATGGTCTTCATATCCTTAAAGATGAGAAACAAAATAATATTGAAGATATCTATAATATAAATGGGAAATCTAAACCGAACAATATGAACAAAGCGTTCATATGGCATTGCCGGCTTGGTCAAATAAATAAGAAACATATATCTAAACTCCATTAACATGGACTTTTAGACTCATATGACCATGAATCATTTGAGGATTTTGGATCTTATTTATTGGGATTATCGACCAAACCACCCTACACTAAAGTAGTGGGAGGGCTAGTGACTTATTAGTCATTATACATAAGATGTATGTGAACTATTAAGTAGCATTGCTAGGGGAGGATTTCGGTATTTCATCACATTTTACTAAAGACTTATCTAGATATGACTATGTCTATCTGATGAAGTCCAAAGGTGAGTCGTTTGAGATGTTTCGAACATTTCAAAGATGAAGTACAAAATAATTTGGCAAAATTATTAAGTACTTCGATTAGATCGAGGTAATGAATATTTGAGCCAAAAGTTTGACAATCATCTCAAAACTATGAAATCGTTTCAAAGTTGACTCCACCCGGAACACCACATTGTATGGTGTGTCTGAAAGGAGGAATTGAATCTTGTAGGACTTGGTTCGTTCGATGATGTGTCAATCAGACTTTCCTATTTCCTATTTCCTTTTGAGGATATGCATTAGAAATAATGCGGTTACACCGAATCGAGTCCCTACTAAATCGGTTCCTAAGGCCCCACATGAGATGTGGCATGGAAGAAAACTTAGTTTGTCTTTCATGAAGATTTGGGGTTGCGAATCTTATGTAAAGAGACTTGTCTCTTATAAGTTAGCACCAAATCTGACAAGGTTATTTTCGGATATTGATTTTACAATCACAAAGAGAACAAAATGTTTGTTGCTCTACACGATTTGTTTCTTGAGAAATAGTTTCTCAATAAAGAATCTAGTGGGAGTAAAATTAATCTTGAAAGAAGTTCAAGAACCCGAAAATAATATGGAACCAAGAGTAGAGACAGAACCAAGTTCACAAAGGAGTTGTGAAACCGGTTCAAGATGCACAAGTCCATCGTAGATTGGATAGGTTACGATCCGAACTCAAGAAATAGTGATTTCTCGTTGCGGAAAGTGATGAAGTGGAAGTCATTGAGAATGACGATCCTACTTGCTATCAAGAAGCGATGTCCTCTCCTAATTTGGATAAATGGTTAGGAACCATGGAATCCAAATTACAATCCATGTTTAACAATCAAGTTTAATTGGAACTTGATTGGGCTACCTAAAAGTGTAAAAACTAAAGGGTGCAAGTAGGTCTTCAAAGACCAACATGGATGTGAAGGTGTATACTTTCATGACTAAGGATTGTAGCAAAGGGATTTAGGTTAATTCATAGTATTGACTATGTTAAAACCTTTTCGCCGATTACAATGTCGAAGTCTGTTAGAATTTCAATTGCCATTATCACATATTGTGACTATGTGATATGACAAATGGATGTCAAACGACTTTCTTTAAATGGAAAGATTATTAAGGATGTGTATAGTACACAACCCGAATAGTTTGACGATCCAAGAAACTCTAATAGAGTATGCATGTTGCAAAGATCCATGAGATGGGTTGAAGCAAGCTTCAAGGAATTGGAATCTTTGTTTTGATGAATTGGTCAAAGAGTTTGACTTTATCAAGTACAAAGATGAACCTTGTGTATGCATGAAATTCAGTGGGAGCATGGTATTATTTCCATTGATTATTACAATAATATCTTACTCATTTGAAAAACAAGTTCCGACACTTAAGACTGTTAAAGTCTTGGTCAAGGAAAGGTTTCTCAATGAAAGATATGGGTAAAGCCGCTTACATCCTTGGCATCAAGATCTATAGAAATAGATCTAGAAGGATAAATTGGTTTGAGTCAAAGTGTTCACATTGACAAGGTTCTTAGAAGAGTCTAAGAAAAGTAGCTTGTCAATGGGTCATGGTATTTTCTCTTAAGCAATACTCATTGTCTTATGACAATTGATGAGCAAAAGGGAATGAATGAAGTTCCATATGCTTCGGCATTTGGATCTGTCATGTATGCCATAATTTGTACTAGACCCAACGTCTCATACGCTTTGAGCATGATGAGTCGATACCAATCTGATCATGTGATGAGAACCATTGGATGGCAGTCAAGATGATCCTTAAGTACTTAAGAAGAACTAAGGATACATTCTTGGGATTTGGAAGATTGGAAGTTAATCTTGTTGTAAGGGTTACATAGGTGCTAGCTTCCAAACTAACAAAGTTATTTTAAAATCGCAATTAGAATTTATGTTTGTGCTTATTAGAGGTGCAGTTTTGATTGGAAGAGTTCCAAGCAGAAATTGTAGCCGATTCTACTACTAAGGCCATACTTTAGCAACATATGATGTAGCCGAAAGAGGCGCTTGGATCAAAAGTTCATTTAGTATTTTGGAAATACTTCAAGTGTTTTTCCAAGTATCACTAATCGGTGAAACTTTTGTTATGACAATAGTGGTGCCACTTGTGCAAACAATGGAACCAAGGTCACAACAGTGATCCAAACACTCACTTAGACGTTCTTCGAGGAATTCATAAAGAATGAGAAGACGTTAAAATATACAAAGTATCAACCGATGATGACATAAGGGACTCACTTACAAAGACACTCGCATAGGCGAAGCATGATGGGCATGTTAGATCCATGAGTATTCGATACATAAATGGAGCCTAGTGCAAGTGGGAGACTGTTGGTGTAATGCCCTAGGCTTTAGTTATGTTTAATCGAAAACCGTTATGTATCATCTTTATCGTTTATGTTTATTATTTGATTATTATATAGTTTGCATATTTATTGTAATAATCTCCGTCCCTAATTATTAAGAGAATAATTAGTATAATTGTCAATGGATAATCATGTGATGATTATATGCATAAGAGATGCACATTGAAATTATGGGTACTTGTTAGAGAACAAGTGATCGGACATGACCCGCATGAGATTTATGTCATGGTCAAATGTCATACTTAAATCTCATACGGTTACTTCATTTATTTCCTAGACCTAAGATTATCGTAACCTTACATATGATGAAAGTCATGTTTGATTTTAGTCAAACGATATCTTAACACGATATCTATAAAGACTATCATTGGCATGATCGGATTCATGATGGGAAGGATGATAAGTCAAGAAGGAATTTGTCCCTCGGAAGAGAGATGTTATGCTTGGGCCCTCGATGAGTGATAATGATGAAAGTGTATGGCCGTACCCCAATATGATTGGAATTATCATTATACTCAAGAATCGAGAAAGCATTGAACAATAACAAGTTGACAAGGACCATGACTTGTGTTCAATATAACATCGTGAGACAAAGGGATAAATGGAAGTACACCATTGGAAACGTGAACTCTTACGTTGCATTATTTGGGTAGACATAATGGCTTGCTAGAGTCCGCTTATGTCTTATGAGGTTCGATATGATCGAACTCATTGCCAACATAATGTAATCCTATTGGGTCACACACAACTAGAATGAATTGGTTAAACCGGAGGAAGAATAGTTGAGAGTTTCTGTATCTGGCTATATATACCGCGCGACATATTAAGCCAATGGCTTAATATACCGCGCGACATATCAAGCCTGTACGCGTTTTTGACAGCCTGTCTCTCCTAATACGATTAGGAGAGGTATTCTTACTATTGTAGTATAAATACAAGGGTTCTGTCAGACCTAAAAGGTCAGCCGAAATTTTCAATCAAAATTTACAACAAAATACTCTCAATATTCTTCAAGGTTTTAGATCTAGCAATCAACAAGAAATTGTTCTTGGATTCATTCAAAGGTGTGGATACCAAAAGAGGGTCTTCGCTCGTTCATCGATCAAGGCCTAGAGTTCAAGCAAGTTGAAGAACGAAGTTTGTGATTCGATATCACATAATCAAATCGTTCGATAGCTCAAGACCGGAAAGCGTTTCAAGGTTGGTTTAATTCTATCTCATAGGTATTCAAATTAATTGTATAGAACGGATCCTAGGGCTTCTTGGGTTTTATGTTTTAATGCTTAATTCCGCTCGCATGGACCCGTAAAACCCAACAAAGTGGTATCGTGAGCCCCGTTCGTATGGTTAAGTTTGAATTAACATGCTAGATTTAAGATATAAATTGTTTATATGCTTATTGCATGTTTTTGTATGCGATAGAATTTTTAATTGTTTATGTGAAACAATGTGAAAATCGTTTTCGAATATGCCGAATTAAATCTGTAAAAGGGATGTTTTACGTGATTTAATTACATGTAATCTGTATTGGTTCGAATCTGAAATCCTGTTACTTGGCCGCTCATGTCGCGCGACATGTTGAGCCATGTGGAATTCATGTTAACCGGCTGTTAGGTCGCGCGACATATCAAGCCTCGGCCGATTATGTCACGCGACATAATAAGCCAAAACCGGCGTAATCGGTTTGTTCAATTTTTCGCTATTCTCGTGATTGTGTTTACAATCCGATATGTTCATATAAAAATCTGGATGTTATAAAATTGAGTTTATAAGTCCGCGATAGATTGATTCATTGATATACATGATTAATTGATTAAAATGTGATTTTAATAATTATTGCAATGTATATGAAAATCTGGATGTTATAAAATTGAGTTTATAAGTCCATGCTAGATTGATTCATTGATATGCATGATTAATTGATTAAAATATGATTTTAATAATTATTGCGATGCATGAATTATTTGTTCTTAAGTGTTAAGAATTTTATTAGATGTTTAGTTGAAACATTGAATTGTGATTTCCTAAAATGTTTAGTTGAAACATTGCATTATAGTTTCCTAATATGTTTAGATTTAGACATTGTAAATTTTGGATTTTATGATTGTTTATGGAAACAAGTCATAATTACGCGAAATTTTAAAAGGAAACTAATTGTTTATAAAAGGTAGTGATTATGTTGCCAAATCGAGTTGATTTCTAATTGTGCATGACTAGGAGAGTTCTGTCTAAGGAAGAGTTGGTACTTAAGTAGTCCTTGTGGCTCACCTATCTTCCTGGGAACTTACCTGGTGCATAATTATGACTATCTTTGCCGATATGCTTATAATCTACCTTAAAGAACCTTCATTTAACTTTTAAGTTCTTTATGCCAATCCATGATTTAAACACTTGAGACCACTCGGATAGTTTTGGGTGGGCTTGCCATAGCAAGGTGCTTTGATTCTATTCCGTTTGCGAGCAAGATGAGGAAATGGTGGTTCCTATACGTTTAAAATGGATGAACTTAATTGGGTTATCAAAATGGTTTTGGACCCAAGGCATAAGATGAGATTAAAATATGCTTAGACATATGATGTCTTAAATAAATCTCATAAAAGATCCTAAGAGTCATATATGATATGATTGATGTTTTCTACCTAATTAGTTTGATCTTGAGCGGTGCGCCATAGCGTACTTGAGATCAAATTAAAGATGGATCTTAGTCCTAAGAGTCATATACGATATGATTGATGTTTTTCTACCTAATTAGTTTAATCTTGAGCGGTGCGCCATAGCGTACTTGAGATTAAATTAAAGTTGGATCTTAGCCCATTAAATGCATATTATGCTTAATAGCATTGGAAGGTGTATGATTTAGTGGGAGTATTTGTAAAATACATTATTTGCTCTTAAATGATAAATGTGTTGATATTGATATGTGTTCATATAATTTGTATATTTTGTTGTAGAAATAGCATTACATAATGATAATTGCGATTCGTCCTTATGAAGGACAAAGTTCGAAAGGAACAATACATAATGTGTATGTTCTTGACGAATCCGTTCCTACTGAACCCATTGCAAATGTTGCAAAGGGCAAATAAGGAAGCAACATTAGAAACATATTGATGATTCTGACAATATTGCTTGCCTTGAATTTGCCACCATGGTTAAAGGCTCTTATGAAGAACCTTGAGCACATGATAACTATTCCTTTTGTTATAGCATAACGCAAAAAGGAAATGTTCCAAATGCAAGCTAGGCAAAAGATATATGTTGTGGTGAAAGCTCTTAATTCATATGATGAAAGAAGGAGCAATCCGCAAATTGTGTTAATGGTTAACACAAGAAAGGGTTCACAAAGGAAGGAAAAGTAGGTAAAGCAAAAGTTGCTAAACCTAGGACAAAAGTTGTCAAAGCCGAAGAGGCTAAACCCAAATTGTCTCAAAAGGATGCAGTTTGCTACCAATGCAATAAGATTGGTCATTAGAAGCAAAGTTGCAAGGCTTATTAGGAAGGCCTAAAAGGTGAAGAAGGGCAATATGATTGCTACTACTTCAAGTATCTATATGATAGATATTTTCCTTTCGACTTCTTGTTCTTGGGTATATGATACCGGATTGGATCCCACATTTGTATAAATGTGCAAGGAGCAAAGAATAGAAAGCTACTCAAATAAGGTAAATTAAACCTAAGCATGGGAATGGAGCAAGAGTTGCAACATTAGCCATAAGGGACTTATGAAGTCACTTTGCCTTGTGAAGTAGTACTTGTTTTGAACAAGTATGACTACGTTCCGGATTTGAGTAGGAGTATTATTTCCGTTTCTTAAATGGATGATGAAGGATATAATTTTCTTATTTTCAATAAGAAGTTTTATATTTATTTAATAATATGCCTTATTGTAATGCATATGTCATTAAATGGTCTTCATATCCTTGATGATGAGAAACAAAATAATATTGAAGATATCTATGATATAAATGGGAAATCTAAACCGAACAATATGAACAAAGCGTTTATATGGCATTGCCGGCTTGGTCAAATAAATAAGAAACATATATCTAAACTCCATTAACATGGACTTTTAGACTCATATGACCATGAATCATTTGAGGAATGTGGATCTTATTTATTGAGATTATCGACCAAACCACCCTACACTAAAGTAGTGGGAGGGCTAGTGACTTATTGGTCATTATACATGAGATGTATGTGGACCATTAAGAAGCATTGCTAGGGAAGATTTCGGTATTTCATCACATTTCACTAAAGACTTATCTAGATATGACTATGTCTATCAGATAAAGTCCAAAGGTGAATCGTTTGAGATGTTTTGAACATTTCAAAGATGAAGTACAAAATAACTTGGTAAAACTGTTAAGTACTTCGATTAGATCGAGGTAATGAATATTTGAGCCAAGAATTTGACAATCATCTCAAAACTATGAAATCGTTTCAAAGTTGACTCCACCCGGAACACCACATTGTATGGTGTGTCTGAAAGGAGGAATTGAATCTTGTAGGACATGGTTCGTTCGATGATGTGTCAATTAGACTTTCCTATTTCCTATTTCCTTTTGAGGATATGCATTAGAAATAATGCGATTACACTGAATCGAGTCCCTACTAAATCGGTTCCTAAGGCCCCACATGAGATGTGGCATGGAAGAAAACTTAGTTTGTCTTTCATGAAGATTTGGGGTTGCGAATCTTATGTAAAGAGACTTGTCTCTTATAAGTTAGCACCAAATTCGACAAGGTTATTTTCGGATATTGATTTTACAATCACAAAGAGAACAAAATATTTGTTGCTCTACACGATTTGTTTCTTGAGAAATAGTTTCTCAATAAAGAATCTAGTGGGAGTAAAATTAATCTTGAAAGAAGTTCAAGAACCCGAAAATAATATGGAACCAAGAGTAGAGACAGAACCAAGTTCACAAAGGAGTTGTGAAACCGGTTCAAGATGCACAAGTCCATCGTAGATTGGATAGGTTACGATCCGAACTCAAGAAATAGTGATTTCTCGTTGCGGAAAGTGATGAAGTGGAAGTCATTGAGAATGACGATCCTACTTGCTATCAAGAAGCGATGTCCTCTCCTAATTTGGATAAATGGTTAGGAACCATGGAATCCAAATTACAATCCATGTTTAACAATCAAGTTTGGAACTTGATTGGGCTACCTAAAAGTGTAAAAACTAAAGGGTGCAAGTAGGTCTTCAAAGACCAACATGGATGTGAAGGTGTATACTTTCATGACTAAGGATTGTAGCAAAGGGATTTAGGTTAATTCATAGTATTGACTATGTTGAAACCTTTTTCGCCAGTTACAATGTCGAAGTCTGTTAGAATTTCAATTGCCATTATCACATATTGTGACTATGTGATATGACAAATGGATGTCAAACGACTTTCTTTAAATGGAAAGATTATTAAGAATGTGTATAGTACACAACCCGAATAGTTTGACGATCCAAGAAACTCTAATAGAGTATGCATGTTGCAAAGATCCATGAGATGGGTTGAAGCAAGCTTAAAGGAATTGGAATCTTCGTTTTGATGAATTGGTCAAAGAGTTTGACTTTATCAAGTACGAAGATGAACCTTGTGTATGCATGAAATTCAGTGGGAGCATGGTATTATTTCTATTGTTTATTACAATGATATCTTACTCATTGGAAAAAAATAAGTTCCGATACTTAAGACTGTTAAGTCTTGGTCAAGGAAAGGTTTCTCAATGAAAGATATGGGTAAAGCCGCTTACATCCTTGGCATCAAGATCTATAGAGATAGATCTAGAAGGATAAATTGGTTTGAGTCAAAGTGTTCACATTGACAAGATTCTTAGAAGAGTCTAAGAAAAGTGGCTTGTCAATGGGTCATGGTATTTTCTCTTAAGCAATACTCATTGTCTTATGACAATTGATGAGCAAAAGGGAATGAATGAAGTTCCATATGCTTCGGCATTTGGATCTGTCATGTATGCCATAATTTGTACTAGACCCAACGTCTCATATGCTTTGAGCATGATGAGTCGATACCAATCTGATCCTGTGATGAGAACCATTGGATGGCAGTCAAGATGATCCTTAAGTACTTAAGAAGAACTAAGGATACGTTCTTGGGATTTGGAAGATTGGAAGTTAATCTTGTTGTAAGGGTTACATAGGTGCTAGCTTCCAAACTAACAAAGTTATTTTAAAATCGCAATTAGAATTTGTGTTTGTGCTTATTAGAGGTGCAGTTTTGATTGGAAGAGTTCCAAACAGAAATTGTAGCCGATTCTACTACTAAGGCCATACTTTAGCAACATATGATGTAGCTGAAAGAGGCAGTTTGGATCAAAAGTTCATTTAGTATTTTGGAAATACTTCAAGTGTTTTTCCAAGTATCACTAATCGGTGAAACTTTTGTTATGACAATAGTGGTGCCACTTGTGCAAACAATGGAACCAAGGTCACAACAGTGATCCAAACACTCACTTAGACGTTCTTCGAGGAATTCATAAAGAATGAGAAGACGTTAAAATATACAAAGTATCAACCGATGATGACATAAGGGACTCACTTACAAAGACACTCGCATAGGCAGAAGCATGATGGGCACGTTAGATCCATGAGTATTCGATACATAAATGGAGCCTAGTGCAAGTGGGAGACTGTTGGTGTAATGCCCTAGGCTTTAGTTATGTTTAACTGAAAACCGTTATGTATCATCTTTATGGTTTATGTTTATTATTTGATTATTATATAGTTTGCATATTTATTGTAATAATCTCCGTCCCTAATTATTAAGAGAATAATTAGTATAATTGTCAATGGATAATCATGTGATGATTATATGCATAAGAGATGCACATTGAAATTATGGGTACTTGTTAGAGAACAAGTGACTGGACATGACCCGCATGAGATTTATGTCATGGTCAAATGTCATACTTAAATCTCATACGGTTACTTCATTTATTTCCTAGACCTAAGATTATCGTAACCTTACATATGATGAAAGTCATGTTTGATTTTAGTCAAACGATATCTTAACACGATATCTATAAAGACTATCATTGGCATGATCGGATTCATGATGGGAAGAATGATAAGTCAAGAAGGAATTTGTCCCTCGGAAGAGAGATGTTATGCTTGGGCCCCTCGATGAGTGATAATGATGAAAGTGTATGGCCGTACCCCAATATGATTGGAATTATCATTATACTCAAGAATCGAGAAAGCATTGAACAATAACAAGTTGACAAGGACCATGACTTGTGTTCAATATAACATCGTGAGACAAAGGGATAAATGGAAGTACACCATTGGAAACATGAACTCTTACGTTGCATTATTTGGGTAGACATAATGGCTTGCTAGAGTCCGCTTATGTCTTATGAGGTTCGATATGATCGAACTCATTGCCAACATAATGTAATCCTATTGGGTCACACACAACTAGAATGAATTGGTTAAACCGGAGGAAGAATAGTTGAGAGTTTCAGATCCGGCTATATATACCGCGCGACATATTAAGCCAATGGCTTAATATACCGCGCGACATAATAGGCCAATACGCGGTTTGACAGCCTGTCTCTCCTAATACGATTAGGAGAGGTATTCCTACTATTGTAGTATAAATACAAGGGTTCTGTCAGACCTAAAAGGTCAGCCGAAATTTTCAATCAAATTACACAACAAAATACTCTTAATATTCTTCAAGGTTTTAGATCTAGCAATCATCAAGAAGTTGTTCTTGGATTCATTCAAAGGTGTGGATACCAAAAGAGGGTCTTCGCTCGTTCATCGATCAAGGCCTAGAGTTCAAGCAAGTTGAAGAACGAAGTTTGTGATTCGATATCACATAATCAAATCGTTCGATAGCTCAAGACCGGAAAGCGTTTCAAGGTTGGTTTAATTCTATCTCATAGGAATTTAAATTAATTGTATAGAACGGATCCTAGGGCTTCTTGGGTTTTATGTTTTAATGCTTAATTCCGCTGCGCATGGACCCGTAAAACCCAACAAAACCCACATGTTCTCCAGATTCCTCCTCTGCGAACTCGGCTCCGGCATACTCATCATCCTCCTCCCCTACTTCATCTTCCTCCTCTAAGAATGCAGCAGTCTTCCTACTGGGGCAAACGTTGGACCTATGCCCATACCCTTGACAGCGAAAACACTTATCTCCCGTCGGTTTGGCATACGGATTTGCTGTTTTCTGTACCGGCGCCTTGCCCCCTGTCGGGTTGCTTGCTGCTGCACTGTTCCCTGCAGAGCTACTAGTCGCCCCCTTCTCCTTGTTACTCCCTTCATCAGCACCACCTTGCGGACTCCATTTGCGAAAAGGAGCATTAAAGACCCTTGTACTCGACTTCTCCATAAGCTCCGCTTTCAAGGCCAGAGTAGAAGCATCTGTCAAATTCCGTACTTGATGCAAACCCATCTTGTCTTGTATTGAGCCCTTCAGACCATTGATGTAGCGTGCAACCTTCTGCTCCTCAGACTCGTCAATCTCCACCCTTGCAGTGTACCTCTGAAACTCAGTAGTATACTCATCAACCGTCCTCTTGCCTTGTACACAATTGAGATATAACTTATACAAAATTTGCTCATAATCTGCGGGCAAAAACCTTCCGGAGATCAACTGCTTCATCCGCCTCCAAGTCCTAACTGGCTCCTTCCCTTGTCGTCGTCTCTGTACTACCAGTTTATCCCACCAAACTGCAGCAGTACTCTTCAAACGAATCGCTACCATCTTTACCTGTTTATTAGCAGGTACTTCCATGACCTCAAAGAAGCGATCGACATTAGTCTGCCAGTCTAGAAAATCCTCTATACCCATAGTTCCATAAAAATAAGGGATTTCAGCCTTAATTTTATAATCATGGCGATTTTGATTGTTACCTTGTTCTCCATCATCCTCCACGACTTCTTCCTCCGAACTGGACCCATCTTCTTCCCGATTTTCAGCCCTCTGAGGACGTCGAACGGGTTCTTCCCTGTCTCCTTCACCCCTACGGTCTCGATTATCATTCCGATCCCGTTGAGCAGCAACCAACGCGGCGATCTGTGTCGTCAACGCAGCGATGGCGTTAGTAATCCCCTCAATATCAGCCTTGGTAGCCTGATCTCCCATAATCCCTCAGTATGGTGAAAAGACAGGATATAACATGGCTCTGATACCAACTGACGCAGCGCGGAAGCAATACGATTCGTGTTTAGCGCACTAAACACAAGAATTCACAAGCAATGAATCCTCAAGAACACAAATCTGGAATCCAACAGAAAATTAAAGAGAAATCTCTTTGAATTGAAAATCAATAATGAATAAGTTGTTTACCAAAATAAAAAGACTAAGTATTTATACTCCTACCTAGGCAGCAAATAAAAGAGTTCCCAAAAACAATAAAATACCAAAACTAATGAATTTTCCGTAATTAAAACGAAATCAGTCTTCAAAACTCCGTCACGAGCGCGGCCGCCCTTAGGCCCAGCGCGGTCGCGCACCTTGGCCGAGACTCACGCCAGTTCTTCCTCGTCTTCAGCGCGGTCGCCCTCCCTCCGAGCGGGGTCGCGCATCTTGGCCGAAACTGCTGCCTGGTTGTCACTGTCTTGAGCGCGGCCGCTCTCCCCCATGAGCGCGGTCGCTCTCGCTCCTGTATCACTCTCCTACTTCATTTTTCATACTTATAACACTTACACCACTTACACTTTTTCGTAATTACCGTGCAAAATGAAAGAGTGTGTTTTTATGCGGGGCGGAGGGAGTATGGTTTTTTTTGGTAATTGATCCTTAAATGAGAGATTAACGAAAGATTGAACAATAAAAAATATACTATTTCCTTCTATTATAAATGAATGTCGAAATAAATTTTAAATTAATGTATTAAATAAATTCAAATTTATTCGAGAATAAATTTGAAAAAAAATTCTCATTTATTTTTTTAAAAAAAAATTAGGGACGGATTGGCATTTGACATCTGAGATGACCTTTTCTTTATCTTCTAGACTTCTTCCTTCCATTCATTTCTGATTTCTCAATGTGAAACTCTCTCCACCGCACATAATTTTTTTGAAAAATCTAATGCATTCTCCACTCAGGATGTGTCCCTGCGTAACAACTGAGTGGGGACAAAGAACAAGATGATTTTTTTCTCAAATAATTTGTTTTGGAAATTTGCTATACGGTGTAGCAAGTTTCTTTTTAACCGGTGAAACTCGCTACACCGTGTAGCGAGTTTGGTATGATTAAGGTATGTCGATTTGTGATTAATTGTTGTAATTAAGGACAAACTCGCTACACTGTGTAGCGAGTTTGACCCGTCACAATCAAACTCGATACACCGTGTAGCAAGTTTTCAAAAAACCCAGCCCCTTTACAACTTACAGTCTGTTCGATTCAAAGAAAAAAATCAAAACCTAACCTAAGAACAGCCGCCGGTGGAAGAAGAAAGGGAGAAGGAGGATCATCAAATTCAAGCTTCTCATCACTAAATTTCGTTATTGTAAGTTTAATTCAGATTTTTACTTCATTATTTTGTGTTAATTTTGCCCCGACCTCCATCCTACCCCAATCCAATCCACTCCACAACTTTTTCTTGTTTTTTTCTCTTCTGATTAACTTGTAAGTTATCAATTAACCACACAGACCTTGAGTCATGAATTTTCCTTTTTTTCTTTGGTTAAATTCCCTCATAACAATCTATATGTGTGAGGACCCCGACCCGAAACCTACACGTGTCCCGAGCTGGAGCGTCCTCAAACTAACCCAAATTTCCTAAACTTTTTAAAACTTCGATTTAACTTACAACTTAAACATACTGAACAAAACCATTTCCAATTAACTTCATTCCTCTCTACATGGAAGGAAGAGTTGAATAACTTTTAAAAGTAACAACCTACTTTAATTACAAAAGACATTATTTATAATGTAGAAACTAAGTTTTTATACCCACCAACTCCGTAGAGGAATTATACCAAAATACATTTTCTACGCCAACCTATATGTACCCCGACAATCCCAAAATACCACGTTCGAACTCCTTTCCGTCCTCACTTGGCCGGTCCGCCTGTCTCAGGATCTAAAAACATTAAAGGGAGAGGGGTGAGAATAAATCTCAGCAAGCTATTATGAATGCAGCAATATGCCAAATAAGATGCAACACATAACAAGTTGCATACAACACATTTGAAAAGCTGTAAACACCTTCCATTACCTTGGTTTACCTTTTCCCGTCTGAACAATAGTCGTACAACATTGGGTATAATAATACTTCAGACCATTGATGTAGCGTGCAACCTTCTGCTCCTCAGACTCGTCAATCTCCACCCTTGCAGTGTACCTCTGAAACTCAGTAGTATACTCATCAACCGTCCTCTTGCCTTGTACACAATTGAGATATAACTTATACAAAATTTGCTCATAATCTGCGGGCAAAAACCTTCCGGAGATCAACTGCTTCATCCGCCTCCAAGTCCTAACTGGCTCCTTCCCTTGTCGTCGTCTCTGTACTACCAGTTTATCCCACCAAACTGCAGCAGTACTCTTCAAACGAATCGCTACCATCTTTACCTGTTTATTAGCAGGTACTTCCATGACCTCAAAGAAGCGATCGACATTAGTCTCGCGCCTAGAAAATCCTCTATACCCATAGTTCCATAAAAATAAGGGATTTCAGCCTTAATTCTATAATCATGGCGATTTTGATTGTTACCTTGTTCTCCATCATCCTCCACGACTTCTTCCTCCGAACTGGACCCATCTTCTTCCCGATTTTCAGCCCTCTGAGGACGTCGAACGGGTTCTTCCCTGTCTCCTTCACCCCTACGGTCTCGATTATCATTCCGATCCCGTTGAGCAGCAACCAACGCGGCGATCTGTGTCGTCAACGCAGTGATGGCGTTAGTAATCCCCTCAATATCAGCTTTGGTAGCCTGATCTCCCATAATCCCTCGCATGGTGAAAAGACGAGGATATAACATGGCTCGATACCAACCGACGCGGCGCGAAGCAATACGATTCGTGTTTAGCGCACTAAACACAAGAATTCACAAGCAATGAATCCTCAAGAACACAAATCTGGAATCCAACAGAAAATTAAAGAGAAATCCCTTTGAATTGAAAATCAATAATGAATAAGTTGTTTACCAAAATAAAAAGACTAAGTATTTATACTCCTACCTAGGCAGCAAATAAAAGAGTTCCCAAAAACAATAAAATACCAAAACTAATGAATTTTCCGTAATTAAAACGAAATCAGTCTTCAAAACTCCGTCACGAGCGCGGCCGCCCTTAGGCCCAGCGGTCGCGCACCTTGGCCGAGACTCACGCCGGTTCTTCCTCGTCTTCGGCGCGGTCGCCCTCCCCTCCGAGCGGGGTCGCGCATCTTGGCCGAAACCGCTGCTGGTTGTCACCTTTGTCTTGAGCGCGGCCGCTCTCCCCATGGCGCGGTCGCTCTCGCTCCTGTATCACTCTCCTACTTCATTTTTCATACTTATAACACTTACACCACTTACACTTTTTCGTAATTACCGTGCAAAATGAAAGAGTGTGTTTTTATGCGGGGCGGAGGGAGTATGGTTTTTTTTGGTAATTGATCCTTAAATGAGAGATTAACGAAAGATTGAACAATAAAAAATATACTATTTCCTTCTATTATAAATGAATGTCGAAATAAATTTTAAATTAATGTATTAAATAAATTCAAATTTATTCGAGAATAAATTTGAAAAAAAATTCTCATTTATTTTTTTAAAAAAAAATTAGGGACGGATTGGCATTTGACATCTGAGATGACCTTTTCTTTATCTTCTAGACTTCTTCCTTCCATTCATTTCTGATTTCTCAATGTGAAACTCTCTCCACCGCACATAATTTTTTTGAAAAATCTAATGCATTCTCCACTCAGGATGTGTCCCTGCGTAACAACTGAGTGGGGACAAAGAACAAGATGATTTTTTTCTCAAATAATTTGTTTTGGAAATTTGCTATACGGTGTAGCAAGTTTCTTTTTAACCGGTGAAACTCGCTACACCGTGTAGCGAGTTTGGTATGATTAAGGTATGTCGATTTGTGATTAATTGTTGTAATTAAGGACAAACTCGCTACACTGTGTAGCGAGTTTGACCCGTCACAATCAAACTCGATACACCGTGTAGCAAGTTTTCAAAAAACCCAGCCCCTTTACAACTTACAGTCTGTTCGATTCAAAGAAAAAAATCAAAACCTAACCTAAGAACAGCCGCCGATGGAAGAAGAAAGGGAGAAGGAGGATCATCAAATTCAAGCTTCTCATCACCAAATTTCGTTATTGTAAGTTTAATTCAGATTTTTACTTCATTATTTTGTGTTAATTTTGCCCCGACCTCCATCCTACCCCAATCCAATCCACTCCACAACTTTTCTTGTTTTTCTCTTCTGATTAACTTGTAAGTTATCAATTAACCACACAGACCTTGAGTCATGAATTTTCCTTTTTTTCTTTGGTTAAATTCCCTCATAACAATCTATATGTGTGAGGACCCCGACCCGAAACCTACACGTGTCCCGAGCTGGAGCGTCCTCAAACTAACCCAAATTTCCTAAACTTTTTAAAACTTCGATTTAGCTTACAACTTAAACATACTGAACAAAACCATTTCCAATTAACTTCATTCCTCTTTACATGGAAGGAAGAGTTGAATAACTTTTAAAAGTAACAACCTACTTTAATTACAAAAGACATTATTTATAATGTAGAAACTAAGTTTTTATACCCACCAACTCCGTAGAGGAATTATACCAAAATACATTTTCTACGCCAACCTATATGTACCCCGACAATCCCAAAATACCACGTTCGAACTCCTTTCCGTCCTCACTTGGCCGGTCCGCCTGTCTCAGGATCTAAAAACATTAAAGGGAGAGGGGTGAGAATAAATCTCAGTAAGCTATTATGAATGCAGCAATATGCCAAATAAGATGCAACACATAACAAGTTGCATACAACACATTTGAAAAGCTGTAAACACCTTCCATTACCTTGGTTTACCTTTTCCCGTCTGAACAATAGTCGTACAACATTGGGTATAAAATAACTTCAATCTTAGGTGAGCTGCTTAAGCAATACTCACATCTTATAAGACCCGTTTTTCAGGGAACCATATAAGATAGTAGCAACTCTGTAAGGCTTTTGGCTCACTACAGATGCTATAACCCCAACATGTGGCCACAGAAGGGGACGGTCACAGATATAACATAATCCGATCACATTAGGTCACACTTCCATAATTGATCGTATTATGTTATACCCCCAATATCAGCTGATTAACAAATTATCAAGCACATAATAGATACTTGACATATAATTCACAAAGGGGATAAGCAACATAGCAACATGGTAAAATATACTCATGTTCAACCAATATCATAGTGAAACATTTATGTAATACACTAAGCATAATACCAACCATGAATATGTACTCAAGTAAAGTAACAAAGTATCAGCAAATAAACACACTTAGACAATATTCAATAATAAATGATCTCTATAAGGATCCAAGTTAACTTTACCAAGTGAAAGTCATTACACAACCTCAGATAACATTAATAAAAGTTCACGATCTACTTTCCAAGTTCGAACCACATTGGTGAAGTACGAATCAAGCTTAACAACCATTTTCCGGACAATAATCCATGTTACAAAGTCTCTATAGAGATTCAAGCTAAATTTATCAAGTTGGAGTCACAATGCTTAAGTGGCCCAAGTTCTACTTTAATATAGGTTGAGAAGGGTTGATTCATATCCGAATTTGATTAGGTTCCATTAATTTATAGTGGTTAGGAGTCATGCCACTAGGTTGTTGGTAAATCAGTAAGAAAGGAAACTAAGGAGGTTCTGGCATTATGGGCGACCGCCCATGCCACTTGGGCGACCGCCCAAGTGGTTTTTAAAAACAACCCAAGTTGCTGCCCTCTTGGGCGACCGCACACAACCTCTTGGGCGACCGCCCAAGAGGGATTCCCAAGCATCCCATTTTCTGTCTAGATGGGCGGCCGCTCATCACCACTTGGGCGACCACCCAAGACCCCTGCCCAGCAAGATCAATTTCCAAACCCTTGTTTACCTAGGTTCTTTTCCTTTTTTTAAATCTTCCTAACTTCCATGATCACCAAAAGAATTTCCTCACTTTACAACCTTATCCTAAATCCTTTAAACCCAAAATAACATAAACCTAGATTATTTTCCACAAGATTTCCAACCCATTTTATCAACATTTTTCAAGTTTAATTCTCTAAAATTAACTCCACCCATTTCTTACATTCTAAATCAACTTCTAAGAACGAGAGTATCATTTTATCTCATTTATCAATTCTCCAACTTCAAGAGGGTTCCAAAGCATTTAAACAACTATCATCATAACAAGAACAACCATAAAGAGTTCATGAGCATTCAATGAAGGAAAAGGTCATAATAACTCACCTTAGGAAATAAGAGGTGGATTAAGGATTTTCTTGGCTTGATCCACTCTCCTAGATGCACCAATCACAAAAGTACTCTTGGATTGAAAAATGGAGAAGAAATGACTCCTCTAGGAACTTGAGGAGGTGAGGCTTCAAAATTTCCATGGAGTTCTTGGGAGGAGTAAGAAGAAAATGATGGAGAAGGAGAGAATGATGAGGAAGGAAAGGAGGATGGAAGAGTGAGGGGGAAGTATGGGAGGTATGGGGGAGTCATTGACTATAGAGGGGGAAGGAGAGGAATTTAGGGAAATGGTCCCCTACTTCAAAAACTCTTTCAATCAATTTAAAATAACCCTTACATCCCAAAATATTTTATTTGTCCATTTTATTACCACTTCACCCTATTACTTTATTTATTTTCCATTATTTTGATTTAACCAAATACTTTAACTCACCTCCATTTTATTCCTAGGCTTTGAATTATCTCCTAACCATTTCATCTTAATATCCGAATTTAAGATATAAAATAAACACATAAAGCTAACATTAATTTTAAAAGCATATAATATTATACTAAAATTGTGCCTAGGGTTAGGGTCGTTACACTCACTCCCCCTTAAAGAAAATTCATCCCGAATTTGACTGGTACTTACCTAAATGTTCAACCCGCCTCGATTACTTATGTATAACTCAGACTCCAATTCCCAAATAGTCTCTTCAATGTTGTGATTCCTCTCCAATATTTCTAATTCCATTAACAATACGGTATTACAACCTAATTTTCCAAGAATACCATGCAATTATCACTAACCCGAATTTTCACGACCTCAATAAAAATATACATAATTAAAAGTATTACAACTTATGTCACCAAATACATTACAATATTAGATTAAAACTTCAAATACTCTCCAAGCTGCTCCAAGCCAGTCTATCAGTCAACTCACCAACCTTTTCTAAAGCTTCAAATGGATTAACAAACTTTGTCGCCAATCTACCTTAGGCCTTGCTTCACTAACCTCACCCCAACAAATTGGAGATCGATATTTTCTTCCCGAACAACGCCTCATACGATTTTATCTCAATGCTAGAATGATAACTGTTATAATACGCACCTAACCAATGGTAACCATACATCCTATCGACTACTAAAATTCATTGTACATGCCCGTAGCATATACTCAACAATAAGTAATGATTCCTCAAATTTTCACAAAGTTAAACTTAATAGCATCCATACATTCCAAAAGAACTTCCCAAATGATGTCTATCCAATCCATTTACTACTATGGGGTTTATAAAATCAACTATCCCCTAACATATATGAGGACTTGGTCAAAGAATCTCATCACTACACACATATATAATGAGTAGAAAATACAATCAACTTTCTATAAACAAAACAACATACTTTTTTTTTTATTTACTTCCAAGGTAACTCAATCACAAAATCCATCGTGATAATACTCTCAAGTTCAATCTAGAACTCTAAATGTTCTAATAAATCTTCCAACGTCAAAATTCTATTTTCACATTTGTGATCAAACCACCTTATGTCTTGACTCACTTGAAACGAGTTAGTTCAATTATCTTATCCGCGGTTCTCATAATACAACATTAGACAACTGTCCATGGAATAATAAATATGGACATGCTAATAAGACCCTGATTCCACGAACGGAATATTAATTGACCATATTTCACAATTTAATGTTCCAATTATACTCAGGTCTAGTGACAGATCAATATTCAAATCAAATGATTGGCCGCCCACAACGGAGCCGATCCAACTCCAATACAAAAACCAAGTCTACTGCGACCGTCACATTAATAACCCCACAATTTATCAAATCATTTCTCGGATCAAAACTTTAATACAATTAATCACTATAGGGAAACTAGGTTGCCTTTCTACTTGCTTCTGTACAATTATATCTTTAGAATACCAAGTCTTTCTAAAATTTACAACATCTTTCAGAATTCCAAAGAATAGATAAAAAGGGATCCAATGAGACTCGAATAGTTTATTTATTTAAAATCGTCCCATACCAGTTTTAATTAACTAAACCACTCACAATTTTAAGAAATTTCAAAAGATTGATAAGTTCAACAAAACTAACTCGAGTGATCTAATTATCTACAACCGTCTCATACCAGTGGTAGATAATTAAATTACTCACAGATTTTAATGTACACAAAAATGGTTCACTGACCTTATTAAATAAACTATCCCCGAAGGGCACAATTGCTCATACCGAAGTTCAATATACAATCCAAAGTTTTAAAGCACATTTAAAACAATTCTAACATAATATTCTTGTTTGACTTCTATTTATAGTGTAGCCACCACTCATAATATTTATACTTAGTTAAATTCTCTATAAGAAAACACAATCTCGCAATACTATTACTATCTCCGATAAATAACACTAAAACATTCATTAAGATTATAAACTTGGTAAATCATCCTCAATTCAATAATTCCTCAAGTTGAATATTCAACACTTTTACTTAATTTGAGTCATCTATTCCCTACCTTTGATATTGGTATTGTACTTAGTAACAACGTATTGCATACCTCAAGTTTCCGATCAATTACCATGATCTCCTAATAAGAAAATATAATTGGAATTCACATAGATCAATCATCCCCAAATTGTGATTAAACATTAACAATGTAAACTAACTTACCTCTCGATAACCATCAACAAACTCAAAATCCGCATAACGCCAATACCTCCCAAGCATCACACCAATCCCTCATATGAGTCAAGCAACTAAGTCGACCTATAGGGTGTAATCATCCTAAAGTATCCTGTCTTCCAATAAGATTCATCCTCATTTTATTTTCTCAACTAATGATAATCATTTCTCAAAACAACCATATACATATATTACCAATTCCTGAAGTTGATCCTTTAAGTCACCAATAACTATATCTATTATATTTCTTCACATTTACCCTATTTACCTCTCCATAACTAATACACACCTATAAATCAAAACGTTCATACTAAATACAAAGGTTGTCTTAAGTATATCCTTAAAGCAAATATTCACTGTAATTGTAACACTCCGAAAAATTCCACTAATAACCACTGAGTATTCTACTAGTTTCTAAAATCAGTCATACAAATCATCAACAAGGGATAACAAATACTTATTCTTCACAGTTACCTATTTGAGATCTCTCTAATCTATAAATAACCACCAAGTATCATCTTTTCTAAATATAGTACAAATTTATCCTTACGGAGATTCGCTAAGCTAATTATCTTCTTTATCAAATAATTTCCCCAAGTTGAATCATCAATTCCATCATCCCAATTAGTGTACTCTATCTAGGGATCCGAATACCAAAATAGTACCTTATATCAACTCAAAGCCTCAATATCCTGGCATGATACCTGATGGAAACCCGAAACTCACATGGAAAACACCACTTAGTCAACTTATAGGGTGATATCACTTACAAGAATATCTGATTTCCTATTCAAATTAGTAGTAAGAATACAATCAATCTCTTATTAGAGAATATACTTATAGCACATAAGGCAACTATATGTCAGTTCTATAAGGACTCGTACTCGCGATATCTTATAAACCATATAATCCCACTTAGACTATCACCTTCAATACTAGTCTCATATATCTAGTCTCCACCACGAGGCACCAATGTATAAACACTCACGCAAGTTATACAACCATAAACCACTCTTAATTAGGCCATATACCTAACCTCAACTAAGAGTTCACCAATTTATTTACCACCGGTACATGAGATAATTCAAGTGTCTTTTACTTAAATATAACACATAACCCAAATAACCTTCACATTCCTTAGGCCCTACTTTTGACATTTACGCATATATGACATAATATCAATAAATAACTTATCCGCCTAAACTACACACGGAGGCAAATCAAACATGGATAAGGAGACTCGCTTCTTGCGACAGTCCTCCCCAACCACAACAACTACTCAAATATTTCAGGTCAATATTACAATAATTCACGGATTGGTATCTCTACCACATTCACCGGCAATCCATGCCCACTTAATCACAATTATCATGATAATCAGGAATGATTCGAGGTACTCTCCCATAAGAGTAGAACCTCCAGCACATAAGGCAACTCTTAAGCCATTTATGCAAATAAAAGTGAAATGTAATGCCACATGAGAACAAAATGAACGAGAATTTAGAAAAGTATGATCCCTAACTCCGGAGACAGGTAATATACCTCAAATGATTGTGGAGGAATCTATCTCTCCATATTGCTCACATTTCCTTGATTCTTTGGTTGGTCATTATCATTTTCTGTCATTGAACAAATTCCTGCATTAAACCCTCGACGTCAGTTATCACACACTCTCACTCAGCTAGACTCTACCCGAGAACTCTAACCGAGCTCTGATACCAACTGTGAGGACCCCGACCCGAAACCTACACGTGTCCCGAGCTGGAGCGTCCTCAAACTAACCCAAATTTCCTAAACTTTTTAAAACTTCGATTTAACTTACAACTTAAACATACTGAACAAAACCATTTCCAATTAACTTCATTCCTCTCTACATGGAAGGAAGAGTTGAATAACTTTTAAAAGTAACAACCTACTTTAATTACAAAAGACTTTATTTATAATGTAGAAACTAAGTTTTTATACCCACCAACTCCGTAGAGGAATTATACCAAAATACATTTTCTACGCCAACCTATATGTACCCCGACAATCCCAAAATACCACGTTCGAACTCCTTTCCGTCCTCACTTGGCCGGTCCGCCTGTCTCAGGATCTAAAAACATTAAAGGGAGAGGGGTGAGAATAAATCTCAGCAAGCTATTATGAATGCAGCAATATGCCAAATAAGATGCAACACATAACAAGTTGCATACAACACATTTGAAAAGCTGTAAACACCTTCCATTACCTTGGTTTACCTTTTTCCGTCTGAACAATAGTCGTACAACATTGGGTATAATAATACTCCAATCTTAGGTGAGCTACTTAAGCAATACTCACATCTTATAAGACCCGTTTTTCAGGGAACCATATAAGATAGTAGCAACTCTGTAAGGCTTTTGGCTCACTACAGATGTTATAACCCCAACATGTGGCCACAGAAGGGGACGGTCACAGATATAACATAATCCGATCACATTAGGTCACACTTCCATAATTGATCGTATTATGTTATACCCCCAATATCAGCTGATTAACAAATTATCAAGCACATAATAGATACTTGACATATAATCCACAAAGGGGATAAGCAACATAGCAACATGGTAAAATATACTCATGTTCAACCAATATCATAGTGCAACATTTATGTAATACACTAAGCATAATACCAACCATGAATATGTACTCAAGTGAAGTAACAAAGTATCAGCAAATAAACACACTTAGACAATATTTAATAATAAATGATCTCTATAAGGATCCAAGTTAACTTTACCAAGTGAAAGTCATTACACAACCTCAGATAACATTAATAAAAGTTCACGATCTACTTCCCAAATTCGAACCACATTGGTGAAGTACGAATCAAGCTTAACAACCATTTTTCGGACAATAATCCATGTTACAAAGTCTCTATAGAGATTCAAGCTAAATTTATCAAGTTGGAGTCACAATGCTTAAGTGGCCCAAGTTCTACTTTAATCTAGGTTGAGAAGGGTTGATTCATATCCGAATTTGATTAGGTTCCATTAATTTATAGTGGTTAGGAGTCATGCCACTAGGTTGTTGGTAAATCAGTAAGAAAGGAAACTAAGGAGGTTCTGGCATTATGGGCGACCGCCCATGCCACTTGGGCGACCGCCCAAGTGGTTTTTAAAAACAACCCAAGTTGCTGCCCTCTTGGGCGACCGCACACAACCTCTTGGGCGACCGCCGAAGAGGGATTCCCAAGCATCCCATTTTCTGTCTAGATGGGCGGCCGCTCATCACCACTTGGGCGACCGCCCAAGACCCCTGCCCAGCAAGATCAATTTCCAAACCCTTGTTTACCTAGGTTCTTTTCCTTTTTTTAAATCTTCCTAACTTCCATGATCACCAAAAGAATTTCCTCACTTTACAACCTTATCCTAAATCCTTTAAACCCAAAATAACATAAACCTAGATTATTTTCCACAAGATTTCCAACCCATTTTATCAACATTTTTCAAGTTTAATTCTCTAAAATTAACTCCACCCATTTCTTACATTCTAAATCAACTTCTAAGAACGAGAGCATCATTTTATCTCATTTATCAATTCTCCAACTTCAAGAGGGTTCCAAAGCATTTAAACAACTATCATCATAACAAGAACAACCATAAAGAGTTCATGAGCATTCAATGAAGGAAAAGGTCATAATAACTCACCTTAGGAAATAAGAGGTGGATTAAGGATTTTCTTGGCTTGATCCACTCTCCTAGATGCACCAATCACAAAAGTACTCTTGGATTGAAAAATGGAGAAGAAATGACTCCTCTAGGAACTTGAGGAGGTGAGGCTTCAAAATGTTTCCATGGAGTTCTTGGGAGGAGTAAGAAGAAAATGATGGAAAAGGAGAGAATGATGAGGAAGGAAAGAAGGAGGATGGAAGAGTGAGGGGGAAGTATGCGAGGTATGGGGGAGTCATTGACTATAGAGGGGGAAGGAGAGGAATTTAGGGGAATGGTCCCCTACTTCAAAAACTCTTTCAATCAATTTAAAATAACCCTTCCATCTCAAAATATTTTATTTGTCCATTTTATTACCACTTCACCCTATTACTTTATTTATTTTCCATTATTTTGATTTAACCAAATACTTTAACTCACTTCCATTTTATCCCTAGGCTTTGAATTATCTCCTAACCATTTCACCTTAATATCCAAATTTAAGATATAAAATAAACACATAAAGCTAACATTAATTTTAAAAGCATATAATATTATACTAAAATTGTGCCTAGGGTTAGGGTCGTTACAATATGTTTTCCTTTAGATGAGAAAAGGAAAGATCATATAAATTGATATCACCTCCCTGTTGGAAATAAATTAACAACACCACAGATTAAACAATCAATTTAATCAACAATAGGGGAATTTATTAATCAAGTCAAGATCGTACCAATTAATAAGCCAATAGCAAAACGACAGCAAGGAAAAGGGATCAGGAAAACAAACAGAAACAAGTAAACAGACGATTAGAAAAACTTATCGTGATTTGATCGAGTCGCCTTAGGAAGACTGTCCTAAGAGAAAATATTGCCCCCAATTGGTGCAACTCAGGTACAGGCAAATTTCTCCGAGGATAAAACGATCACGAATTACGTACCACAAATCAGCACACAGGTAGGTAATCACCGGCGGTCCTATCTCAGTCGCCTTGAATCTCACGAACGGATCTCTACGAACAGGGAGTAATTTAACAATGAAGTAAAGCAAGAGAATTGATTTTCTCTTCAATATTTCATAATCAATTCGGCTGGAGGAAGTATTGTATTTATACATATGGCAATTTAGGGTTTAGAGTCTTAATAAGACTTAAAAACTGCTGCAATTCGGCTCAGGAAAATCACCAGCCCGCCACGAGCGCGACCGCGGTCGGCCTTAGCGCGGCCGCGCACTACTTCAACAAATTGACGTCGAGCTCTCTGTAGACCAGCGCGGCCACCCTTGGCCTTGGCGCGGCCGCCCTCCTGTCCAGATCTTTCGACGTGATTTTCCCTTAGCCAAATTCAGTTCAAGCCAACGACGCTCTAAGGTCATAGGACTATGAACTTTCATACCACATATATAAATATTCCAACACTCCCTTCCCTAATGTTTGGAAGAACATAGCCAGAAACCTTCCACAAGCTATATCAATTAGTACTTTATTATATTTGGTTTCATTTTTTCTTTTTAGGACAGATTTAAAAGATTATTTATAATCTACAATGTTGTTGCGTTTGATACGCAGGATGCACAATGCTTTAGTTTTACTGGCAAAAGTCCTATTATTTGTATAAAATCTTCCTCCACTACCACCCACCGCAAAATATAAGATATAATAAAGTACATTAACACAATCACAATACAATGTAACAGCAAAATATGAAACATTTGTAATAGATTATGATTTTTAGTCTTATTCTTTTGTCATTAGTTGCGCATTTCACATACCGTTCACATTTACTTTATTTATGTGGGAAAGAGTTTTATTTGTTCTGCAAATAATTTTGTGAGTGTAGGAATTCTGTGGTTAGAATAGATTGTAAGTTCAAATATTTGTTATTTCAATCTTAACTTCAAATTTTTTTCTTACTTTCTGTTTATTTTGTAATTCATGTTGATTTAAAGAAGTTGCTTATAGGCAACTAAATTGGATAAACAAGGTCTTTCAATGTGGTTTGTTGATAATCTGCTTAATGCAAATTCAGGAAAAGTTGTGGTAAGACTATTCTCAGTTTTCTGCTTAATGTGTGTCATATGTGTTTGTGTTTGTGGAATAGTTTGGGAAGGCCTTTTACATCACTTACAATTAACATAATTTTGTGTTTTTTTTTTACATAAATTGAAATTTTGTAAATAAAATTGTCCCTAGATGTTACTTTAATAATAATAATAATAAAAAAAGACATCTAATCATTATATACATACTTGCAAAACTATATGTTTTAAAAGTGGATAGTTTGTATCAAAATAAATAAATAGTGGATAATAAAAAAAATTATACATTAGTCTTATTCTTTTGTCATCTGTTGCGCATTTCACATATCGTTCACATTTGCTTTATTTATGTGGGAAAGAGTTTTATTTGTTCTGCAAATAATTTTGTGAGTGTAGGAATTTTGTGGTTAGAACAGATCGTAAGTTCAGATATTTGTTATTTCAATCTTAACTTCAAATTTTTTCTTACTTTCTGTTTAATTTATAATTCATGCTGATTTAAAGAAGTTGCTTATAGGCAACTAAATTGGATAAACAAGGTCTTTCAATGTGGTTTGTTGATAATCTGCTCAATGCAAATTCAGGAAAAGTTGTGGTAAGACTATTCTCAGTTTTCTGCTTAATGCGTGTCATATGTGTTTGTGTTTGTGGAATAGTTTGGGAAGGCCTTTTACATCACTTACAATTAACATAATTTTGTGTTTTTTTTTTTTTTACATAAATTGACATTTTGTAAATAAAATTGTCCCTAGATTTTACTTTAATAATAATAATAATAATAATAATAATAATAATAATAATAATAATAAAAGACATCTAATCATTATATACATACTTGCAAAACTATATATTTTAAAAGTGGATAGTTTGTATCTAAATAAATAAATAGTGGATAGTAAAAAAAATTATACATTAGTCTTATTCTTTTGTCATCTGTTGCGCATTTCACATACCGTTCACATTTGCTTTATTTATGTGGGAAAGAGTTTTATTTGTTCTGCAAATAATTTTGTGAATGTAGGAATTCTGTGGTTAGAACAGATCGTAAGTTCAGATATTGGTTATTTCAATCTTAACTTCAAATTTTTTCTTACTTTCTGTTTAATTTATAATTCATGCTAATTTAAAGAAGTTGCTTATAGGCAACTAAATTGGATAAACAAGGTCTTTCAATGTGGTTTGTTGATAATATGCTCAATGCAAATTCAGGAAAAGTTGTGGTAAGTCTATTCTCAGTTTTCTTTTCTGCTTAATGCGTGTCATACGTGTTTTCGTTTGTGGAATAGTTTGGGAAGGCCTTTTACATCACTTACAATTAACATAATTTTGTGTTTTTTTTTTACATAAATAGACATCTATATAATATATAAAAGAAGAAACATTTCAAGATCATACAGCTCGCCACGTGGAATTCCAAGTCAGCTCTATGTTCACCAATTATTAGCCGACATGTGTCACATTCAATGAAGAGTTTTATTTTAGATTTTGATTTAAACACAAATTTTAGCTTTTAAATCCAAACAAAATATTTTTAAACGTAGTAAATTCAAATTACAGCGGTTCAACTACTTCATCCGAAATAATGTGATGGTGGTAGAAAGTAGAAACATTGTCTTGGAGCATGCACTGATTTCTCTTATCATTATCCCCCATATTAGATTTTAGATTATTAGATTAGTTTATTTTATTGGATTAAATTTAATTTGTTTAAATTGTATTATTCTCTCCATCCTAAAATGAATGATTTTTTTCAAAACTTAAGAATTATTTTAAAAAAATTAATTTTAATCTAGAAAAAATAATAAACATTCTTTTAATTCATTTTCAAAATTTTAGATTTGTAAAAATATAATGAATTATGAAAAAAAAAAAAATCAAAAAATTTAAAAGAACATATATTTTGACACACTAATGGTCATTCAATCTATATAATATATAAAAGCAGAAACATTTCAAGACCATACAGCTCGCCACGTGAAATTTCAAGTCAGCTCTATGTTCACCAGTTATTAGCCGCCATGTGTCACATTCAATGAAGAGTTTTATTTTAGATTTTGATTTAAACACAAATTTCAGCTTTTAAATCCAAACAAAATATTTTTAAACGTAGTAAATTCAAACTACAGCGGTTCAACTACTTCATCCGAAAGAATGTGATGGTGGTAGAAAGTAGAAACATTGTCTTGGAGCATGCACTGATTTCTCTTATCATTATCCCCCATATTAGATTTTAGATTATTAGATTAGTTTATTTTATTGGATTAAATTTAATTTGTTTAATTTGTATTATTCTCTCCATCCTAAAAAATGAATGATTTTTTTTCAAAATTTAAGAATCATTTTAAAAATTTTAATTTTAATCTAGAAAAAATAATAAACATTCTTTTAATTCATTTTCAAAATTTTAGATTTGTAAAAATATAATGAATTATGAAAAAAAAATTAAATAAAAAAATTTAGAAGAACATTTATTTTGAGACAATAATGGTCATTCAATATATATAATATTTAAAAGCAGAAATATTTCAAGACCATACAGCTCGCCACGTGGAATTCCAAGTCAGCTCTATGTTCACCAATTATTAGCCGCCATGTGTCTCATTCAATGAAGAGTTTTATTTTAGATTTTGATTTAAACACAAATTTTAGCTTTTAAATCCAAACAAAATATTTTTAAACGTAATAAATTCATACTACAGCGGTTCAACTACTTCATCCGAAAGAATGTGATGGTGGTAAAAAGTAGAAACATTGTCTTGGAGCATGCACTGATTTCTCTTATCATTATCCCCCATATTAGATTTTAGATTATTAGATTAGTTTATTTTATTGGATTAAATTTAATTTGTTTAAATTGTATTATTCTCTCCATCCTAAAATGAATGATTTTTTTTCAAAATTTAAGAATCATTTTAAAAAATTTAATTTTAATCTAGAAAAAAATAATAAACATTCTTTTAATTCATTTTCAAAATTTTAGATTTAAAAAAATATTATGAATTATGAAAAAAAATTAAATCAAAAAATTTAAAAGAACATTTATTTTGAGACAATAATGGTCTTTCAATCTATATAATATACTCCCTCCGTCCCGCTAGTAACCACACTGTTACTGTTTGCGCGGGGATTAAGGAAAAAAATAATGATATAAATGTTGTGAGTGTAAAAGTAAAATAGGAGAGAAAATGAGTGGAGGGAATAGTAAATTATAATGGTGTTGTGAGTATTAAAATAATGTAGGAGTGAGAATGAGTGGAGGGAATAGTAAAGATTCTTTGCCATTTTAGGAAGTGTGCGATTTGTAATGGGACGCCCAAAATAGAAAATGTGCGGTTTGTAGCGGGACAGAGGGAGTATAAAAGCAGAAACATTTCAAAACCATACTGCTCGCCACGTGGAATTACAAGTCAGCTCTATGTTCACCAATTATTAGCCGCCATGTGTCACATTCAATGAAGAGTTTTATTTTAGATTTTGATTTAAACACAAATTTTATCTTTTAAATCCAAACAAAATATATTTAAACGTAGTAAATTCAAATTACAGCGGTTCAACTACTTCATCCGAAAGAATGTGATGGTGGTAGAAAGTAGAAACATTGTCTTGGAGCATGCACTGATTTCTCTTATCATTATCCCCATATTAGATTTTATATTATTAGATTAGTTTATTTTATTGGATTAAATTTAATTTGTTTAAATTGTATTATTCTCTCCATCCTAAAATGAATGATTTTTTTCAAAATTTAAGAATCATTTTAAAAAATTTAATTTTAATCTAGAAAAAATAATAAATTCTTTTAATTCATTTTCAAAATTTTAGATTTGTAAAAATATAATGATTTACGAAAAAAAATTAAATCAAAAAATTTAAAAGAACATTTATTTTGAGACACTAATGGTCATTCAATCTATATAATATATAAAAGCAGAAACATTCCAAGACCATACAGCTCACCACGTGAAATTTCAAGTCAGCTCTATGTTCACCAATTATTAGCCACCATGTGTCACATTCAATGAAGAGTTTTATTTTAAATTTTGATTTAAACACAAATTTTAGCTTTTAAATCCAAACAAAATAATTTTAAACATAGTAAATTCAAACTACATCGGTTCAACTACTTCATCCGAAAGAATGTGATGGTGGTAGAAAGTAGAAACATTGTCTTGGAGCATGCACTGATTTCTCTTATCATTATCCCCCATATTAGATTTTAGATTATTAGATTAGTTTATTTTATTGGATTAAATTTAATTTGTTTAATTTGTATTATTCTCTCCATCCTAAAATGAATGATTTTTTTTTTCAAAATTTAAGAATCATTTTAAAAAATTTATTTTAATCTAGAAAAAATAATAAACATTCTTTTAATTCATTTTCAAAATTTTAGATTTGTAAAAATATAATGAATTATGAAAAAAAATTAAATCAAAAAATTTAAAAGAACATTTATTTTGAGACAATAATGGTCATTCAATTAGAGATAGAGGAAGTATTATTATCCATTATCCCCATATCAGATTATCATATTAGTATATTTTATTAGTTTAAATTTAAAATTTTGAAATTATCATCTTTGTAAGTCTTTTTAAGTAAGATTTCCAAATCATATTATCAGATTATATTTATTATTTTCAGCTTATCAAATTAATATATTTTATAAGTTTAAATTTAAAATTTGAAAATTGTCATTTAATGAAAGTCTTTTGGAAGTAATAGTCCTAGAACTTAATCTCTTTTTATAACCAGAAATCACTATCATTCATTTGTATCTATCATTCTTTTACATACGTTTTCGCGCATCTGCCTCTTCCAAGTTTGTCTTTCTTTTTTCTCTCAAATCCATTTTTTTTTCAAATTAAATTTGTAACGAGCTATTATTTCAAATGAAAATTGTCATCTAATGAAAGTCTTTTGGAAGTAATAGTCCTAGAACTTAATCTTTTTTAAAATGATATTTCAATTTCTAACGAGGTATTATTCTTAAGATAGAAATATCGGTGTTTTACTAACATTTAATGTTAATTACTAACCTTAATGTATATTGAGTTGTTAGATGTTATAACCAATTTCTAATGCATATTAACTCGGTTTGTATGCCATTTGAGCCTGCCTTCTTGATTGTTTAATGCTTGATTAATAAAATACTCAACCAAAAAGATACGAGTATTTATGATTTCCTAATTTCTATCAAGTGTACTAAGTGATACTTGGTGATGATAAAGAAACTGTTGTTAAGTCTGGCCCGAGCATGATCTCGCAAAGAAGACAAGCAACCAAAATCCAACAAAGCTAACTTCATTATCCTAATTTTTCATTCTCCACATTATGGCCATTGAAAGCTAAACCTCCTAGGACATATTTAAATCGATTCTATCATTCTCTTAGTATTATTTAATTTGATCATCTCAATTATAGTTTTTAAGAATATTTTTTGTTGTGATTTTTAACTTAGGTAATTATCTTGATTCTTTTTTCTGTGTGTTGATCAAACATGTTCCTTTTTTTTTATTTATGAAACTGATCAAATATGATCCTAAGCATTACATCGTTGTCAAGGTCTCTTTTTAGAAAAAGTATACTCTGTCCCAAAACGAAAAACTAAATTATTTTTCTAATTTTTCTTGATTAACGATAAATTTAAAATATTTTGGTCATTCATTTTGGGATATAAATATTATTATATTAAACAATGTACTCTAGGCATTTAGTTTTTTTATGCTACTAAAACATATAATCACGTTAAAAAAACCTCAATTCATGAATAAATAACACTTTTATGTTTAGTGAATCATATTTTGTGAGGTAATTCTGAATCTATATTTGTTTATATGATACAAAATTTATCTCTACTATGTGCATCCATTAAAGTGTAAATTAGCTTTTGGTATAATTTGTAAAGTTTAATATTTTAAGTGATACTTCTTTCATTTTGAAAGAAGAATGTTGCAGTCATATTGCACGCTTATTAAGGAAAAAAGTGGACAAACAGTTTGAGTGGCTTGAAGACTTAATTATCAAAAACACTATTTATGATTCAAGTTAATTGAAATACAAAATATGGACGTTATGTTGTGGTTTTTTGTAATTATAAGCATAATAAGGGCAAAAATTGTCATTATTTTCCATTTTAAAACTTTACTCTAGGATGAACGTAAAAAATGACGAAATAGAAACCTTACTTACTTTGGGACAAAATGTGTATAATATTTTTATTACTAAGAATATTAAGAATCTTATGTTGAATATTTTCAGGTTGAGTCACAAGAATATAATTTCACCATGTTGTTTTTATAATATTTAATTATTAGATTCATTATGCCCGTCGAGTATCGACGGGTTACTGACTAGTTTTGTAAATAAAATTGTCCCTAGATGTTACTTTAATAATAATAAAAAAAAAAAAAAAAGACATCTAATCATTATATACATACTTGCCAAACTATATGTTTTAAAAGTGGATAGTTTGTGTCAAAATAAATAAATAGTGGATAGTAAAAAAAAATTATACATTTTTGCCATTAAATCCTAAAAGATTATATTCTAAATTAACTTTTATATTTATAGTGACTCCTTTAATTTATAAAATTTGTCAAATTTGTCAAAGTTTTTTGGCCGTTCGTTTAATAGACGGATGTTAGACAAGTTATTATAAATGAAAATAATATATAGCTTGTGGCTGCTGGGATTCGAGCCCAGGTCTCCACGGCCACAACGTGAAATTCTTACCACTAAACTACATCCACTGATTATACATAGTTTCACTAGTTTATTGTTATATTCAAAATAATTAGTCACCCTTCTTATTTATTTCAGCCCTAAAATAATGATTACGATAAGAAATAAAATTTTCATTTTAGATAATATATGAGACAAAATGAAAATTAGTGCTTCTTATTATTTATTATGAGATGGAGAGAGTATATAACAAATTGACCAGTACTAACGGCTGTACTTAATGTTGGCCAAAGGGTAAGCTCGGCCTGGCCCGTCGCCCACGGATCAAACGGGCCAATGGATTTTATTCGGCCCGTCCGTGAGGAGAAACGGGCTTTAGCCCGGCCCGGCCCGGCCCGGCCGTTTCCTTCAACCCAAGCCTGCCCGTATAGCCCGGATCAAAGGATCCACGGGCCAAACGGGTTTTACCTTTTTTAAAAAAAAAAAATCTAAAAATGCTTGATTTTTTTAAAAAAAATACAAAATTCTTTAGAATTAAATAAAGTATTTTATATAAAAAAAAACAACTTAGTCCTAATAATGTTAATTATATTTTCTAAGATGTATAATTATGAACTTTTATTTACTTAAGTAAATAAAAGTTTATAATTATAAATTTTTATTTACAATAAATTTTTATTTACTTAAGTAAATAAAAGTTTATAATTATACCTATTAGAAAATATAATTAATATTATTGGGACTAAGTTGCTTTTTTTAATGTACATTTATTTTTTTAATAAATGAAGTATACCTCTTAGAAAATAATTTAGTAAAAATAATGTACCTTTATTTTTTAATAAATGAAGTATACATTTGTGAAAGTTGTAAGTAAATGAAGTAAAATTATGAAATAACGTAGTCAATTTACTAATAGAACACAACATATTTTTTTTTTGGATTTTCATTGTCTTCAAATGATTGAAATTTAAATTACATAATCTTGAAATGACATAGTCTTAAAATAACAAATCGTCACATTTCAAGCAAAACATAGTCTTGAAATAATAAAAATTTAAATTACATATTTTTTAATCAAAGGACTGTTTTTTTTCGAAATTTTGAAAGAAATAATTAAAGGAAAACAATTAACAAAAACAATTAACTAGCAATTTAAAACTTTTTTTTTGGAAATTTTTTATTTTTTAAAGCACTGTTTTTTCATATTTTTTTTAATTGCTGTTTTTTTTCAGATTTTTTAAAATACTGTTTTTGTAATTAAAGGACTGTTTTTTTCGAAATTTTTAAATAAATAATTAAAGGAAAACAATTAACAAAACCAATTAACTAGCAATTTTTTTCAATTTTTTTTCAGAATTTATGAAGATTAAAAATAAATTTAACTACTTAATACAATATTTAACTAGTAATTAATAGCAATAAAACTAGTAAATACTATTTTTTTTGGGAATTTTCAAAATTAAGTAATAAATAACAACTAACTATTAATACAATATTAAAGCATGAAATTTAAGACAATATGAAATACTTAAAACAATAAAATTACCTCCTATCTTCTTTCTTCATGGGATGGGTTTGAGAAAATTTTGAGGTGATTTTTTTGTGGGAGAAAATTGAAAGTAAGAAGAAGTGTTATTTATAGTTGATATAAATTGATTTTGACCAAAACTATCCCTAAATATGGCTGTTGGGAGGGGTAATTATGTCCCAAAAAATCTATATCTGATAAATGATCATTTATATACATTTTGGATGAAAATGCCCCTCCAACGAATTTATTAACGGATATATATGTGGACATTAAGGACATTTTACAAATAATAAAAAAAAACGGGTCAAACGAATTTTGGGTCAAACAGACTTGGAAGCCCGCGGGCTAAGGTCGAGCCGTCGACCAAAAACCATGAAAAGCCTGCTCCGTGATGATGGCGGGCCAGACCTCGGGTATTGCAACGGGCCACGGGCCAACGGATCACAGGCCAAACGGCGGTCCACGAGCTAAGGCCCATTTTGGCCATCATCAGCTGTACTTCCTCGTGTTTGGTAAAGACATAAAAATTGGAGTACAGATAGATATGCAGGCAAATAATTTACTGTAAAAATGGAAAATTCTCATTTATTATCAAGAATATATATGAAGATCTGCATGCACTTGAAAATAAGCCTAACATCTAATGTTATCACCAGGGGGAACTCCGAGTTGATTGCAATATTCAGTGTAGTACTCAACACGACGGTTCACTGTGGCTGTATTCCCACCGTCACATTCCATTCCATTTATCGCCCGAATAGTCGGTCCGAATCCCTCGCCTGAAGTAATGATTGAATGAACTCTGTTCATCCAGAACCAGAATGCTGTCCGAAATGAGATCACATTGTCAGTGGCCACAATTTCTGGATTGTTGAGTCCGTCGAACCCAATACTATTTCCAGCTGGTCCATAGTTATAGTTCCATGAGAGTTGAATTGGACCTCGTCCGTAGTACCCCTTGTTAGCCACACATGGGAACTGTGTGTTGTTTTCGTCGCAGTAATCCCGTGAAGCTCCATTTATCTCTTCTATGTAGCAGAAATCTGCAACAAGAACAAAAAAAAACACCCCATTAGTTTTCCATTTCGTATAAAGTCAACATTATGAGTGAAAATCATCCATCTGCTCTGCCTGTCTGATAATAATAAGTGTTACAGTTGACTTGTTACTGTATCATCAGAAAAACAAGACACTTGTTAAGGGACACGGGGAAAAACTTACGTCCGGTTTCATGAGTGGCATGTGCAAAGAAAGCAGCGATTTCACGCCTGGAATCTTCTTCAGAACCAGCTCTGCCGAACTGGGGATAAGAATTGAGGGCTTCTAGAAAGACGGCTCTAGTGTAGAACCCTCTTCCTGCACAACTGGCATCGGCTTGGTTGACAATTCCGTTAAAGAAGGCGTTAGTCACGATGTCGGAAACCGAGACATTATTAGGAGGAGGGGGTGGGGTACAAGGACCTTCTTGGCAACCGGGGCCGCAATAGTCATTGGTGGTGCCACAATAGCCGAACTGACTGCAGCATTCGTCTGCACTACAGCCACAGTTCTGACCGGCAGTTGGTGCCGGAAGGGCTGCAAGTAGTACGAGGACTATGATTGTTAAGAAATTCTGTGGGAGCATCATTTTGGTTGAATGTTGGGGTGTGTTTGAGTTTGTGGAGGTGAGATGATGATTTATAGAGTATGGCCACAATGGAAAGTCAGAAGGAATGAAAGGTGGGCTGAATTGAAAAGTATTTGTTTGGTGCGTTTATTGACTTGGTACGAATGTCTCTCTCTCTTGTTGACTTTTACAATGCCTTTGGGAAAATTATGCTCTTTAACATTGGAGTATTTGACCTTTTCTTTTTCTTTCTCTGCAAAAAAAAAAAAAAATAAAAAAATCAAGTCATCAATAGATGTTGTACAGTAATTCAAAATCGTTAAATTTAATTTTTAACAAATATGGTTTTTGTTGGCAATTTATCCTTAAACGAGAGATTAACGAAAGATTGAACAATAAAAAATATACTATTTCCTTCTATTTATAAATGAATGTCGAAATAAATTTCAAATTATAAATTAATGTATAAAATAAATTCAAATTTATTCGAGAACAAATTTGAAAAAAAAAAATTCCACATTTATTTAAAGAAAATAAATTAGGGACAGATTCACATTTGACATCTGAGTTGACCTTTTCTTTATCTTCTTCCTTCCATTCATTTCTGATTTCTCAATGTGGAAACTCTGTCCACCGCACATAATTTTTTTGAAAAATCTAATGCGTACTCCACTCAGGATGTGTCTCTCCGTAACAACTGAGTGGGTACAAAGAAAAAGGGCATAAGAATTACGGAAAATTAGGAGAAAGAATTAGTGGGAGGAGGTTTTGTGAGTATGTAAAATAGGCGAGATAATGAACGGAGGAAATAGTAATCTGACTGGTGTTGCGAATGTAAAAGTAAAGTAGCAGAGAGAATGAATGGGATGAATAGAGTAAAAATTTTGCCATATTTGGCAAACTCCACTTACGTGGGACAGATGGAAAAAAAAAATTAAGTATCCACTCACGTGGGAAGAATGGAGTATGCTTTAAAAAAGTTTAAATTCCACATCTTTGAATTCCTGTAAACCTAAATTATTCTCCCTCGGATTCAAAATGATATTCCTACTTGTTTCGTCATTAAAGCGAAAATACTTTGATCAATAAATTCAGTTTGATTTAATTATTCGAATGAACATCTAACAATTGTTATTGATAGTATTTATAAAGGTGTATCAATAACAAGATTTAAGTTTTTCTTTACGATAATTAACTCAAAATAAAATTATTGTTCAAAGTATTTTCGTGTTAACGACAAAAAAAAAAAAAAAAAACTAACTACATGTTCCAGTTGTGCTACAGCAAACATAGGCATCTCTTGGAAAATTTTGTTCATTTTAAAGCAATGAGTACTTTTACTTGTGCCTTCTCCACCCCCCTACTAGACGTTAGGCATTAGTTGGAACATTCATAAGAGCTGTCTCCGTCAACTATTGAAGGTAATGCGGACAGGATTCTAATGTAGCCCAAGACTTTCAGAGGATGATGAGTTGTTGAGGGAGGGGCATCATCTCTGCAAATCATAATTTTGAAAATTCAATCATATGTAAAAAAAAAAAAAAAAAAAAGTGTAATGGATTAAACTCGACAAAAGTTAAGCTAGTACAGAAGGGTACAAAGGATTGGTAGTTCTGTGACTCCAAGTCGAGAGCATCGACATTTAGTGGCTTTTCAATCAGAATCAGAATCATCATTCACCGTCGATCTCACTGTCCTTCGTTACTTTCATCATAATGGTCTTCCTCCGTATCCACTTTCTTAGCCTCCCTGATTATACCTGTAAAAGGAACGGACGGGGTTAGAGACCGTTATGAGAAATGAATAGCAATGCAGTCAGAATTGTAAACTACCTTTCTTTAAAGGTAGTGCTTCGAGGGACTTTGTGCTGAAGTCATCTTTTCCTCCCAGGTCTTGAAACCCAACAAGCCTATTTCCAGCTATTCCTTTTCTAGAAAAAGAAAGCTTAATTATTTTTACCATCATAGACAATGCAGACTTCAGAACACTTGTCAAGGGATTTAGGAGTCACAAACAAAATTTCCTCCACTTCGCATCTCAATTACTCCCCGTCCCAATAGAAATTGTGCCATTCGAGTATTTGACAAACGAACGTTTTCATGGATCATGTTTTACATGTGTGTACCTTCTTAAAAATACACTACAACTGCTTTTTTGAAGTAAGACAGGTTAAAAACACACACACACACAAAAAAAAAAAAAAAGTCTTGACAGTTTTTTTAGATAGAGGGAGTATTGTGTCAAGGGAGAGACCGAAGATAAATTGCAGTGCATCTGATCCTGAAGAATATGACACATGGCAATGTCTTGATTCCTAGTTTGGCAACGAAGAAAGGGGCATTCTGCATATCATTTCAAATGTAGTAGTCATGCCTTACAATTTGTATTGAATAGAAATTATTATAAATTAAAATCTTAGGAGAAGTAGAGCGGAGAATAAGCCAAATAAGAGGACGAAAGCTAACCTCTGCATCCAGCCTGACAAATTTAGCATCTACATACCTTGGCGCAAGAGATTTCAGATGCTTATCCATTATCCTAGAAAAGCACATTCTCATGAATAAACAAAAACTTGCAAAGTAGGTATGTTTGTCTCTTGTCACCTGAGCATATCACACATAAAATCGCTAAACAAATTTGTACAGGGACAAAAGCCATCCAAAACAACATGTAACGGAGTAAGAGATAATTGCCCATAAAAGTGACCCTACAAAAAGTGATCCTTGGAATAGACTATATAGAAGCTCATGCAGTCATGCCTCAGATTGACCTGGTCAACTAACGTCCCGAGTTGTTATGCTGTTTGGCTCTTCAGATGTCTGATTACATGTATTATACTCGAGACTCACCCAACTTGGTTGCTCAAATTAAAACTTCAAATAGAGGTAATGTTTCAAAAACATATACGGAGTAGTTCTATTTGTATAATCTAGCAAAAAGATAATAAAACATAACAATGATAAGGAAGAAATCAGTGTCACTAGTATGCAGGTTCATGATTATATTTACCTTCCAACCAAATGCACATCCAATAGTTGGTTCGGAACTAGTAAATAGTAAGAGAAAATTATATTCATGTACTTATCATTTTTGTCCTGTAAGTTGGAGCATAGAGTAGGATAATATATACTTGGGGGAAGTATCAAAGAACCCATGTCTAATGTCCAAACATTTTAAGAATCACTACATCCCTAATGGCTAAATGAAAGTTCATTTTTGCAAATTGTGTCCCTAAATGAATATCAATTTGAGGTGATGTTACACAATCCTCCTCGTCGATCATCATGTGGAGTTTACACTTAAACTCATGATGTCATTTATGAGATTATTAAGGGTATTTATGTATATATGCTACTAAAAATGCTTAGATGTCGTCGTTTTTTCAATTTCTCGTAAAATAAAATAAAAATGAACATTCATTTAAGACGGGAGGGAGTAAGAATGATTTGCATGCATGACCTTAGTTTCAAGTATCACAATCATTTTGCTAACTTTTGAAGTTCCATGGAATGGGTAACAATACGGAACTATATGAACTTATTAAGCAATTTGGAAGTCAGAAACATCTCATGATAGGGATAAGGACTATTCGAACGATTGTAAGGAGCATAGTCGAATAGGAGTAAACCACGAGAAAATTTACTTGCAACGGTAGAATTCTCGATGGTAGAAGTGACAAATCACCTTTTCTTGCGCCAAGACTTCATGTATAATATAATAAGTTTAGTACATGAAACACACTAGATAATACTTCCTCCTCCGTCCCAAAATAAATGCCGCATTTGACTTGCCAACGTTTCTAAGGAGTGTGCTTTACTTGTTTGTAAGTGATTATTCCTTGTTAAAAATGCACTAAATTGTTTCCTTATTTAGAAATGCGATATTTATTTTGAGACGGACTTAAAAAGGGAGTGCGACATTTATTATGGGATGGGGGTGAAGTATAAAATATGTTAATTTTATAGTCCCCTGCACTTTTTGTCCATCAGATAGAAACTTCCAGGCACAGAAAGTTAAGTTGGAAGAACCTAGCTGGCAACATCCTGCTGTCATGCATATGTTAGCTCATACAGATTTCAAGTTATACAGTACCACCACAATTCTACCCTCTTCATTAGGACACTATTGGCACGAGTTTCCTCTAGAGTACGAATCAGAGAAAACCGAGGAAAATAGTATTAGAATAATGAATGATCCAGACCCATAAAAAAAAATACTAAAAGAATTTGTTGATTGACAATTAATGGTAAAGAATCAACCTTTTGTAATCACGAGCTGCGGCTGCCATAACATTTCCAAAAGCTAAAGTCTGGAGGGTCGACTTAACAGAATCCGAATCCATCTCTAAATTTCAGGATTGAACTCTGCAGGGACGAACAGATTTGTTGATTGAATGTCCAGCAAGAAGAATACTGTATGCAATAATGCAATTGATGAACAGAGCTTGCAGAATGTTTCTTACCTCAGGATCTTGGATTTGAAATGCAGATGTGACAAACAAATAAGGGCGCAGTCGATTCGGATGGATCTTCGTTTCAGACTCGGCGTTTAACTGCTCATAACTAAGAGTACACTAGTATAAAATTTGTCATTATACTCTGAATTCGCCTTTACATTTGCAACTTTACTATAATTTCCGGCTTCGTTTTCTTCCTTAACTCTTACAGACGTCAAAAACTTAATAGAAAGGCTATAAAGTTAACAAAGACGTTAAAAAATTAACAGACCTCTCCGTAGATGAGGGACAGTAAAGCTAACAGCTCTAGTGCAAGCAAATTTAGATCCTTGAAACAGAAATTGAAAGAAGAAATAGAGCAGGGGTTCGAAATCAACAGTTAGGTAATAAGAAACTTTAATCAAGTCACCAATCCCCATTGACACTATAAACGGTCCATCTCTCCTATCACAAATTCAAAAAATAAAATTTAACTATATAGTAGAGAAATGAGAAGTATATCAAATAACCTCAGAAATTCCAAGTTTCAGATACCGATGATAGGGCAGGGAGACATCCGGCAGACTTCTGTAGTGATCATGAACAGCAAGGGTAACAACTTTAAGCAACTAAATTTGAGATCCTTGCAAAAGAATTTGGAAGAACAAACAAACCGCGCACCTGCAATCATATGGTCTGCTGACAATATAGCTGGGGCTTCTAGTTTCAACTCGATATAAAGATGACCAATACTGGATCCTAAAGCAGCAAAACAAATCGAACCAACAAGAATAATTATGTGGAAAACATAAAAGAAAAGCACATTAGCAAATTTGATAAATAATCCCTCTTTTCTATTACCATTCCTTTTTGAAATTTTCGGTACATAACTTATTTGAAAAATGAGAGAAATGCATACATCCTGTCATCATTTTGTCCACCGATGCATGTCAGCCGATAGTTGCAAGCCCAGGAACTTTTTGCTAGGAAAGCACAATATAGCAAAAATGATTCATATTTGTTCAGTCTGTGCATTTCTACCTTGCGAACACGAGTTTCACCATTACTCATGAACTCGTGATCTCATTCCTTTAGCATGCTGTTGGTTCAATGTTCAATATCCTCGAGATGGAGTCAACCACATACTCATGCTCTTAACAATTTTTCAACACACAAGATCTTATTTTCTTTATCGCCAACTTTCTTGCTTCTTGCATCTCCTCCTCCTTTCCCTTCATGAATTATTGATTAAAATTTGTAATTAAGTAAAAAAAAAATGGCACCCACTAAACATGATTCCTGGGTCCGTCACTGCTTACACCTCTCTTCTCAGTTCTTCCTGTTTCCAAACAGTCTGATTCCTTAGTCTCGGGTCCATCAGTTCTTTCTTCTACAGTATCATCTTCTTTAACCTCTTCTTTTTCCTTAGTCTCACAAGCTTTTATCTTTTTATGCATGAGAAATTTAACAACTCCACCAAGAGCAATGTCAATATCCTCGCTCTTCATTAGTTCCTCAGCGATTTCTGCAGGAGCGACCTGCACATTCTCCACTTCTATTTCCCCAATGAACTTGTAATGATCTTCAATACCAAGATAATTAGAATCCAGTATCCTGAACCCTGGAAATGTGCACTAGGACATATGAATGTGCAGGTCCATTCTTCCTGGGCGTAACAAAGCAGGGTCAAGTTTGTCCTTGTGGTTAGTAGTAAATACAATGATTCGCTCATCACCACAACTTGAACATAGTCCATCTATGAAGTTAAGCACACCCGAAAGCATCTAACTGCAAAATTGTTGCATATGAAGAAATACGTTTAGTTTAGTGTTACGTGCTAAAGGAAAAAGACTTGAGAAGAACCTACTTACTACAACCAGATCACCAAAGAAAGAAGATGCAAAACAAAGAGACTACATATTTCTGATAGTAATTACTGGCATTAAAGATAAATTTTGGACATTCATTTTGGGACGGAGGGAGTAGTTTTCATGGCAGATCTATGTTTTATAGTTACTTTACTACCTGGATTAGTTTTGGTCAAATTTAGTCGAGTTGGTCAATCGCTATAATCGACCGATTATTTACTTTACTACCTGGATCAGAACTCTGCTGAACATTCTCATCCTCCCGATCATGCATCTCAGCACTGCAATCAATGTCTTCAATCGAGATTATTAGTTGAAACAAGTACATTACTAAGTTGTGAATGAATACAAACTAGCAACATCATAGATATCAAATTTGAGATAATTAGCCATAGCTGCAATCAAACTCGATTTTCCCAGTGCCAGGAGGTCCATACGACAAATGACCTCTCTTCCAAGCCTTCCCAACCTTATTATAACAATCCTTCCTTCTTATTAACCTCTCCAAATCCTCAATGATATCCTTCTTCACCTCAGGATCCATGGCCAAACGTTGACGGATGGTCCAAATTAATTGACCCCCAAACTCCATGGCAGTCATCATCGTAATCCGAATGCTCCGTAGTGTACAACTTCCCCACCTTATCTGTATTCTTAATCTCTTTGGCAGGATTCAAAACGTACGGCAAATACTCTTCCAAAACTTTGTCTCTGAACTTCTGATCGAAGTCGAACGACACGCTCGAATAATTTATCCTCCCGGCGACCATTTTGATCCACGGGGTAGACGGATTTCCCAACGACATTTAAATTCTGGAAGGAATCCCTAATTTCCTCGTTTTTCTCGAAAACTTATCTAAATAGAAAGCACTAAATCCACTCTATAACTAATTGAATTACACAAAAAGAAAATTTATGTGCACAGACTTTAAATCACAAGTACAAGGAATGAGAATGCCTCCATGCATGAGGAAGTATCCGAACTTGAATGTTCCCTGGCCTAAAATTCTTTCAGAACTGTATTTTTTGTGCTTATTGGCCGGCCTTTAGAATGTAATTCAGCACTGAAAAGGAAGTCTGAATGTCAAGCATGCAATAGTCTGATCTGGGCGTGTGCTTGTGTCAACTTCAAACATGAAGAAGCTGCCATCTAAAGTCTAAACTGACGGAGTGATGTAAACGCAGCGGAATGATATAGGAATTAATCAAGAATGATTAAAACCTCTGCAGGAATTAAAGGAATTCCCAAGAACTCAAGAACGAATTCTTTCGATAAACACGAAGTTTTATTACTAACTTGAAAACCAAAGAAAATAATAATAATGTCAATTACCCTAAAACTAAAACTAGAGGGAAGTATTTATAGATCATACTCTCCTAAATCCTTAAGGAAACATAAAAAAAAAAAAAATAGAAAGTCCTAATAGAAAAAGGAAACAAAATAAGGAAACAAAATACTCTCCTAAATCCTTAAGGAAATATAAAAAGAAAATATAGAAAATCCTAATAGAAAAAGGAAACAAAATAAGGAAACAAAATACGGTCCTAAAATACTAATTAAAATACAAAAATAATTAATATATTTGACTTCGTCAAATATCCTTCTTATATCATTACTGTTCTTCTTGGACCGGATTACATCATTCACCCCCACTTGAAAAAGGATTCGTCCCGAATCCTCGTCCGATCTTTGAAACGAGCCATTCCATCGAAATAAATACTTTGAATAAATCTTCATCTTTAACGTAGAAAGAATTGAAAGAACTTGAATTGATCCGTCCCATTGGAACAAGTACTTGGAATAAATATGACAACGAAGCATTAATATAGGCATGGGAATTTCCTCCGAAAATAATATTATACCATCTTCCTCATCAACCTCTTGTCGCTCTTCCGGATAAATATATATATTATCAATCCCACTATCCTTTTGTCGATCTACCTCCCCGACCTCCCCATGATTCACAAAATTTTTGCCCCATATAAAATTTGATTTTGCAACGAACCAATCCATATTAACAGTATCCTCCCCCTTGGACTTATCTAGGGCATGAATAGGGACAATAAAATCTGCAGTAACAATATTACTACATACCTTAATTACTTCGCCCGTTGCAATTTCATACAGATTATCATCTTTAGATTCTTCCATCACTTGAACAACGCATAAATCTTCTACGACTTCACAAATAACCTCTTCATCAAAAGCTTCTTCTTGAGTAGGAAATTCTTCAATAACAAGGCGACGTTCTTCCTCCTCGCCCGTTGCAATTTCATACAGATCATCATCTTTAGATTCTTCCATCACTTGAACAACGCATAAATCTTCTACGACTTCACAAATAACCTCTTCATCAAAAGCTTCTTCTTGAGTAGGAAATTCTTCAATAACAAGGCGACGTTCTTCCTCCTCAAGACGCTTCAATTCAATAGTTTTTTGTGATTTCAAAGGCCGAACTTGTTTCAAATAAGAACAAGCTTTATGCCAAAAAGGTTCAGATTCTTTCAAAGCTTTATCCCTATATTCTCTATGCAAATCCACTATAAATTGTTTTTCTGGCGGAAGTTGGCCGCTTACAAGAAGGGATTCATAATGAAGAAAAAAATCATGGTGGAAGTTGGCCTCCTTTGAAAGTTCCTCCTCCTTTGCAAAAAAATATTTCGCCTGTTGATTAGCATGAATCAAACGATCATTGATCCTATTAATAACATTAGATTTGTTATTTTCTCCATTGTTAGTTCTATTTTCCCGTCCAATCGGACCATCATGGCGGAGGTGTTCCCCATGAGGACCATATTGATTGTTTGGGTTGACATCGCCACCATCTACTCGCAGTCCCGCCAAGGTCGCTAATAATTGGGTGTGTTGCTCTCTTTGGAGGGCTTCTTGTCGCTCCGCACGTGCCCTATATTCGCGTTCTTGTCGCTCCGCACGTTCCCTATATTCGCGATCTTGAGTTGCTATGCGCTCTAGGATTGCTGCAAGAGTGGTTTGCGTGTCTCCGTTGGCTCCACCGGAATTGGTCATCTTCCAAGGATCGCTCCTCGCTCTGATACCAACTGATGTAAACGCAGCGGAATGATATAGAAATTAATCAAGAATGATTAAAACCTCTGCAAGAATTAAAGGAATTCCCAAGAACTCAAGAACGAATTCTTTCGATAAACACGAAGTTTTATTACTAACTTGAAAACCAAAGAAAATAATAATAATGTCAATTACCCTAAAACTAAAACTAGAGGGAAGTATTTATAGATCATACTCTCCTAAATCCTTAAGGAAACATAAAAAAAAAATATAGAAAGTCCTAATAGAAAAAGGAAACAAAATAAGGAAACAAAATACTCTCCTAAATCCTTAAGGAAATATAAAAAGAAAATATAGAAAATCCTAATAGAAAAAGGAAACAAAATAAGGAAACAAAATACGGTCCTAAAATACTAATTAAAATACAAAAATAATTAATATATTTGACTTCGTCAAATATCCTTCTTATATCATTACTGTTCTTCTTGGACCGGATTACATCACGGAGTGACAATAGTACAATGGTAAAACACCTAGAATGCAACTGCAGATACATTGAACAACCAAAATCTACAACATCACCATGCAGGGATCCAAAGCCCCAAAGCGACTTAACACTTGAAATCAGCAACGGTAAAAGTGTTCAAGATTTTGCCAGTAACAAGTGAGATAAAACATCTGAAAACATGGACTACGTGTAAAATTTAGAATTCATTCACAATAACATATGAAACATCCAAAAGTTTACTAATATTACGACAAACCAAGAGAAACACACTATGAAATACTCATAGTAATATACATCATCGCTGGAATTGTGGACTAATACAAGGGTTCTGTAAAAATAAGTCGTTCATTTGACAGCAAAATAATAGCAAATGGTGCATAACTTAAGCAGAGAATCACAAGTAGGAACAAGATAGAGAACAACAATCATGAATATAGTCTTACAACATTGACAACTTAAATAAAAAATATTTCAAAAACCTCAAACCTCAGATGGGCGATTCAATTTTATCCGACCCCTCGCTCTTTTTGTGTTTGAGATATTTAACAACTCCAGCAAGAGCAGCGTCAATATTATCACTTTTCAGTAGTTCCTCAGCTATTTCTGAATGAGTGATTTGTAAATCTGCTAATAGGATCTGTATCTCATCAAAGAGGCGGTGATGATCATTTATTCCAAAGTAAGTAGAAACCATTAGCCTAAACCCATGATATGTGCAATACGACATATGAATGTGCATATCCATTCTTCCAGGTAACAAGAACGTGGGATCAAGTTTTTCCTTACTGTTGGTCGTGAAAATAACGATTCGCTCATCTGACCACAATCCATCTAAGAAGTTCAGTATACTTGAAAGCATCGGCTGCAGGAAGAGAAATATATTAAAAATAAAGAGATAAAACTTATACCTCAAAACAAATATTTTTACAAAAAAAGGGTCAATATTGGCCCATGCCATCTGAATAGTGCGTGAATACAACTCTGAAAGCAACAAATTTTCATAAGAAATATTCCAACCTTGACACGTGCTCCTTCCGTCCCTAAATGATTTTAATATTGACAGACGTGCAAAAATGTTAAACTTGTATTTTTAGTAGCATAAGTGCATAAAAACCCTTGATGATCTCATCATATTGCATCAAGAGTATAAGTGTGAATTAGAACATGTTGTTTGATGAGAAAGTATTTAGCAATTTCCCCAAAATTGGACATTCATTTTGGGACAATCTTTTGGAAATAAGACATTCATTTAGGGACAGAGGGAGTAGTTGATTTGTCGAATACTTGGGAAGAATATTAACAGAGAAAACCATTCTGAGGTACTTATCTCTTTGATTAGGGGTAAAGTAGTGTACTACTAGTTTCATGTAATAAGATCTTGAGCAAATAACAATAATAGTAATAATAGTAAAAGAAAATAAAATAAAAAACAAACTTAACGTGGAGAGATTGAGAGAAGGAGAGTCATATCTGTATAGACTTAATTCAAAAAATATTTAGTCCAAGCATTCAAACCCAGTTTAAACACTTGAGACTACCAATCATTTAATTATTCAAGGTAGAGGGATTTAGCTACCTGAGTGTCAGAATTTTGGGCAAAACCATATTGATCTTTCATCTTAGCACTATAATCAACATCTTCAATCACAACTATAGAGCAGTTTGTGGTGGATACCAATAATCTCCTGAGTTCTGAACTGGATTGCACACTACTAAGATGCAAATCATATACATCAAACTTAAGATAATTAGCCATTGCTGCAACCAAGCTTGATTTGTCAGTACCGGATGGACCATATAGCAAATAGCCTCTTTTCCAAGCTTTTCCCACCTTCTTATAATAATCCCTCCTTTTTACAAACCTCTCCAGATCTTCAATAATCGCCGACTTCATCTTTATATCCATCACCAAAGTCTCAAATGATGCTGGATGGACCAGACTAACCGACCCCCAAACTCCACCACCAATATCATCATTGTAAGGAACTCGATCTGTTGTGTAGAGCTTCACTACTTTTTCAGCATTCTTAATTTTCTTGGCTGTAGAAATAACATGTGGCAAGTATTCTTCTAGAACATTCTCTTTGATTTTTTGATCAAAACTGAGCTCGAAAAAATGTTTCTCTTTACTGTCATCATCTTTGGTTGACACCAAGTTACTTGAAGGCAGGCTGGCTGACCCCAAGAAATTGGAAGGAAAACTGGAAGAAGACCCCAAGTGATTATGACCAAGGAGTGGATGTGTAAAATAATCATCTTTTGGCTGACCTGAACCAAATTTCCACGTAAGCTGGACGTTATTGAAGGTATCCATAATTTCCTGGTTTTTATCGATATTAATGTTGAGTTTCTTCTCTGTTGCGGTTTTGCCAACTTTGAACCGCCATGGGCTGGGGCTTATTTTGGTACGAAGGTAAACCTGGGCAGCATCAAAGACCTCGTTCCGGGAATCCCCATATTCCTCGTCGATGATGATGGTGGTAGTTGAGGAGATAGGGATAAATTGGTCATTATTTAACATGGATTGGAGGTGGGTCCGAATAGACTCAGGTGCATAATCGTTTAACAATGACATGAACAAGGATTGAAGCTGTGATCGGAGAGGTTCAGGAGCGAGGTCTCGGAGTATTGTCCGTAACATCAACATACATGTGGAGAATGAGGCGTAGGCTGAGAAAAGTTGAATTGCCATATATTGCATGTCGGCGGGGGAGAAATGAAACATGGTTGGAAACTCTGTAGTTGGGCGTAGTACTAGCTAAATAAGTTGGTAGAGGGTAAAATAAACGGCTTGTGTCTGAAATTATAAATTGTGGTAGGATAGATAATGGACATGTATAGATGATAAAAACTACTTTATATTTGGTCATTATACTTGGAATCTTCTTTAATTAATGTATTAGAATGATTGATTATAGTTTTCTATATATGCCATGAAAATGTGATATATTTTTTATTTATACTTTTGAGTTTTTGTTAAACTACTATAGTTTCAAGCATTATAAAAGGTTACCTGATCATTATTCTAATTTCAAGCATTATAAAAGGTTACCTGATCATTATTCACTTTAACTTTCATGGTAAACTGAATTAAACTTTGACCATATCTTTCTGAAAATTTAGCTATCCCTATCCAATTCTAAAAATTTGTTATCGATTCACCATTTATAACTATTTTTATAATTGAATAGGGTAATAAGGTTTTCATAAAATCAAAGTAGAATTGTCTTTACGGGACAGAGGGAGTATATTTTAATTGGTCCATCATATTTCAATTCATCTACAATCCATTGCCACCTTAAAATTTCTTCTTCCAAAAATTCCAATCAAACACACACCTCCGCCTAATATCCAGTAAAATGGAGGAAGGCAGATGGATATGCAGCAAATTACTGGAGGAGCGAGTGTAACAAGCAACATCCGTTGTTTTCCCCCAATTTCTACAATAATTAGGGCACAAGAAAACAACACACAACAGTATACTGAGGTAGACATATATAAAATCAAACATTTGGTAAGAGGAGAACTAATCAAGCCTCAAATTTAACAAAATTAGGAAACGAAAATAAATGGATATTTTCAGAAGATCATATATACCTCGCAATGTGGAAGGAGCAATCGGGAGGTTGGGGGCAATTGAAGAGCCATTCTTGAGTAAAACCGCTGTGTGGTTTCGGTGGGAAAAAATCGAAATCGTTAGGCGGAATACGATCATAACACGAACGATCGTGTGTATCCTACCATTCTTGTAGTTTGTTAGGAAGCCAACTACAATAATAAATAAAGAAGGGGGAAATTGCATTTACTGCACTAAGTCTACACGAAGTTGTAGTAGAATTTAAAGTTTTATTTTTTGCAATTTCATGCACTATGTTCATATTTTGTTGCAATTCAAATCAATTTTGGATGACAGTTAGGGTCCGCTCCTGAGTTTGATTTTGCAGGGAAAGTGAAGGAAAGGGGAGGAAATGGGAGCTCATTTCCTCCATGGCCATGCTCCTGAGTGTTTTGAGCGAGGAAAGGGAAGAAAATAGAGGCCTCATTTCCTTCCCTTTCAATCACCCTGTGAGAGAGCGGATTGGGAGGAAATGAATGTTAACGCCATTTCCTCCCCCTCCCTTCCCTTTCCCTCCCTTCACTTCACTTTCTTTTCTCGCAGTTAAAAACTCGGGAGCGGACCCTTAATAAAAGTTAACGAAATGAATGAGAATGTTAAAGAAGAGTCTTTAAAACTTGTATTGGCCACCAGACCACCCCCAAAACCCACCACCATAACTACCAATCCATCATAGAAATACACCATTAAAGAAAACGAAGACGGAAAAACAAATAACAAACCAAAAGGAGAGACATGGTGAATTCATCACAATTGTCCATCTCCATCTCCGATTCAAGAAAACAATAAGAACATCTCCTACTTCATTTTTTGCTTTAGTTTTTCAAATTTCACACTATTCACTCTTCTAATGAACTTCATTTCCTCCTTAAAAAATGAAGAGAGTGAATAGTGTTACTTCAAATTTGAAGTAACACTATTCATTTCCTTCATTTTTGAAGTCACATTTCAAAGTTGCAAATTAGTCCTTCTAATTTTCTAAAAGTTGATCATCTCCACAGTAATTATCGGATCCACCTCCACGATAATTACCGAACCCATCACCAAATTTATTTGATCCGTTTCCACCAAAATCATCAAGGAATTGATCAAAAATATTTATTGATATAATGACTACTTGCATTATCATGCACAATATGATAATTGAGAATGACCGTAATCTCAATGCATCAATTTCTGAAGTGTCAGAAGCACCGGCACCAACTGTTGAAATTGTTGATGACAATATTCGTTTTCAAGAATTTATTGGTCGCCACAGGAAAATCAAGGATAAAAGTGCTCGTATTGAACTTCGAAATGCTTTAATAAAGCATTTATGGGAGAGATGCACCAATTCTGAAGATTAGTGAACATTGTTATGTACTTTTCAATGTTTTCGTTTTCGTAAAATCTAAGGACAAACGCGTTTCTCCTTAGCGCTAAGGAGAAACGTGTTTCTTAACCGGTTTATTAACGGGTTTAATTGAACGTTTAACGAACCGGTTTCTTAACCGGTTTAATTAAAACATGTTTGCCCTAAGTTTAATACCAAAACGAAATCAGTAGCAAGGGAACCCCAGTTGAATATCCAGAAACTATATCCAGAAATCAGTAGCAAGCGAAATCAGTAGCAATCGAAGGAATTATGGGAAATCCAGTTGATGAAATCAGGAGCAAGCGAAAATCCGATTGTGAGTTCACATGTTATTATTGTTTTGGTTCGCATTTTCTTAAATTTCTGGATATATTAAGCATACTCATCTGTATATGAATTTAACAATGTGTTTTAGTTTGAAATTTACAATTTCTACGTATCGATTTTGTGTTTTATGTTTAACGATTTACCATTCTACTTAGTATTGTCTCTTGGCTTTTAATTCATAATTTTCGTCATGTTTAACAATGTGTTTTAGTATTGTCTCTTGGCTTTTAATTCATAATTAAAAAGGTTACGGATATAAATTAAAAAGCTTCTGGATATCAATTAAAAAGGTTCTGGATATCAATTAAAAAGGTTCTGGATATAAATTAAAAAGCTTCTGGATATCCTTTCAAAAGGTTCTGGATATCCTTTCAAAAGGTTCTGGATATGTTCTGGATATCCAGAACCTTTTGAAAGCGATATCCGAAGCTTTGAAAGGATATCCGAAATTTTGTATTGGCCATGATCTTGGCCCACGGAGAAAGCGGGTATCCGTAACCAAATGTTATCCGTAACCTTTTGAAATGATATCCGTAACCTGAAAGGATATCCGAAGCTTTTTAATTTATATCCAGAACCTTTTTAATTGATATCCAGAACCTTTTTAATTGATATCCAGAAGCTTTTTAATTTATATCCAGAACCTTTTTAATCGATATCCAGAACCTTTTTAATTATTTGTGGATATTTTCTGAATATCATTTTGAAAGTTTTTGGATATTCAATTGTTTGTTTCTGGATATTCAATTGTTTCTAGATATTCATATGTGGATATTTTCTGGATATTCATTTGCTTGTTTCTGGATATTCAATTGTTTGTTTCTGGATATTCATTTGCTTGTTTCTGGATATTCATTTGTATGTTTCTAGATATTCATTTGTGGATATTTTCGAGATATCATTTTGAAAGTTTCTGGATATTCATTTGTATAGTTTCTGGATATTCATTTGTGTAGTTTCTGGATATTCATTTATGTAGTTTCTGAATATGCATTTTAATAGTTTCTGGATATTCATTTGTATGTTTCTGAATATTCACTTCATTTATTTCTGGATATCCTTTCTTTATTATTCTGGATATTCATTTCATTTATTTCTGGATATCCTCTTGATTTTTCTTTTATTTTTATGTTTAGTAGCTGCAGATTTAAATAAAGGTGAAGGTAGTAAGAAGCATAAGAAGAATCAATTAAGTGAAGGTCAAGTTAAGAACTCAAATAAGAAATCAACAGTGGATGTGGTTGAAAGTGGTAAGAAACGGGCATTTGAACATTGTTGTGTCCCAGAAAGGCTTATTGATCTTGGTTTAACCCCTGCTCAGAAAGAAGATGTTAAATCTATAGGTTTTGGTGGACTATTAGAACTTAATTTGAATAGATTGCCAACAGGGGGAATTGTGGAATATCTTGTGGAAATATTTGATTCGGAAAGCTTTATTCAGAGAATCAAAAATAACAAGTATTATATAACAACAAATGATGTTTTTGATATTCTTTGTCTTCCTAAGAACTTAAAAAAAGAGAAGATAAATTGTTCAATAGGAATTGACCAAGAGTTTAGCGCACGATATAAAAATACTTTTGGAAAAGTTAAAGATGGTATTCCAGCCCGTCTGCTTGGTGAACGCATCAAAGAACTACCTGATGGAGGTGATGAGTTTAAAGGCACATCTGAATTATTGTTAGAACTATATAGCACAAATAAAATACTAGATAAGAAATATTATAAAAGAACTGGTTATGGAATTTTATAATCATACCTCTTCAATTGCATTTGACATTGCTTGGTCTTGATCTGTAAATATTGTTTTTGGTTCTTTTCCTCCCATTGATTTTCTAAACTGCTTAAGCAACCAGACAAATGTTTCTTTTTTTTTTCATTTGCTATGAAAGCACAACCAAACATGACAGTGTTCCAATGATTATTAATGCCAACTATTGGGGCACAAATAAGATTGTATCTATTTGTAGTATAAGTTATGTCAAATATAACCAGATCTCCATAGAGCTTGTAATCTTCCTTCATCATACTATCTCTCCAAAATATAGCCCCAAGTCTTCCTTCATCATCAAATTTGATTTTAAAATAGAACCCTCGATCTTCCGGTGAAATTTCAAAAAGCCTATCAACAACATTCTGAGCATCACCATTTTCAATTTTTTTCATTCTAAGTTTCTGAACAAAATTGACATGATCTTTCTTTGTGTGACCAACATGTTCCTCTCCACCAGCTGCTTTTACCAAAAGACTATATCCATCAGTTGGTTTTATACCAGCTTCTTCCATTATTTCAATTATTTCACCCTGATCTTCTGAGATACGCCTTTCACTACGCTTCAAATGGTTCCAATATGTCCTTGTCATTGGATGATTGTGCTCTGTAACATGGCGGTCAACAACATACATATCTTCCTCTTTTAGCAATTTCGCCCTCAAAAGAGCCTTACATTGAGTCCTCTTTATGTAATTTCTCCTTCTCTTTTGTTATTTTTTGGTAACATAGAGTTGTTCAACTGGTGAAGAAATTTGAACTTCATTAACATCAACTGGTGATGGAACACTGATTTTATCCTCTTGGGTTGATCTGGTAACTCCTTCACATGAGCAACGGAATAGCTTGTCTAATATCCTTGAAGTCTTTTTTGAAACATGATTTGTTGACAACTTAATACTAAATCCTAGTGCATTTGCATGAAGTTTATACAGTTTGTACAATTCCTCCCATGTCTTTGCTTTTGTTCCCAGTAAATTTTTGCTTGTATCAATATTAGGGTCCTCGATTACGATTCTATCGCACACACAAAATATATTAAAAAGAATAATGTTATATGAAATCAAGTAATTCTAAATCAATATGTCAATAAAGTTAAGAGAGAAAACCTATTTGTAGCCCGGTTTCAGGATCTGAGGTTGTTGAATTTGAGATTCTAAATCAATAGGAGAATATGATTCTCGCAAGAAAAGGCGTAGTTAGTTAGTTTCTGGATATTCATTTTGAAGGTTTCTGGATATTCATTTTTGTAGTTTCTGGATATATCATTGGCCTTGGCCAAGGACATGGCCATATCCCTTGGCCTAGTACATTGCCAGTTTAAAATTTCTGGATATTTAATTTGGTACTTTCTGGAAATACATTTTATTGTTTCTGGACATGGTCAATTGTGTGTTTCTGGATATTCAATTTGGTAGTTCTGGATATTCATTTTGAAGGTTTCTGGATACTCATTTTGAAAGTTTCTTGATATTCATTTTTGTAGTTTCTGGATATAGCATTGGCCTTGGCCAAGGACATGGCCATATCCTCGCCTAGTACATTTCCGCTTAAAGTTTCTGGATATTCAATTTGGTACTTTCTGGATATACATTTTATTGTTTCTGGACATGGTCAATTGTGTGTTTCTGGATATTCAATTTGGTAGTTCTGAATATTCATTTTGAAGGTTTCTGGATACTCATTTTGAATGTTTCTGGATATTCATATTTGTAGTTTCTGGATATAGCATTGGCCTTGGCCAAGGACATGGCCATATCCTCGCCTAGTACATTGTCAGTTTAAAGTTTCTGGATATTGAATTTGGTACTTTCTGGATATACATTTTATTGTTTCTGGACATGGTCAATTGTGTATTTCTGGATATTCAATTTGGTAGTTCTGGATATTCATTTTGAATGTTTCTGGATATTCATTTGATAGTTTCTGGATATACATTTGAAGGTTTCTGGATACTCATTTTATAGTTTATGGACATGGTCAATTGTGTGTTTATGGATATATAATTTGGTAGTTCTGGATATTCAATTTGGTAGTTTCTGGATATTCGTTTTGAAGGTTTCTGGATATTCATTTTGAAGGTTTCTGGATATGTACCTGATGTAGAACGAATCCACAAATAGAGGAAAACGCAGCGGAATTATTAAAAACCTTGAATCAAGAACTAATCCTCACACGAAGATTAGATGATTCAAGCGATTATTATTAAACCCTCGCAAAAGAATTTAATACAATCGAACAACGAACACGGATATGAATTACTCCTCGCAAAAGGACGTAACCCTCGTAATCAAACGAATAAGATTACGTTTCAAGCCAAGGAATGACTTAGTCTTCTTAGAAAAAGAAGAAAGAACCCTTGAAGAAAATAAATTGTTTATTCTTCAAAAATTGAGAAAATAATAATCCTAACAAAAGTATTTATAGTTTCTACCATAAACAAGAATCCTAAAATAAAAAGGAAACCTAAAATAAACAGTAAAAGAAAAGGAAAAACAATCCTAGTTCAAAACAACCACAAGAGGCAAGAAAAAGGAAACCAAGTCTTAAAAGGAAACTAAATCGTGTTGCTGTGTCATTGGGAGCGGACGCTCCCTCTCCAAGGGAGCGGACGCTCCCTTAATCCAGAAACTCAAGGCGGAAATTGCCTACTTGGGAGCAGGCGCTCCCCCACGGCAGAAACTTGCAACAACAATTGGCTTCTTGTCAAGGCACGCTACATCATGCTCCCCCACTTTAAACGGATTTGTCCTCAAATTCGTGTCCGTATAAAGAGGATCATCAGGAAAAAACTCAGCCAAATCTGATACATTGAACGTAGGAGAAATATTCACTGTTACGGGGCACCTAATAGCAAATTCAAGGGCTTTCGCCCCTTTTTCAGATGCTTGGGCTTCCATCTTCTCTTCTGGTTTTTTAAAACTCAAATGCACAATTGCATTGGTCTTGGCAATAGATATTGATGCTAGCTTCACTTGCTGCCATAGAAATTCCTTTGTTCTTCTACTCTCTATCCTTTCCAGCACATCCTTCCAAACCTTTCCCATATCACTCATGTTTGCCAAGTTAGTCTTCTCTGGAACTGCTTGGCGTATGTAACTTTGACCTGTATCTATGCCTTGGACGAATATATTTGGTTCAGTGATCTGACTTGATGGCACGGCTATATTTCTGGTCAAGACTACGCCAGGGTCATCAGGGACAACAGGAGTAAATAGCATGAGACGACTAACCACAAGGGAGTGGTGGTTATTGTCTTCTCCAATATCACCATTAGGGTCATCCCAAATATCCTCGCAATCATCTTCATCACCCTCGACATCCCCACCATCATGTGCGACATCCCCATGAACCTCATGCTCGACCAAAGTGACTCTCCGCCGTTGGGGGCAAGCATTAGAAATATGGCTCAAGTTTCCCCCGGCGGTAACACTTTGTACCGAAAGATTTGGCATAAGGGTTAGAGGCTGATCGCCCGAGAGCGGGGTCCTTCCTTTCCGTCGACGAATTATCACCAGGTGCAGGGAGTGCGCGGACCTCCTGAGCTCCTTTAGGTGCTATAGGCTGTGCTTTGTCATGAGTCGAAGGAGCCCTCAAACCGCATTACTCGAATTACCCCGGAAGAAGAATCACCAAAACGCCCGAAAGAGGATGATTGTTGTCGCTCGACCTTGTGAGCTCTAGAAATAGCATCCGAGAGAGAATGAGAGCCGAAAAGCTCAACTTGATTGCGAATAGGAATGCGAAGGCCATTAATAAACCGTGCAATCTGTTTCTCATTCGTCTCGCGCATGTCCACCCGAGCGGATTGAGAGTAAAAATCCTTAGCATACTCATCGACAGATCGATTCCCTTGCCTAAGAGCCAAAAGTTTCAAGTACAACTGTTGCTCATAATCCTCAGGGAGATATTGCCTTTGCAGCTCGTACTTCATAAGATCCCAACGATCAATGGGCAATCGATTTTCATGTTGCCGTTGTCGATTCGTTCGTCCACCATGCGTAAGCACCCCTTTCAACTTATAGGCGATATATGGAACCTTCCTTTCTTCCTCGACTTGCATCAACGTGAAGAACTTTTCTACTTCCGCCAACCAATCGGTGAAATCCTCAATCCCTAACTCGCCCGAAAAATTAGGAATATCCGCCCTTATTTTGGGACGGTGGATAACTGCACGATTCTCCTCGTTGCCCATGGCTCCCGCGACCGGTTCAACCCTAGCAACTCGTTCGCCTCCGATGTTGTTATTACGACGATTCAAAACCTCCAACAATTGTTCATGGCGAGGCCAAAGACGTTCATCCATCCGCGTTATACTGGCGATGAGGGCAGCCATTGCCGCATGGAGGTCAGCAGGACCGTCGTTAGCCATCGTCCAAGGATCTTTTAGCTCTGATACCAACTGATGTAGAACGAATCCACAAATAGAGGAAAACGCAGCGGAATTATTAAAAAACCTTGAATCAAGAACTAATCCTCACACGAAGATTAGATGATTCAAGCGATTATTATTAAACCCTCGCAAAAGAATTTAATACAATCGAACAACGAACACGGATATGAATTACTCCTCGCAAAAGGACGTAACCCTCGTAATCAAACGAATAAGATTACGTTTCAAGCCAAGGAATGACTTAGTCTTCTTAGAAAAAGAAGAAAGAACCCTTGAAGAAAATAAATTGTTTATTCTTCAAAAATTGAGAAAATAATAATCCTAACAAAAGTATTTATAGTTTCTACCATAAACAAGAATCCTAAAATAAAAAGGAAACCTAAAATAAACAGTAAAAGAAAAGGAAAAACAATCCTAGTTCAAAACAACCACAAGAGGCAAGAAAAAGGAAACCAAGTCTTAAAAGGAAACTAAATCGTATTGCTGCGTCATTGGGAGCGGACGCTCCCTCTCCAAGGGAGCGGACGCTCCCTTAATCCAGAAACTCAAGGCGGAAATTGCCTACTTGGGAGCAGGCGCTCCCATTTCTTGGGAGCAGGCGCTCCCCCACGGCAGAAACTTGCAACAGCAATTGGCTTCTTGTCAAGGCACGCTACAACTGATGTAGCCATTGCCGCATGGAGGTCAGCAGGACCGTCGTTAGCCATCGTCCAAGGATCTTTTAGCTTTGATACCAACTGATGTAGAACGAATCCACAAATAGAGGAAAACGCAGCGGAATTATTAAAAACCTTGAATCAAGAACTAATCCTCACACGAAGATTAGATGATTCAAGCGATTATTATTAAACCCTCGCAAAAGAATTTAATACAATCGAACAACGAACACGGATATGAATTACTCCTCGCAAAAGGACGTAACCCTCGTAATCAAACGAATAAGATTACGTTTCAAGCCAAGGAATGACTTAGTCTTCTTAGAAAAAGAAGAAAGAACCCTTGAAGAAAATAAATTGTTTATTCTTCAAAAATTGAGAAAATAATAATCCTAACAAAAGTATTTATAGTTTCTACCATAAACAAGAATCCTAAAATAAAAAGGAAACCTAAAATAAATAGTAAAAGAAAAGGAAACACAATCCTAGTTCAAAACAACCACAAGAGGCAAGAAAAAGGAAACTAAATCGTGTTGCTGCGTCATTGGGAGCGGACGCTCCCTCTCCAAGGGAGTGGACGCTCCCTTAATCCAGAAACTCAAGGCGGAAATTGCCTACTTGGGAGCAGGCGCTCCCATTTCTTGGGAGCAGGCGCTCCCCCACGGCAGAAACTTGCAACAGCAATTGGCTTCTTGTCAAGGCACGCTACATCAGTACCTAACACATTTCTGGATATACATTTTTGGTACTTCTGGATATTATTTATATAAATTTCTGAATATGTACCTTACACATTTCTGGATATACATTTTTGGTACTTCTGGATATCATTTATATAAATATCTGGATATAATTTATATAAATATCTGGGTATGGATATAGAGATGGTCATGATATATAAAAAATTAACAAGTAAGTTATATTGAGATCAAACCTGTAGCCTGGAGAATATCGATTTGTGTAGCCTGGAGAATATCGATTTGTGACATTTCTGAATATCTGTCATGTAATTGAGCTTCCATTTATGCTATTGATGGATAGATCCAAAATTACGTAGATCAATCTCTGGAAATGTACAATAACAATCGACCTTAGTACAATAAACGTTGATTAAAATTAAAAACAGTAGTTGTTGATTTGGTTCATATTACCTGATTTAATCAATATCGATTTCTGTATTGTTTCTTGATATTCATTTTGATTGAACTGTCCTGCTCGTCTCCATTTGCTGTGATCGTTGTAGTGTGTCTCTGTGTGTATCTACGCAAATATTGAATTTATCTAGGTTTTTGTAGGTTTTTGGACAATAGAACCGGTTTAATTCAAATGGTTGCCGGTTTTTGAATACTATATTTAAAAACCCGTTTCTCCATACATAGATGGAGAAACGCGTTTTTCACCCGACCAACTCGTTTTCGTTTTATGTTTTCTTTATTTCAATGTTTTTTTGTGTTAATGTTTTAGTTATGTCAACGTATCTTTTATGTCAACTTTGGAATGCTTTATAAATTTGTTTCTTTGTTCCAATGTTTTCTGTATGTCAATATATCATTTACGTCAATGTCATTTTATTTTATATTTTTTCTTTAAGAATAAAATATGTATTTTATTAGTAATTTGAATTATAAATACATTATTTGAATTTTTATTTCTAAACAAAAGAGAGGGTTGAATATGTAAAAGGATTAAACTTTGTGCAGTATTTGTGAAATTATAGAAGTAATAGAATGATGAGGTGGAATGGAAAGATGATGAGAATATTCTTTTTGAAGTAAAAAATGAAGAAATGGGTTTGAGAAAAAATTGAAGCAACATTTGAAGCAAAATTTAAAGAAATGAAGTAAAATTTGAAGAACTCCATTGGAGATGCTCTAACAAAATCAAATTAAATCCACCCAAATCAACTGAACAGTATAAACCGAGATACGAATATGGGTTTGCTCAAGCTGGGCCTAATTAAATTGGGCCGTGAATATTATCTAAATAACCAAGTATCTGGGCCGAGTAAGGTTTTCCTTATATGACGAGGAACGTTCAACTCAGCCTTATGTCTACATGTTCGGGCCGTTATGCGGCAAGAGACGAGGAAAATAAAGTTCTTACCTCGGCATATCTCCGTATCGGCCAATCTCTAATAACGAGGAAGCAGAATCATTCATCTCGGTCTATCAGATAAGGCCGAGGTAAAACATTTGTGTTCCTCGGCTTCCTGCTAGCGTAACATACAAATTCTTATACAACAAGGATTACACAGTTGTGATCCAATCAGGATTACAATTACCAACATCAATTCAAGTCAAACAAGGACTCCTTAATGTATATAATTCTCTTAAGATTATATCTTATCTCTCTACAAGTTCACTCCAACATGGATTCTATCAATCCATTCCTATAAATACAAGTCCCATGGCTCATTATTTGGTACGTTACTTTTTACATTGGAGAAACTCTGTCAATTTGTTTTCTCTAATATCAACCGTGAACTTACTCTCACGCCGGAGGGCCTTTAGCCGGATCCGCCCCGGCTTAGTTTACGTGTTTTCTCTTATTTTCAGGCCTTGCAATCGCCGGAGCATTCAACGCTTGGATTTGGGCTGTTTTGACGATTTTGGCTTCATCAATTGGTTCCATTGCCGGGAAATCGATTCAAACACCCTTTGTTTGGCCTGGAAAATCTCGCCTGAGAAGCTATTTTCCGTTGGATTTGTTCTTGATCGAAATCGGAAATTTTTGCTCCGACAGGCTCTGTTCTTGATTCGGTCGGAATTTGTAAACTTCCACCGGAAACTGCATTAATTCGGCCGGAAACTGCTAGTTCACGTCTGAAGCGAAATTTGTGGCTTGAATTTTTGTGTTGGAAAAATTGCAATTGACTGTTTGTTTGTGGTCAAAATTTACCCTAAATTTAGCCATAAATTCGGTTCTGGTGAAATTGTGATTTTTGGAAAATTTTGCATTTAATAATTTGTTTGTGATTCATAATGGACGGACAATTCACAAGTGTTACAGCTGAGGATCCCACCCAAGTGAATGGGGGAAACACTGGAGCCGAGGAGCCACTGCCTCCTCCTCCTCCTCTACCTCAGACCGATGCCATTCCTCCCCTTGCCATGACTCTTCGTTCCATGGGTCAGGCAAATGCCGAGGGAGAGGGCAATGACCTTCCTCGTCCTACTCGTCCTCGTGGGAAGCAAGCAGGAAGGAAGAAAACAAAGAATGCCGACGCCGGTCAAGCAGGAGGATCTCAACCCGTTGACCGACGCTCTTTGTTACACAAACAAATGGAGACTTTGCAAAGGATGTATGAAACACAAGTTGCTCTTTTGCAAATGGACCCAGATCATTCCATGGCTCCATTCATTGTGCCATCAATGGGCCCACCTTTGAGAAAGGAACAGGAGAGCATCGTGCTCCTCCCCGAAGACCGCCGAACTACCAATGCCAGCCTCCCGAGGATTCTCCTCGCTCCTCGGCATAACAAGAAGCGTAGGATCCCGTGGTCGACCCGAGAAGCCAAATAACTCCTAGGGAAGAGGAAGTGAACTCCAAGGACCTAAGGACAAGACTCACTTGAATAGGCGCCTATCCCCTCGCTCGCCTCATCATGACACCTAGGCGTCCCACGTCTCCTCGAGCTCGTCGACCGATTCTCCTCGTCCTCGTCATTCGCATTCTCACCGTCCTCGTCGGCGGACTCTCTCCTCGTCCTCTGCGATCGGGAATTTGCTAGGCCAAGGACCCCAGAGCCCTACAGGATGATACTTGGCGCACAAGACCCGGGAACCAAGACGTGATAGGGCCCTCCAAACGTGATGGCCACCGACATGAAGAGAAGCATAGTAGGGTGAATGATCGCCCAAAGAAAAGTCGGCCGAAGCTCCCAACGAAGCACTCGCTCAAGCGTGAGAAGGAAATAGAAACAAAGCAATGGGAGCCGCCGAAGCAAAGGCCGGATGATATGGAGAGGGGAAAGAAATATAATGACGATGATTATGATTGGGCCACCCGTCCGTTTTCCTTGAGGATAATCCGCACCTCCCCATCCTAACCTCAAGCTCCCAAATTTCGAGAAATATAACGGAACCACCGACGCCAAGGACCATGTGCAAAGTTTTGAACAAACCATGAATCTCCTCACTACTGGCCGATGACTTGTTTCGCAAAGCTTTCGCGAGCACCTTCTCCAACCGCTTTCACCGGTTCCGTGTGCTCAAGAAAGGTTGCATCGATTGGCCGGAGGGGCATGAGGAGAATGTTCTTAGATTATTTTGCCACGGCCGGGAAGAGGAAGATGAGATTAACCGACTTGGCCAACATTGAGCAAGGGAAGGGAGAGACCACCCTCGCCTACTACAATAGGTTAGAAAAATGGCGGACCAAGTTGAAGAAAGCCTCACCGATAGGGAGGTCATAGTTTGCTTCAACTGCGGGTTAAAATCTCGGCCCCCTCATTTATGAACTCTCGCCCAGGGAACCTAGTTCCAAGGCCGAATTGTACAAAGTGGCTTATGCCATTTCCATGGCCGAAGACAAGACAAAGAAAAGGGGAGCCGACAAGACGGAACCTGAGGCAACTAATTCCCGACGTAATGACAACGGGAACGGCAAGGGTTCCAAAGGAAAGAATAGAACCGTAAGCACCGAGAAGCCGGAGTTCACCCTCTTACAAAGCCCATCTCCGAAATCATGCGGCTAGTGAACCTTCCTCCACCTCGTCCGCCGATCGATCACCCAAAATATCCCCGCAACAAGAATAAATACTGTGATTTTCACAAGGACAACGGGCACACCACTGATGGTTGCTGGGCCCTTAAGAAGATAATCCAACAATGGGTTGACGAGGGAAAGTTAGACCGTTATGTCATGAAGAAAGATGGCAAGCGAAAGCGGAAACAAGAGGAGAGTGAAGATGACTCCAAGAGTGAGGATGAAGATCGAAGGCCTCCTAGGGCTAAGCTACATGTGATCCGTGAAGAGGTGACCTCCACCGTAAAGCTAAGGGACCAGATCCACGAGCTAAGCAAAGTATACCATGTCCCTGCTTGGATCCATAAAGCAGAAGAAATCATTAGTTTTTCTCCGAATGAGTTGGCGGGAAGTCGAGCAGCTCGTGAGCAGCCGTTGGTCATCAAGGGTCGAGTCGACAATGTTGAATCCGAAAGACTTCTTGTTGACACGGGGGCCTCCCGTGACATCCTGTACTATTCAGCCTTCCAACAAATGGGGTTGAAAGACACTGCGCTAGAGCCATATCATGGAAGGCTTGAAGGATTCACCAACCATAAGGTGGGAGCAAAGGGAACCGTAGAACTAGAACTCGAAGTCGGCGATCATCCCTTCCGAGCCAAAGCTACTGTCACTTTTATAGTCATGGACTTGACTAGCGACTATCATGCGATTATCGGCATTCCAAGTCAAGCCAAACTTGGGATGGTAGCCTCCCTTCCTCACCAACGAGTTAAATTTCCTACTCGTGCTGGCATTGGATGCGTGAGGGCAACCCCCAAAGATTTCTTGGAACATGTTGTCAAGAGCCGGAAAAAGTCAAAAAGCGTGGAGATAGATACGCCCGAGGAGAACATCAAGATCACCAAATCACAGAAGACCACGGAAACTAGCTCTAGGATGAACTATATCCGTGAAGTATGGGAAAGTGAGGAAGAGGAACCTATGGTCCTAGAAATTGTGGACGACCAAGGCGTAACTCTACCCACACTGGAAGAAGATCCTATGGTCCTAGAAACTGCGGATGACCAAGGCATAGTTCTACCCATCTCCGAGGAAGACCCCATTCTCGTCAATGACCAGAGCTCGGGGGCCAACCATGACTCGGGAAGAACGATCTTCCGTACATTGATAAACTTATGGAGGAAGAAGGCCTCAATGTAAACGACAATGAAGGAAGGAGAATCGAGAGATCATCATCGAATCACCGGAATTTCGAGACGGACCGTAATGAAGCCTCGTAGATGAGCTAGAAGAGGTAGTCATTAATCCGGACTATCCCGAACAAAAAATCAAGCTAGGAGTCCAGCCTATCACAGAAGAGAAAGAAAGAATCATATCCCTCTTGAAAACAGCCTCGACGTCTTTGCTTGGAGAGTCGAAGACATGAGGGGATCAATGAAGAAGTAGCCCTCCACCGCTTAGAAGTTGATCCTTTAGCGAAGACCATCTCCTGCACAAGGAGAAATTTTGCAAGGGACAAGGAGGAAGCTATAAAAGAAGAGGTGCGTAAATTACTCGGCGCCGGAATAATTCGCGAAGTTAAATACCCCGTTTGGTTGGCTAATGTCGTTATGGTGAAGAAGCAAAATGGGAAATGGCGTATGTGCATAGACTTTATCGATCTAAACACAGCCCGCCCCCAAGGACAGCTATCCTCTCCCCGTAATCGACAAGTTGGTCGAGCTCCATTTCGGACACCAAACTCTCGCCTTCTTAGATGCCTACTCAAAGCTATCATCGTATAAAAATGGCGAAAGAGGACATCGAGAAGATCGCCTTTCAAACACCTCGCGGGGAATTTCGCTACATCATGATGCCTGGGCTCAAGAATGCCGGTGCCACTTACCAACGGATGGTAAATCAAGTTTTTGCAAGTCGATAGGTAGAAACATGGAGGCTTATATTGATGACATGGTCATAAAGACCAAGGAAGGCAGCCACGTTCCCGACCTAGAAGAGACCATTCACAACCTCCGAGCAAACAACATGAAGCCGAATCCAAGCAAGTGCGTGTTCGGAGTTACCGCAGGGAAATTCCCCGGGCTTCATGGTTTCCCAAAGGGGGATTGAAGCAAACCCGTAAAAAATCAAGGCGCTCGTTGACATGAAGGAACCTACCACCATCAAGGAGGTCCAAAGACTTAATGGAAGAATTGCGGCCTGGAAGATTCATCGCCAAATCCGCCGAAAAGTCACCGCCTTTTTCAAGGTATTCAAGGGTACCAAGAGCTTCTCCTCGGACTCCCCGAATGCTCGGAAGCATTCCTCCTGGTTGAAGGAGTACTTGAGTTCCCCTCCCTTGCTTAGCAGTCCGACTACCGGTGAGATGCTATACGTCTTCCTAGCCACATCGATCATCTTTGGCTGTACTGTCTTAGTTCGAAAGGATGAAGGAATTCGTAAGCCCGTCTACTATGTCTCTAAGGCACCGTCCGATGTAGAAAGCAGATATTTCAATGTGGAGAAGATAGCATACGCACTAGTCATCGCCTCAAGGAAGCTGCGTGCATATTTTTCTCGCACATCCTATCACCGTCTACACCAACGAACCATCAAGAAAATCCTTCACAAGTTGGACGGCTCGGGACGTCTCCTTAATTGGTCAATCGCTCTAACGGAGTTTGATATCACTTACCAACCAAGGAAGACCCTCTTAGCACGCCTTTGGTTGACTTCATGGTCGAGACCGCCTTTATGGGCGAGCATCTCCCCACCTCCCTAAGCAAAACGCGCCGGAGGAAAAAGACTCTCCCATTGAACTCCCATCCAACCGTTGGATCCCGTATACGGACGGATCAGCTACCAAGGAAAGAAGCGGAGCCGGAGTTGTACTAGCAAGCCCAAGGAGAATATACTATACAAGATGCCATCCGCTTCGTTTCCTCGCCTCTAACAACCAAGTCAATACGAGGCTCTCATATTTGGCATTGAGTTGGCCTCCTTCTACGGAGCAACTAAGTGTGGCCGCTTTCGTGACTCCCAGCCTTGTTGTCAAACAAGTGAAGGGAGAATATAACACTCAAGATGTCACCCTTGCCAAGTATAGAGACCTGGTCCTAGATATGACGAAGAAAATGGAATTTTTCGAGCTCAAGCGGATAGGAAGGGAAGACAACCAAGTCGCGAGACGTTCTCTCCAAACTAGCCACCATTGACGTGTCTCCTTCTGAGACCAACCCATATGTAGTTTATGCCGAGGAACCTCGCGTATGAAAGATTACAAGTCATGCTTCGGATGAGGAAGAGAGATGCCGGATCGATGACTACATCGAATACATTGAGAAGGAGAAACTCCCGTAAGATGATGCTCGAGCCAAGATTATCAAGAGGAGGTCTCCAAGATTCGTGGTGATGAACGGAGTCCTCTACCGAAGATCTTTCACGAAGCCCCCGCTAAGGTGTGTCTATCCCAAGGAAACCGAGAACCTCCCGGCGTAAGTACATGAAGGTGTTTGCGGCGGACACCCGGGGCCGTAACCTTAGCCGACAAAATCATATCGCTAGGTTACTACCGGCCAAACCTAAGTGGAAGACGCGCACGCCTATGTTCGAAAAATGTGACAAATGCCAAAGGTTCTCTCGACATTCCAAGACTACCCGCGCAATGAGCAAACACTAGTAATACCTACGTGGCCATTTGATATGTGGGGGATCGACCTCATTGGACCCTTCCCACCCGCCCGTGGTAATTGCAAGTACGTGATAGTAGGCCGTTGATTACTTCTCCAAGTGGATAGAAGCCAAGGCATTGGCCAAGATAACGGAAGAGAATGCGATCAACTTTGTTCATGGACAACATCTCGTGCAGATTTGGCCTTCCGCATACAATTGTTTCGACCATGGACTCCAATTCTCCACGGCATTTACAAATGCACTGGGAAGAGTCAAAGTACGCCATGCAAAATCTTCGCCAGCGTGCACCCCAAGGCAACGGCCAAGCGTAAGCCGCCAACAACCGGTCCTAACCGCCCTCACCAAGAATCTTGAAGGTCGCGAGGGTAGATGGTCGGGACGAACTTCCCTAGCCTTTATGGGCCGTTCGCACAACCACCCTGGGGCCAACCTGGGAAACCCCATTCGCACTAACCTTCGGTTCGAGGCTATGGCACCGCGAGAAATGGCTATCCCTACAAAGAAGGAACTCCCATTATGATGAGCAAGTCAACAAGGTCAATAGGCTCCTAGACCTGGACCTCGATAGATGAAAAACGACTAGTCATGTGGCTAAGCAGATGAGGACGGTGAATTACAAGCAAAGGACCAAGGCATATCACGACAAAGAGGGTCATCAAAAGAGTATTCCAAGTTGGCGATTGGGTACTTAGAAAGATCGAAGCCACCGGTCGGAAGGCGTAACGTAACAAGCTCTCCCCAAATTGGGAAGGTCCCTATATCATCACTCAAGTCATCCGAGAAGCGGACCTACAGATTGAGGACCAAGGAGGGGAAGGATCTCAAGCATCCACGGCATTCCGGACAACCTTAGAAAATATTATCACTAGTCTAGTTTATTTTGCAATAGATTAGCTCTTTATTTTCGGCTCTTTTATTTTCGGTCTTTTGTTTTCTTTTTGTCTTTTTAGTTGATAGGATTGCAGGTTCTATGTAATCGCATTTCGAGTTCTACGAAAGCGGTTTCTTCCACATGCAAAGCAACTATCGCCTCTTCACCACAACACCTAAGATGAGGACATTACTCCCGACTCTCCGATATTACACAATGCCCAAGACCAAGGATCTTCCTTGGCCCGATGGCCTTACCACAGCCCAAGACCAAGGATCTTCCTCGCTCGATGGCAAAGACCAAGGGTTCCTCCTTGGCCTGATGGCTTAACAACTGCCAAGACCAAGGATCCACCTTGGCCTGATGGCTTAACAACTGCCAAGACCAAGGATCCACCTTGGCCTGATGGCTTAACAACTGCCAAGACCAAGGATCCTCCTTGGCCTGATGGCATACTCAACTGCCAAGACCAAGGATTTTCCTTGGCCTGATGGCTTAACATAGCCAAGACCAAGGGACCACCTTGGCCTGATGGCTTACAACACATCCTGTCAAGGGTCCACCTTGACTCAGGATACCAAGCAGCCAAGACCAAGGAATCTCCTTGGCCTGATGGCTTACAACACTTCCAGTCAAGGGTCCACCTTGACTTAGGAGACTAACAGCCAAGACCGAGGACTTTCCTCGGCCTAATGGCTTGATAAACCTCCTACCATGAATCTACTCTGATTCAGGATTACAACATTCAAAGCCGAGGAAAACTTCCTCAGCCCAAATGAAGTACGAGTATAGCTACAGCCGAGGAATCTTTCCTCGGCCTAACCACTTGCTCCACAAGGAACAAGGGACCTTCCTCGGATCCCACCTTCCTAAGGTTAATGCTTGCATAGCATACCAAAATATAACCAAGTTAGTGAAGTGACAAGAATAATGACAAAGGATTTTTCATTGATATTCAAATGGAATTACAGATCCTATTGTCTATTACAAAAAAAACAAAGGAAAAAAGCTATCCTAAGATTGGTGCACATCATCAAAAGGCTTGTCCAGCCAATCTTCAGTGATAGTGCCGGGGGGAGGAAGGACCGTTTGACTAGTGGAGGCATTATTTTCCCCGGTCCCTCCTTCCACCTCGGCCTCTATGTCCTCAGGCTCGTCGGCGTCTTGGATCGCCTCCACCAGGTCTTTAATATTGCCGGGGACAACAGAAGCCGGCTTCCACACTTCCCTGCAAGTATGGGCATCCTTGGCGCCCATCGGCTCCATGTTGCTCTCAGAATAAGGGACCAAGTGATGGAGTGCCCTGACCTCCTCGGCATATTTATCCCTGCAAATTAGCCGGGCAATCTTGTTGATGTCCGGACCGGTGGAAGGATCGGCCAAAATGCTCCGGCCAAGTGGAGATAGCCATCTTCAAACATGGTGGCCGTTTGCTCGTCCACGGCCTCCCCGAAGGCCGAGCCGGCCATCATCGGTTCTTTGAAAGCCGAGCTCTCCTTGAACCGAGCTACGGCCTCCTCCTCCCTAGGCGGGAGGGTAGCTTCCGATCCCCGGCACTTGGCCTCGGCTTCATCGGCCTTAGTGCGAGCTCGGCCTTATCAGCGTTTGCCTGGGCAAGCTCTTCATTTTTGAGCCGGAGATGTTCCTCGGCCTTTGACCTTTCTTCCTCGGCCCTTTTTACCTCGGCCTCAACCTTTGCCTTGGCCGCCGCACGCTCAGCATCCTTGGCCTCTAACAGTTTAGCCAAGGAAGACTTGTCTTTTCGCTCTTTGCTTGAGCTGCCTTGGCCTCATTCAGACGCCTCGTCTTCTTCTTGGCCAGCACATTCTCGTCCGCCGTGCCAGAAGCCAACTGAAAGATAAATCATCGTTAAGAAGACAAATCCAATATCAAAGACAATAACCCAGAAAGGGATCAACATTTACCTCGGCGATCAAGAGTCCCTTATGGCAAAGCACGGTATCCTCGTTGGGACCCTCTTTGCAAAGGGTTTCGTAAGCATCCTCGTCCATAGCCCTTTGGATAGGAGCTCGGCCCAATCTCACTAAGGGTCCCTCCCTTGCCAACAGGGGGAGTCCCCTAAGACGAGGAATACCGAGGGACATACTTTTGGCCAGCTCGTCGGCCTCTTCAACAGATCTTGGCGCTTGAGCATCCGGTCAAGGGAGGGGGAGCATCAACATTAGGGGCCGCACTGACGCTTGCCCGTTTGGCCGCCGGCTCCTCGGCGCTAGCACTTGGAGTTCTTTTGGAGCCTGACCTCCTTTGGACGAGGCTAGCTTCCTCGGTTGCCTCTTCCTCGGCATCAACATGGAGGCTATGCCCCTCTACAGTTGATGGGTTGGTTTGGTTGTCAGCCGCCGGTTCCTCGGCATTCACTTCCCCGTGCAATTTAAGGGGAAGGGGTTGGTCAGTCTGAACATTAAGGATGAGGTTACGTGCATTAGCATCCTCCTTCCTTTCTGTCAAGGCGGCTTTCTTGCTCAACCTCCTCTTCCTCTTCACAAGCTCTTGGGGACTAAGTCTCTCCATGGCTAAAGTTTCTTCTTCCTCGGCTGTTAAATCTGCAAGGACGAGGAAAGAGTTAAATACGGGCAGAGGTAACAAGCATTTGAAAAATACCAAGTAAAAGAGAAACATTTACATCCAACTACGTCTACATCATCCAGACACTGATCCCGGGGACGTTCAGTCTTGCACCTAATGCAATCCTCATGGAATACCAAGCCGGGATGAACGGTCCAGTCGTTGAAGCGTCTCCCCCTCTTTACAGTGACAAGGGGAGATACCCCATCCTTTTTCCCCGGCATTAAACCCGCTTGAATGTAGTAATGGTCCGAGGACTCAATCACTGACCAATCGAGGACTCCCACCTCGGCAAATTCTTCCAGGCGTTTGATCAAGTCCTTGGTCCATTCATATTGTTGGACGGGGAACGAAGAGGTTGGACCTTTACAAGGAGACTGGAACTCCCACCCTTGGCGGCTTTCCACCCTAATGACGTGGTTATCCCAACCAGCAACCTTGCTAGACATTGGAAGGAGCAACTTTGGTTTCTTGGACGCACTCTTGATGACGAGGAGCCAGCTCTCCTTGACAAATTGGACATGGTAGAAATGCCTAAAGGCTCCCATGGTTGGTTCATACCCTAAGCTACGGCAAAGGATGATGAAGCTGACAAGGACCCGGGTACCATTGGCTCCTAGCATGGCCGACACCGCCCTCACGTCGTCCAGAAATTCGCAGATAAAAGGATCCAGTGGAAGACGAAGTCCTTGTTGGAATTGTTTGAAGTAGAAGTGGACAAAATCTTGGTTGTAATAGAAGTCATCCTCTTCCTTCTTTGTCTTCAGTTCCATGTGGCCCATATAAGTTAAACCCGTACTCGGCTTTGTCTACCCCGTACTTGGAGTATAGCTTTTCCAAAGATGGGATCCCCGGCTCTTGGGGTCCTCTCTTGCCTTTGTCTCTAACCCTTGGCCTCCTCGTCCTCGGCCTCCTCTTCTTCGGGCCAAACGGCCATCGGTTTGTGCTTCCTCCACGAAAGCATCAACTATGCGAGTAGACGAGGAGGGTTCTCCTTCTCTTCCCGTCATATCCTGCATAAAGACGAGGAGACAAAATTAGTGACCTCGTCCATGGATCGATTTAGGACGGGGAAGGGAGATTCCCCTCCTCGTCATTTAATAAGGCCGAGGAGGGAGCCGTACCTCTCAGGCGCTCACGCATTTCGCGATCAGAGGCCGGGTAGAACAGGTCGATGTGCTCCATCATCTCAGCCCTATCCTCAAAAACTATAATGTTGGGAGAACCAGACTCAATCCTATCTATTCTTGTGGAGTCAGGGTATTGGAGGAATAGACGAGTTCGACCATAACCTCTTAACTGCTTGCTTACATCATCCAGAGTGAGCATCAACCATGGACCTCTCTCTACGATAGACCCTCAAATTTCCAGTATGATATCCATAACGGAATCGGGGAGAATGGTCCCAAGATCGAGCCATTTCTAAGGGGAATCAAAAATGAAGGGGGAGTTCATTCAATATTCCAGAAATTTCATATAAAATACAAAGAGAACTAAAGAATTGAAGTTTTTAAAATTTTTTATCAAGAAAAGCTTCAACCTTCAACAATGGCAGTCCATTTTCTTGGCACATTCAAAATCCTTCCCAAAACCCTAGAAATCGCAAAGTCATGGACGGATTACGCAGAAAAGGAATGATTTCATACCTGATTGAGAAGAAGTGGTCGGAATCACAACTGCAACAAGCTCGCCGGAGAGAGAAAGCTTCGCCGGAAACTGGGTAAGAAGAAGATCGGAAAATCGCTGTTGAACCGTGCGTTCGTTCGGCAATATGCTCTCAAATATTTGGAAGTGTGTAAAGGTTTAAATTGAAGGGGTTTTAGTTTTTATACCCCTCCAATCCGGGTCAACCCGTGGGTAAAGCAAAGATCCAGGTCCGGCGTCCCAAGAATTAAATGCGAAATGATGGTTTCAAGGTGTGACAAGACTGGGGGGCCCCAGAATGGCAACCGTCAGTTATATGAAGCGACGCCGAGGACACGTGTCAAACCCGTTCGTATTCTATATGACGAGGACGAGATGACTTTCTACTCGTCCTAATCCGAGCTAGAAAGTCGGGGGCCACTGAACAGTATAAACCGAGATACGAATATGGGTTTGCTCAAGCTGGGCCTAATTAAATTGGGCCGTGAATATTATCTAAATAACCAAGTATCTGGGCCGAGTAAGGTTTTCCTTATATGACGAGGAACGTTCAACTCAGCCTTATGTCTACATGTTCGGGCCGTTATGCGGCAAGAGACGAGGAAAATAAAGTTCTTACCTCGGCATATCTCCGTACCGGCCAATCTCTAATAACGAGGAAGCAGAATCATTCATCTCGGTCTATCAGATAAGGCCGAGGTAAAACATTTGTGTTCCTCGGCTTTCCGGTTAGCAGAACATACAGTCCTTATACAACAAGGATTACACAGTTGTGATCCAATCAGGATTACAATTACCAACATCAATTCAAGTCAAACAAGGACTCCTTAACAGATATAATTCTCTTAAGATTATATCTTATCTCTCTACAAGTTCACTCCAACATGGATTCTATCAATCCATTCCTATAAATACAAGTCCCATGGCTCATTATTTGGTACGTTACTTTTTACATTGGAGAAACTCTGTCAATTTGTTTTCTCTAATATCAACCGTGAACTTACTCTCACGCCGGAGGGCCTTTAGCCGGATCCGCCCCGGCTTAGTTTACGTGTTTTCTCTTATTTTCAGGCCTTGCAATCGCCGGAGCATTCAACGCTTGGATTTGGGCTGTTTTGACGATTTTGGCTTCATCATCAACCACCGCACAAGCTTAGATCAACTTCATGGAGTATTGGAGTTGCATAATAAATTGGTTCAATTTTTTTTAGATCTTAAACAAACCCACCAGATCTTGTTTCAAAGAACTAAAACAAACACATACTATAGAATTTGTGCACAAACGCAGATAAAATTCGTGCCCTGGTTGCCGGCAATAGTTCGGTTGCAAAGTAATCGCCGGATGGAGAGAGCGAGGAGGGAAGGGGCGGCATAGGGAGGTCCTGTGGTGGGAGAGGGGATGGAGGACAGAAAATGGCAGAATAGTTGATGGTGGGAGGGGTTATAACGAGGTATGATGATGGGTGGTTCTTCATTTTGGCCAAAACACTAGTCTTTTTTTATCTTTCTTTTTTTTTGTTTTAATGTTAATTAATTTGTTTTTGCTATTTACTTTTTTTTTTCCAATTAAGCTTTCATTACTTAATAGTATACTACTAGTACTCAAACGCCCGTGCCAATGGCACGGGTCAGTATGCATACTGTTCAAGCGAAAAAAAAATATAAAGAACCCCTTTTATTTTTGTCTTTCTCACTTAAATCCTCACAACATCTATTTTCCTCTTTTCAACGTCAATCCCGAATCATACATCCATTGAGAGTCATCTCTTGAGATTATCTTTCAAAATAAGCCCCAGTATATAGAATCCAAGTCAATCACTATGCGAAAATCATACATCCATTGGGAGTCATCTCTTGAGATTATCTTTTAAAATAAGCCCCAACAGTATATAGAATCCAAGTCAATCACTATGCGAAGGTCCTTACACTTTATCCTAACAGCCTATACAACATGCTTCTAGATATTTTTAATGTTACTCAACAACATTTTGTACCAAAGTACTCATTAAGAACGCCATTTAAAGCCCAAGTCACAAAATAAGTATTCATATATTTCTAGTACTCTTTCTTTTGAACCAAAAATAAATAAATAAATATCTAGTAACATGAACTCCTAATAATGATATAAGTCGTGTTTTCTTGAGATATCTATGAAAAATAATAGCAATCGTTTGAGCAAATTCTCAATTCATGTCCACCAGAAGGTGTCTTCCTTAGGCATTAGAAGCAATGTAAACCTGAAAAGAATCATTGCCTGCAAAAGCTCCAAAAAAAATCCCATGATCACATAAGTGTTTGACATTAGTTTCAATTATTAGTCATGCAAGTATCAAATTCAAATCATAACAAACTATAGGTCGCAGATGGATATACATCAACAATATACAGACGAAACATTATTGCTTCCTAATTATAGATTAAACCCACTAAAACAACATGTATAGCTAATATCATCATCCACATACGGATTGGTGATTGTGATTACAAAACATTAACCATGAAACTTAAAGTGTAAAGACAATGATGAACTTTAGATCCTAAAATAATAATTATGTGTGACAGCTAGTGCAAAAGCAATGAACTCAACTGGGTGGGTGGATAAGTGCATTATAGGTAGCATGTAAGTCAAACATAATAAAAGACTAAACTGGTAATATGCAAATTAGCACATCAATTTACTACTACCTCTAATCACAAAATGAATGATTAAAAATAATTCAAATATTTGCTTTCTCAATTTGAGCAGTGAACCTGATAAATATGTGGAGAGAATATAACAATGGCCATAACACATTTATACTAATCATAATTCTTGAGCCTAAAAAATAAATTGGGGAACTTGCACATTTCATGCTCTAGATATTGCCAGGGATGTCACTAAACTGTGATTCACACAAAAAAGTGCAAGATAGACTCATAACAAAACAAATGGTATTGAAATGCTAGCTTTTTAAAACTCAGTTTACATAAAATAAAAAAACACAGAATGACAAAGTGAAATTGCTTCAATATTGACTAATCATGTAAAGCATGAGATAGTAAACGATAAATGTGTCCATCAGCTATAAGATCTAATACTGCTACTAACAAATAATACAACGAAGACATGCATGGAATTAAAATCACAAACTTGGATCACTTTAAACTACAAAATGTTAAGACCCCAAATCTACAAAAGCTACTACAGAATCCGTCTACCTCGAATTTTGAACAGTAAAACATACCCTTACAGTTCATAACAAAACTCGAAGCAGGGTACTTCTCCTTCCCCTCACCATTCGTAATACTGAATCAAGCCAAAATCCAATACAAAATAGTAAATTAGTACCCATAAGACTATCAACAAAATTCAAAACCGGACTCATATCAATAAAACCCCAATGAGTATTTAAATGAAAAGATACCAAAGAGCTACCTAAGATGCTCCTGATTACCTAAAAATACTATAAAAAAAATCAAAAGGAACAATCATATCCATACAACCCAATGATTACCTAAGATGCTACCTGATTCGCTTGAGGGGGATATCTTTGTTACCTGTTAATCTCAATTCATGTTTCCTCAAATAAATCTTACATTGATCCACTTTCAGCTTCTCCACCTGCCCATCAAGAAAAACACCATTCAGTAAATAAAAAAACACTTCATAGGCTCCCACAATTTATCTTATTGTATCCTACTGATTTTTTGTAAAAAAAAAATTCACATAGATTAAGAAAGTTCACTTTTAAGCAAATTTAGTAGTTCTACTTTGCAGTTTTCTATTAGCAGTTCAGTTTTTTTTTTCATGGCAGTTTTTTGTAAGTGTGGGAAGTGGAAAGGGAGGGCGAATTTGGACCGTCGGATCAATTTTGTGAGAATGAATCTGAGCCCCTCTTTGTCTTGGCGATTTTTCCCATTCCCTTTTTTTCATGCTCTAGATATTGCCAGGGATGTCACTAAACTGTGATTCACACAAAAAAGTGCAAGATAGACTCATAACAAAATAAATGGTATTGAAATGCTAGCTTTTTAAAACTCAGTTTACATAAAATAAAAAAACACAAAATGACAAAGTGAAATTGCTTCAATATTGACTAATCATGTAAAGCATGAGATAGTAAACAATAAATGTGTCCATCATCTATAAGATCTAATACTGCTACTAACAAATAATACCACGAAGACATGCATGGAATTAAAATCACAAACTTGGATCACTTTAAACTACAAAATGCTAAGACCCCAAATCTACAAAAGCTACTACCGAATCCGTCTTCCTCGAAGTTTGAACAGTAAAACTTACCCTTACAGTTCATAACAAAACTCGAAGCAGGGTACTTCTCCTTTCCCTCACCATTCGTAATACTGAATCAAGCCAAAATCCAATACAAAATAGTAAATTAGTACCCATAAGACTATCAACAAAATTCAAAACCAGAATCATATCAATAAAACCCCAATGAGTATTTAAACGAAAAGATACCAAAGAGCTACCTAAGATGCTCCTGATTACCTAAAAATACTATAAAAAAATCAAAAGGAACAATCATATCCATACAATCCAATGATTACCTAAGATGCTACCTGATTCGCTGGAGGAGGATATCTTTGTTACCTGTTAATCTCAATCCATGTTTCCTCAAATAAACCTTACATTGATCCACTTTCAGCTTCTCCACCTGCCCATCAAGAAAAACACCATTCAGTAAATAAAAAAACACTTCATAGGCTCCCACAATTTATCTTATTGTATCCTACTGATTTTTTGTAAAAAAAAAAAAATTCACATAGATTAAGAAAATTCAATTTTAAGCAAATTTAGTAGTTCTACTTTGCAGTTTTCTATTAGCAGTTCAGTTTTTTTTTTCATGTCAGTTTTTTGTAAGTGTGGAAAGTGGAAAGGGAGGGTGAATTTGGATCGTCGGATCAATTTTGTGAGAATGAATCTGAGCCCCTCTTTGTCTTGACGGTTTTTCTCATTCCCTATTGTAATATAGACTAGTAGTTTAGTAATATTAGTTTTTTCAATATTTCTAATAATTTTTTCAAAACGAAATAGTGATTCTAATAATTTTATAAATTCATTATTTATTTTGCATAATCTATTATAATTATTCCGTTATTCAAACATAATCTATTATAATTATTATTGTAATATAACCTTTTTGTTTATATGATTGTGTATTGTTAATATAAGTATTCTCTTACCCCCGTGCTACTGGCACGGTGACAGTATACAAATTAAAGAAATGATGAAATCGTCTTTCTCTCATCCCCAAAAAAATTAAAAAAATATATCCAATATCCTGATGATTACTTTGTTCCATAATCAACATTTGATTTGATGGAGGGTGGTTTGTTTGTGTAACTGTCGTAGAGAATATGATGAAGTCAATTATTCGGATCGGTATCCATAGAGGGTTAGTAAAATATTTTCTTAATTCCCATTTTACCATTATTCTTTTTTCGTAACCCTAACACAACCCATTAATCATATAAATAATTAATAATAATTATAATTCATAACCCATTCCCTATCCTTTTTTTACTCAAAGTTCGAAACAAAAAACATAAGTAATCATGACGAATGATTTTTTAATTGATTTAGGTACAAACATTTTTTCTAAAAATTATTTTTTTTTAAAGATTCTAAAATCGTTCAAAAACTTAATTATATATAATAGTAATTATTATGTTAAGATACACTTCTTAAATAAATGATCCTAATAAAATAAAAGAGAAAAATAAATATATCAAATTGGAATGCACATAATAAAAAACCAATTCAATTTTTTTTTGAAAGAAAGAGTATATATAAATCCCAAAACTTTTTTTTAAGGAGTATACTAAATAATTAAAAAAAAAGATCATTTATTTATAATCGATTTTTCTGTTTAAAAAAAAAAGAATCTTACCAAATCTTAGTGAATTCATTCAAAAAAAAAAAAACTTAAGTCATCTGCAAAAAGAAATAATAGTTAAAAAGGAAAATAGGAAAGAGGAAATGGAAAAGGAAGGTTAAAAAAGAAAATAGAACAGTTATGAAAAGTTACGGACGGTTGAAGGAGTGAGGGAGGATTTGAGCCGTCGGATCAATGTTCTACCGTAAAGAATATGAGGAAGTAGATTATTCGGGATTGTTATCCATTTAGGGTTAGTAAAAAATTATTTTCTTAATTCCCATTTTATCATTATTCTTTTTTCGTAACCCCAACTCATTAATCAAATAAATAATTAATAATAATTAAAATCCATAACTCATCCCCTATCTTCTATCCTATTTTTATCCAAGGTTGAAAACAAAAACTTAAGCAACGAATGATTTTTTAATTGATTTAGGTACAAATATTTTTTCTAAAATCATTTTTTTTAAAAGATTCCAAAATCGTTCATAAACTTAATTATATATAATAGTAATTATTATGTTAAGATACACTCATTAAATAAATGATCATAAATAATAATTATAGTCCATAACCCATCCCCTATCCTATTTTTACCCAAGGTTGGAAACAAAAACTTAAGTAACGAAAGATTTTTTAATTGATTTAGGTACAAACATTTTTTCTAAAATCATTTTTTTTAAAGATTCCAAAATCGTTCATAAAATTAATTATATATAATAGTAATTATTATGTTAAGATACACTCCTTAAATAAATGATCCTAAATAATAATTTTAATCTAGAACCCATCCCCTATCTCCTATCCTATTTTTACCCAAGGTTGGAAACAAAAACTTAAGTAACGAATGATTTTTTAATTGATTTAGGTACAAACATTTTTTCTAAAATAATTTTTTTTTGAAAGATTCCAAAATCCTATTTTTACCCAAGGTTGGAAACAAAAACTTAAGTAGCGAATGATTTTTTAATTGATTTAGGTACAAACATTCGTTCATAAACTTAATTATATATAATAGTAATTATTATGTTAAGATACACTCCTTAAATATATGATCATAATATAATAAAAGGGAAAATAAATAAATCAAATTGGAATACACATAAATAAAAGAAAAAAAAAACCCCCAATTCAAATATTTTTGAAAGAAATAGTATATAAAAACCCTAAACGTTATTTTAAGAAGTATACTAAATAATTAAAAAAAAAACACAAAAAAAACATGATCATTTATTTATAATCGATTTTACTGTTAAAAAAATAAAAAAAATTTACCAAATCTTAGTGAATTCGTTCAAAAAAAAAAAAACTTAAGTAATCTACAAAAAGAAATAATAGTTAAAAAGGAAAATAGAAGGAGAAAATGGAAAAGGAATGTTAAGAAAGAAAAATAGGAAAGTGGGTAAGGAAAATAATTTTCAGCCGTCGGATCAGTTTTCTAACTTTAAATCTGAACCACCACAATTTGTATTATATTCATTATGTTGACTTTGTGGACTCAATCAATAAATCGTTAAGTTAGAGACTCGAGAGAAGTAGAGACAAGAAATGGAGAAACCCTAATTAGACGCCGCCGCCCTCGTCGCTGTTTCCATCGCCGTCGGTGCACTCCATCACGCCTACTAATTCGTTGTCGCTACTATGTCCGATCCTCACACATGTATCTCTCTCTCTCTCTCTATCTCCATTTTTATTAATATAAATCTTTATTTCTGGTATCATGATTTAGCTGTCTTTCTTTGTAGCAATTTGTGTAAAGTTTACTTGTGTTGCCTGCTTAAGAATTAGTTTATATTGATATAAATCTTTGTTTGTGTTTATTTGACTGTTATAATTTTTGTTATCTTTTGAGATATTATTGTGTTTGACTATTATGAATCTAAGATTAGAGGAAGATCCTCAGTTTTATTTTTTTGGTATCAGTTATGCACAATTTCAATACCAAATTTCATTTATTTGATTGACCCGCATAGCCTGGCCACCAACCCAAGGTGGGTTGGGTTGGGATGGTGTATTTTCAGCCCGCCTTGCCCCGCCCCGTTTAATGGTGGGCTTTGGAGGGTTGGGCCCGACCCGGCCCGACCCGCCAACCCGTATTGACAACTCTATGCCTATGGGCTTTTGATTGTTGGATGATGTACTTCCTTCTTCTCGAAATGATATTTTTCATTTTTGTAATATAACTAGTACTAACCCCCGTGTTAAGGGCACGGAGTGACGCCTATCCACTCGCGATTCTACTAAATTTATTTTACCATTCTTTAATCGAAATTATTGTATTTGTGCTAGTAAAAAAATATTATGTCCAAAAAAAGTAATTTAAACTAAGTTTTTATTTAATATTATAACAAAAAGTAAAAAAAATCATGAACAATAAATAATAAAATATAAAATCCAAACTCTATTGCTATTGATGGTTATAAAATCGATAAGTAAATAATAATAAAAAAAATCATTTGGTAAATAAAAGGGTGGGGAAGTTAAAAGACATGTTTGGGAGTAGAAGTGGGGAGTTATAAAATGGGATTGGGAATGTGGAATATTTGGGTTAATACAGGCCGTTATATCAATTTTCTAAATTTAATCTCAGACACTTTTTATCTCAGATGTTACAAACGGTTTAATCCGATGTGTATTGTATTATAGATTGTGTATTTGAATAATAAATTTAGGTTAATTTAACTATTTTAATAAAAAAATGTTATTGATACGCTATTATAAGTAATAACAATATTTTTTTAAAAAAATATTTATTAAAATAATACCTATGAATATTGTTTTATTGTACTACTTTTGGCCTAGAATAACTGTTACTCAAAAAAAAAAAATGATCGAAAATTATTGTCTATTTTGGTTCAAAAGTATTTAAGTTTCTATTATAATTTTGCATTGAAACTTGTTTCACTTTATTAACTAGTTAGTAACCCGTCGTCGATACTCGACGGGGAATAGAAAAAGCAAATAATTTAATATTATAACTTATAATTAAAGATACATATAAAATTAATTCATAAATTTTATTTTTACAAGAGTAAATCACTATTAGAATATAAATACAATATTTAAGCAAATAAATTAATTTGTTCGTTCAAAACGTGTCCTCACATCTCAACCGAAATTATTCAATGTAATATTACTAATTAGCAATATAAATAAAACTATATCTAAATAATAAACTATACAAACTATACCAAAGATAATGAAAATATAAACATGCATGGTAAAGATCAATTTTGATCATGTAATAAAAATTTAGATTCATGGTTACCTCAAAATTTGTGAAAAAATATCTTGTACATCATATTGGTCTTTCTATGATGTGCGTGAAGATCAATTTGTCACATGCCATATCAAATAGCCAAGAGGAACTGCTTCCATTGGAAATTTTGTCAAATATAGAGTTTGTGTACTGCCAATATTTTATCAAATCAAAGTTTTATTCAGAATTCGTTAAACCCTCGATCAAGTCTCAGTAATTTGCACGTGGTTTGTTAGAAATTGTTATTACTTAAATTATGAATAAAAATATTATATTTATGTTAAATTGTAGATCAAATTTATGTTTAATATATTAATTTTTGAAAAATATGTTCTACATTTAACTATTTAAAAATATTATTTTGGTATAAATTTAATATTAAATATCAATTTGAGAAATAAAAATTTAACTTATTCCCTTTTTATTAAAAAGTAAATAATTTACACTTTATAAACTAATACTCCTATCTATTTTATGCTAACAAATTTGTCTATCTCATGCAACGCACTTGTGATTTAATTGAATTTTCTAACTAATCCCGCCAGAAATCCCCATTTTGGCATTCGAAACCCCTAAATAATGAAATTGAAACATGGAGTTAACTTCGGAAATGCTTCATGATTTTTAAGCCCTATTATTTGTGCAAAAAATAAATTTCAATATATTTATTTATTTTGGTAATTTAATTGAACATTGACCAAACTTTTACGAATGCTTAACTAACGATATTCAGCGTAAATTTTTAATTGTGTATCTAAATGTTTATAATTTCATAATATTATAAGATCTTCATATACACATTAATGGCATTCATTTATTCTGAAAATATAATCTTACTTTAATTTTTGCCAAGTTATTTAAAAACTGATCAAATATTTATTAAATTTTCTATATTATATAGTCTTAGTTCATTGGTAAAATATTTAAATAAAATATTTTTAGGGAGCTGAAGTAGTGTTTCATTAAATAACTAAACAAACATCTCTTTAACTGTTAAAAATAAATAAATTCAAATTATCACTTTATTTTCTGGAAATGGGTTTAGAGGAGTCATAGTTTGAGCCAATTTTATCCACTTAGTGAGAATAACATTTTAGCTTCATTATTATTTTGCTTTATTATTAAAGGCTACTAGTTAGTAACCCGTCGAAATTCGACGGACATAGTAAGACTAATTATGTAATTAGAAACTATAATTGAAAATATATATTTAAAAGGGCAATAAGATTAATTAATAAATTATAATTTTATTCGTTTTTCTAAAGAAAAATGGTAGATATATATAGTCACTATACATATGCATATACAGAGAGACAGAGAGATCTACACATATAATTAGTATATCAATATCTCTTATTGCCTAACTATGAAAAAAAAAAACTAACGATAATGTGTTGCTTTTACAATAAAAAATAATAAAATATATTTTATCTAAGTATTAGTGTATCTATTACAGTTTAGTCATGGGTCAAAAAAATAACCAAGAAATTTTAAGAGATTCATAAAATAACATACCAATCTGTAAGTGCTCCAATTTGAGTCGTTAGTATTTTCGTTAGAAAATTAACGAAAGTTTTAACATTACTAACATTTCTAACAATTCCTAACTTCTCTAACAAAGTGAGGGTAAAGTGGGCATTGCCATTTAAGGTTAAATCTAGAAAAGAATCTCAAAAAGCAAAAGAAATTGGAAAAATCCGAATTAGGCAAGTTGAAAAACAAAAACTGCTGAAATTTTGAATAATATTCTTCCTGTTCAAAGCCTGGAGCAGCATTTAATGCACTGTGCACGCGTACGGAACCATCCGCGCGGACATCTTTGTCCCTCACAGGGGCTATAAATTGAACCCTCCTCTCTCGCCTTACACAACACACTTTGCTCATAGAAGCCGCACTTTGGCGAAAAATATAGGGAGAAAACAAGGAATCCTTAGATTGCCACCATTTTCTCTTGAATCTTTCCCAATCTCACTCCAAACACAAATCCAAACACCAAACCTTGATACTCCTCAAGCCAAACACCAAATCTTGATACTCCTCAAGTCAAATTTCAAGCCTAGGAAGATAGGGTGTCACCATTGGTAAAGCCCTCCTTCTCAAAACCCTAAAATCCTCTTTTAACTTCTTGTTCATCTTGTTCTTCTCACTTGGATCTACTTGATGTCTAGTTTAACTTAAGTTTTGACCCAAGATGGTCATCTTGAAGTTCATCTTCATGAATGACCATCTCAAATGGTCCACATTTTAAATCTCTAGTTGATTTGTCTCTTTAATTTCATTTCTACAAAATATCTCCTTTCCCTTTGCAAAGGACATGTTTAAACCCCATAAATTCCCCAAGGATGACTTGAATATGATAACCACTTAACAAAAAGTAGTGGTATCAAGTCTAGGGATGAAAATGGGGTGAACATAGATGCAAGTCCCCCAAAAATCACATTTTCCCTCAAGAACATCTTGCTGTCCAGTAGCATTGTTCTGAGACCTCAGTCCATTTTCCTATTTTTTGGACCCATTAAAACTTGGAATTGGGTGTTGACTACAAAATACCTTTTGTAGCCAACATCCAGAGCTTTCCAGAAATATTTTTATTTTATTTTTTTGAGTGAGTAAAACTACTTTTTTCAATTTTTCTTTTAGAGGACAGTTCATCAGCTTCTGGAAATCCAGATTTCACATCTGAGATTTCCAGAAGGTTTTGACCCCTCAAATTACTTCAAAAATGGAAAGTTCCTTTGCAGAAACCCTATTTAGGGTGTTTTAAGCAACTTTCATTCTCGGAATTTCCCCAGATTCTGAGGTTTTGAAGCCTTTAAGTCCATTTCAAAGTCAAGGGTCAACTGCCTTATTTCATTCTGGCAGAATTGCTTTTCAAATCCAAAAATCTTTTGAGTGCCAAGACTCAATCCAAAAATCATATCAAAAATCTTGGGGATTGTTCAAAGTCTTATAAAGAGTTCCCCATTTTTTTTTTCTCAGTTTCAACTCATTTTGGTCAAAACAGACACACACACACACACAACAAAGGATTTCAAATGTTTGGAAGACTCGTTTTACGAGGCACGCCGGGTGCACACTAACGTCCTTCCCGGCGCGTAACGTGACCTCCGAACCTAAATTTCTGATCTCGGGCATTTTTCAAAGTTTTGGCCCTCAAAATAAAAATGGCGTGGAGACTCCGTTTGATTTCAAAAAAATCGGTACATCACAGTGGCGACTCCGCTGGGGACAAACAAGTTTTATCTTTTCAAAAAAAAAGAGAAAAACTTTTGAGGGTCAAGCTTCCGTCCCGACATTTGAAATCCTTTGTTTTGTGTGTGTTGATTTTTGCACATTTTCGTGTTTGTTTTGGCCGCTCGAAAAAGTCAAAATTTTGACTGTCGGAAATCATGTCCCTAACTCGTTGGAATTTTTGTGATTATGTGCTTATGTGTTCATTAATTTTCAAAAAAAAATTCAAAAAAAAAATTTCAAAAAAAAAAAGAAGAAGAGAAAATTTTCAAAAAAAAATCATGCATCATGCCTTTTAAGACACATAAAAAATCTCTATTTTACTCGTAAAAGAAGATAGATCGACTGCACACTACGCGCACGTGACCGTACACCGCACACTACGTCCCTAACCCGGAAATCCTTGTCGCGGTCCGTTTGGTCTTATTACGCCTCTCGACGAGCACAGGACTACCCAAACATCCCATGGAGCCTCGTGTCGACTACATGCACTTGTCCGTGACACACTTTGTCCGAGACCCGTTGGTTTTTAGTCCGGTCCGTGTCATGCCCCGTCCGTGTATAGACCTTTCCTTTCAAGCCTTTGTCGGCATACCGACTCAATATCTTTCGGGACCCTAATCGGCCGAAGTTCTCGCCGGTTTTCCGCCGCAGACTTTGACCAAGATATTGACCGGCGCCTTGACTTCGGCTCGACCGGCACAAATTATACACTCGACTCCCAAAGATTGACACCGAGTCATCAAGGATTAATGATTATTCCATGCCCAATTACGGCTTAACCGACGACAAGTCAAGATCAATTGTGGACGCTTATCGCTCCAAATCATGCCGACTTTTCGTCGAGCTCCTGACATGATATTGACTTTCGACGCCGCCTTGTCCGTAATTTACATCGAATGCTTGTTAAGACTCGATTACCCGCCGACTTTTAGGATCGTTTTTCTTTCGGCCGGTGGGACCCGCTTGCCCTATAGGACCCTCGCCCGGGCCGCTCCACCCCGGGAGGTCGAAATACGTGGAATACGAGGGGCTTATAGACGTAGTGACGGGGCCCACCGATCCAGGATCCAGAGTAGTTTGCGAAAAAGAAGAGAAATCTTTTCCAACCGATTAGGTTAATAAAACATGTTTTAAGTAAACGTGAACAAATAATCGCATGTCGCATGAGCCCAAAGCCCAAACACCTGCCCTCCTTCAATTCCCATACATCTCGAACCCTCGTGTCTTTCCCCCGCAGCCTCCTCACAAAGGTTGGTTTCGGCACCGGTCACCGTTTAATCGCTGGGAAGAGTCAAGCGCATCGTCGCCTTCATCGTCTGTTCCGACTCCGAATTTAAGAATGTCTCGCATCACCGGTAACGATGGGGACAACGTCACTCCGCCTCCCGGACTCCTCGCACGTAACAACAAAGGGAATCGCCTAGCCGAACGTATGAGAGTGCGCCGAAGCTACGCTGAACAAACTTTATGGAGGCTATCAAAAGCCATGGATTGGCCGCGCCTCAACCTGCATGGCACCTTTCATCATGGAAGAAGAGGAAGACCTCAATCCCGCTCTTGGTCAACCCGACTACTCCAGATGCCACCACCGGCCTCCCACGGTACTACCACCGTGAGCCCATGCTCCTCGATCTCTAGGTCACCCGGCTCCCCAACCGCACCACCGGATCCGTGCACTCGACGGACGAGCCGCTCGCAATGCCTCAGCTGGGACAAAGCCGCACGGAATGCCTTCCCACGGTTGGGGATACCCCTAATGCCACAAAGCAAATTGGGATCCCACCTCGCTTGGGACCAATCAATCCGGACTTTCGCAGCAACGGTTTGGAATGCCACCACGCTTTGGTTCGGGGCAACGGTGAGCCCTCCTCGTAATGATGCTAGCTCGCCGCTTCCTCACACAGCCTTCCGCAAACCCATTTCTCACTCGTGGTTCAATGGGTTACCAAGCCCCCATCCCGCCATCGAATCACCAGACCACAATATCCTCTCGGTTATGCATCCTCGCCACAACCACCATGCAATTCAACAACCAGGACAAAGCAGCCTCGCACTTAAGCCTACTTATGGGTCTCACTCCGAAATCCAAGCCATCTCGGCTACCTCGCATTTGCCTCCATCTTCCCCGCCGATTGGAAGCCAACAACAAGTCGCCGGATTCTATCCCTTTGCCCAAGCTCCTACCTACACTCCCCTGTGAAATTTGGGCCAAGGACAAGTTTTCACCTATGCTCCGGATATGGTATTCCTTCCACCAATGCACCACCAACAAACTAGTCCTCTTCCTAGCTCAAATATCGGCTCAGAATTCCCGCTCCACCTCTCGATCCCCAATTGGCTTGGTTTATGGAGCAACACAAGGAAATGAAAGCACGTATTGCTGAATTGACCGCCAAAAAGAACACCGCTCTTCGGCCTACGTATCCCGACTCGATTGTCCCCCGCTCACAAGTTTGTGATGCCCACTGGAATTGTTTGACGGGAGTGCATGCCCTAAAACTCACTTGGACACCTATACTTTGGCAATGAAGGCTAAGGGATGCACAAACCAAGCTGGCCGATTACTTTAGTCTCTCTTTGAAGTCGTGGGCTTTGAAATGGTTTTTCGATTGCAGAAGCTAGGGCTACTGGGAACAGATTACCAAGACTTTCACGTATAAGTATAAAGCCAACTTGGAATGGGAGACAAACAGAGTTGACTCCGCAAAACAACGATGCAACACTAATGAGAATATTGGAGATTTCTATAAGAGGTGGAACTTAAAGCTCAGTGAAATGGCCATTCCTCCTCTCGACGAGGAGCGCTTAGACATCTTTCCCATGCTTGAAGCCACATTTGAGAGCTTCCCTCGCCCACTTCCCCTACGCCGACTTGCGTGCAATGGTTAATTCCGGCTAAGTTTGAAAAGGCTTACAATCGCAACCGACCGCCGCACTCCGCCTACGTATATCGGGCTCCTCCCTCCAACACTACTCTCGCTTTCGCTAAAGGCAAAGAGGCGATCGGCTACGCGGGACAGATCAGAACAATGCCACTTCCTTTGTTCCCAAGAAGCCCGATGCATCCAGATCCCGGCTCCAAGACTTGAGAAACCTTGGGATGCCTTTAAGTGATATCTTTAGAGGATTGGTAAAAGAAGGTTTGCTCCGGCCTTTGGATAATTATCGCCCAAGAAACCCCAACGCTCCTTTGGATACCTCCAAGCATTGTGCCTTTCATCGCACTCACGGGCACCTGACGAATGATTGCGTCCCCCGAAAAAGGCCATTCAAGGGTTGATTGAGCAAGGGAGGTTAGAGATGCTGAAGAGCCTAATACTATCAATAACCCGCTCCCTAACAACATGAGTGTCAACATGATCGAGTTTGGTGGTTCAAGCCTTGTGGGCATAATGGAATTTGACTCGCCCCCTTGTGAGGTCGGTGAATCACCTATCGCAGCGATGAAAGTGTTTGGATTAAGAAAGAGATTGCCAAGGAAATCCTGATGGAAAGATCTCGCAATAGCTCCCGTCTCCAGCCGAAGAATAGATGCATGGTTCAACAAAGAAAGAGCGGCTAGACGGGGGCTACCTATCTTTAAAATAGTCTTTTGAGTCAACCTTCGTAGGGTCTAGTACTTTTCTTTCACCTAAGTCCTTCCCGGACATTTGTCGTTGTAGTCCATTTTGGACATAGTGGTTAAATGCCTAACTTTTAATATAAGTCTTTTTTCTCTTCTTGCTAGACTCGAGACATCACTTGCGTACCCACGTTACACTTAATTGAAATGGTTTTATCCAAAATGATCACTTGTCCGCTCAACCACTAATTCTTTGAAATGATTAATATTTAAATTAATCGGAGTGAGAAAATCAATTGATATCCTTCCCAAATTGGGGCTTACCAACTCCCATCTTGCATCTCATATGCTCACATCCCTTTCATCATCATCCCTCGTTGCTCGATGAATTTGCATGGATCTTTTCTCATTTAAAGCTTAAGCAAGCAATGAAGACTTAATCTCGTTTAGGTCATCCAGGGATTGCGGTTGAAGCCTTTCACCCATAGGAAAGCCATTACCTCACCCTCACTAAACACTACCCTTTCATTTCAATATCGGCATGTTTTGAAACCCTGTTTAGCCATCACCTTTGCTCCTTATTGAGAGAAGTTCAAGCAACGCCAAAGAAGTTAGCTTCAAGAGTCGGCGATAAAATGTTCACGTTGTGAAGGAAGGAAAGATAATTCTCAACTCCTCAAAGAGGCCTTCCGAATTCTCAAAAGAAGGATTTTAAAATCCTCACAATCTCGGATATAATTCCAAGCTCCTCAGGAAGCCTTCCAAAAAAAAACAAAAAAAAGGAAGAACTCAAAAGTCCCCGACTTCTCAAGAAGCTCTCCAATGATCAAAAGGAGCCTGAATTCTCGCAAGATCGCAAAAGGTTGTCGATAGCTCGGACTTCCTCTCACCATTACCCTAAATCAATCCTAAGCCATCCTCTCGATTTTAGAGGATACTCCCATTACCCTCGCCTTCGGCCAAAGTCAAAATTTGACCTCTCATTCTTAGAGGCAATTAATCTTCCCCGCCATAGATTTCCCAAACACATCCCTGCAAGCCAACCTCTCATCTTTAGAGGATCAGTCAGCAAAAGGCCCAGCCGACCTCTCATCTTAAGAGGTCATAATTTCCCAAACCACCCGATGGCCGATCGAAGCCCGGAAACCCAACTACAGTCCCTACCGGATAGCATTTTCATTCTAATATCCTCGATGTCGGGATCAAATTAATGCTTCATTGCTTGCTTAATTTGGAATCTAATCCATTTTGGTTCAAAATTACCAATCAAAGATTGTGCAAATTCAAATCTGATGTGAGCATAATTCATTTCTACTCCACAAACACTTGCCGTGGATGTCCCTTTAAGGGCTTCGCATCCGTGTCTTTCATGGACACTCTAGGGGGGGGGTATGTTGTTCAATCCTCCAAATCCTCAAAATTCCCAAAAGAACCTCAAAGTCTTGAATTTTCACACTCATTCTCTCTTCATTTGGGATAAGCCCGAACTACGGCGACCTGAGCTCTTCATAATGAAGGGAACGTAGGCAACCAGAAATGGTCCGGTCGAAATCACAAACAAATCCCAAAAAAAAAAAAATTCCGGTCTCATCAAGGATCGTCCCTATACACTTTCCGAGCTTAACTCTCGATATCAGTTGGTTTTCTCCTTGTGATTAATCAAAATATTTGTTCATATCAGATTTAGGGATTGAATAACCCGAACATTAACAAAGGGTTTTAAGCAGCCTTGTGATCATCATGAGTAAGACAAGTTTTCAAGTGTCTCGACAAGTCTTCTCTTTCTACATCATAGGAAAATAGAGCCAAACACTGTCTTTCTGTCAGCAGGGGCTTCCATACACTTTTCCACACCTTGTAATGCTTATACTCTCTCAAAAGAGTCAAACCTAAAGCTAGAGTGTCATACACAAATTCAGGAGACATTCCCACCTTTCAAAAGATATGCCCCTGCACGTAAACATTTCGAGTCTTGTCCAGAATGGCTGACTAAGGTCTCGAAAAGATGGGTGCCCCCTCTCGTAAGACTACTCAATTTCTTCATGCCGGGGCTTGCTAAGCGGTTCTCCTGTGTTCTCCTCAGGCCTCTTCAAGCCGGGGCTTATATAGTCATCTTTGGGTCCACATTGGGTTCTTCACTACAAGATAGATTCGATCTTCATCGATTATTCTCGTGGATCGCTTTGCATTACCAATCGATTGGGACTCGCTAATTATGTCGAATCACAACGAGGTTATAAGATTAGGGCCTCGCCAAGTCACTTGCCAAATGGACTTTGCCAAGCTGGTCCTTTGGACCTGAATTTTATCAAATCACAAGAAAGGTCTAGTCACATCAACAACTAGATTTTCAGTTCCAGAACTGGGTACATAGCAGCTTCCCGTAGCATCGGAATTTAAGATCTGGGTTTCTCCCTTCATTAGCAATTTCATCAAATCATTCTCCGGACAAGGTTTCGGCCAAAGTCACAGCTCACCCAAATGAAAGAGGCTTCACTCGTATCAACGTGCCCTAGAGTCTGTCAGCATCAGCTTCAAATGACCAAGAATGAGAGGGAAAATTTCAATCAAGACACGGGATCCGAATCCAATCTCATCAAGATTGAGGTCCATGTGACATTGCTGACAAAACCTCACCAACAACCGCTGTTTAAATCGCGATCAAGGGTTCTCATCCTCCACTTGCTCAAAATCTGTCCCAAACAGTCTCCAGACACATACATCACCATGCATCCCCACAAAAATCTCCCAAGGGCTCATGTAGCATGTACAAAACTTGAATCAATAGGAAAAATCCTAGGTGATTGAAAATCATAAATCGTAATTTCCCTGCCAAAAGCTTAGGCTAGGTGCATTTTCGAAAGCAAGTAAATGCATCATCTCATAATCATTTTTGGTTCTATGCATGCATCCGCCATCATGAATGCCATATATGCATCTTCCTCTTCACTAACGAATGCAGGAATTCAAACGTAATCCCCCTTTTCGGCAAGGATGATCTTCACCAAAGACGACCTCCAATGTCCACAAATGGATTAAAACAGCCCCCAACATCCACAAACATATGAAGACCGTCTCCAGTGTCTACAAATCGGTCAGAGACGCCAAATTCTCCAATACAAATCGGTCAGGGACGCCAAGTTCTCAAATACAAATCGGTCAGAGATGCCAAGTTCTCAAAATGCAAATCGGTCAGGGACGCCAAGTTCTCCAATACAAATCGGTCAGGGACGCCAAGTTCTCCAAATACAAATCGGTCAGGGACGCCAAGTTCTCAAATACAAATCGGTCAGGGACGCCAAGTTCTCAAATACAATGCGGTCAGAGACACCAAGTTCTCAAAAGCAAGAAGTCCCAATGTGAAGACAAGCTCAACAACCTCTACAAGGTTGACGATCACCAGCAAGATACAGACTCAACCAAACTCCTCCTTCGTGTCAAAATGCCTCCAAAGACAAAGCAAATCGTCGGCGAAACCGTCCCACGAACGGCAACCCAACAACTCTTCATCAACATCGCCCGTAGCCTCGGTCCTTTCAGCGTACGGGTAAGCACAAAGACAGGTATGAAAGCATATCTTAGTCAACTACTTTTCTAAAAGAACATTATCATCAAATCTTAGGGCGACTTCCCAAAAAACAGTCAAACCTCGGGTGACTCCCAAATACCGTCAAACCATCAAAGACCATCCCCAGCAATTTTCGAACTACGTCCAGGCTTGATTCCCACTCGGGATACGTAGGTAGCCTACCATAGGTCCAGCCGCTTGACCAACACGGTCACCCTTTTTCCCCGATAATCATCATAAACTCTAATCTTCCCCTGCGAGAATGCCCTCAAACAGTCTCCCTCAACCCCGACTTAGGATCATACTCCTGAACTAGGTCCCCATTTAGGTTCATACTCCTGAACTGAAACCCCGACTTAGGATCATACTCCTGAACTAGGTCCCCATTTAGGTTCATACTCCTGAACTGAAACCCCGACTTAGGATCATACTCCTGAACTAGGTCCCCATTTAGGTTCATACTCCTAAACTGAAACCCCGACTTAGGATCATACTCCTGAACTAGGTCCCCATTTAGGTTCATACTCCTGAACTAAGTCCCCATTTAGGTTCATACTCCTGAACAAAACCTCGATTTAGAATCATACTCCTGAACTAAGTCCCCATTTAGGTTCATATTCCTGAACTAAAATCCACCAAAGGACCATCCATCCCAAACCGTCAAAGGGAAATCATTTCAAATCAAGGTTCGAGGCACCTAAGACGCCATCATCAAGGTTCAAGGCACCTAAGGCGCCATCATTAAGGTTTGAGGCACCTAAAATGATATCACACACAACACGAGGAAAGCGATAAATCGCAATCGTCCCCTAATTCGACAAGCCGAAATCATTACTAGGGTGACTTCCCAAAAATAGTCAGATCATAGGGTGACTTCCCAAAAATAGTCAGATCTTAGGGTGACTTCCCAAAAATAGTCAAACCGTAGGGCGACTTCCCAAAAATAGTCAGATCTTAGGGTGACTTCCCAAAAATAGTCAAACCATAGGGTGACTTCCCAAAAATAGTCAGATCTTAGGGTGACTTCCCAAAAATAGTCAAACCGTAGGGCGACTTCCCAAAAATAGTCAGATCTTAGGGTGACTTCCCAAAAATAGTCAAACCATAGGGCGACTTCCAAAAAATAGTCAGATCTTAGGGTGACTTCCCAAAAATAGTCAGATCATAGGGCGACTTCTCAAAAATAGTCAAACCATAGGGTGACTTCCCAAAAATAGTCAGATCTTAGGGTGATTTCCCAAAAATAGTCAAACCGTAGGGCGACTTCCCAAAATAGGCGACTTCCCAAAATAGTCGATCTTAGGGCGACTTCCCCAAAATAGTCAAACCATAGGGCGACTTCCCAAAAATAGTCAGATCTTAGGGTGACTTCCCAAAAATAGTCAGATCATAGGGCGACTTCCCAAAAATAATCAAACCATAGGGTGACTTCCCAAAAATAGTCAAACCATAGGGCGACTTCCCAAAAATAGTCAAATCTTAGGGTCGACTTCCGAAGATGGTCGAAAACCCGAACTACGGCGGCTTGATTCCTTTTAAGGATACGTAGGTAGCCTATCGCTAGGTTCACCATCGACCAAAATGGTCATTTATATCCCCGCAGAGCGGACACACAATTTCACCATCCGACCGAAAATGGTCATCTCTTATCCCAAAGAGTTTCTTTCCAAAATCGATGCAGAACTCGCTCATCAGGTTCGAGGCACCTAAAACGCCATCATCTCCAGGGTCAAAGGCCCAAACTACGGCCGGCTTGATTCCCATTCGGGATACGTAGGTAGCCTATCGCTAGGTTCAGCCACTCGATCACTTGATCACTCGATCACTTGATCATCCCGTCAAATTTGGAGCCTTACTCTTATCGACGACCCCGCTTCCTTCGAAAGCGCCGTCGCCGAGGGGCTACTGTAAGTGCTCAAATTTGAGTCGTTAGTATTTTCGTTAGAAAATTAACGAAAATTTTAACATTACTAACATTTCTAACAATTCCTAACTTCTCTAACAAAGTGAGGGTAAAGTGGGCATTGCCATTTAAGGTTAAACCTAGAAAAGAATCTCAAAAAGCAAAAGAAATTGGAAAAATCCGAATTAGGCAAGTTGAAAAACAAAAAGCTTGAAATTTTGAATAATATTCTTCCTGTTCAAAGCCTGGAGCAGCATTTAATGCACCAGGCACGTGTACGGAACCATCCGCGCGGACATCTTTGTCCCTCACAGGGGGCTATAAATTGAACCCTCCTCTCTCAGTTTACACAACACACTTTGCTCATAGAAGCTGCACTTTGGCGAAAAATAGGGAGAAAACAGTGAGAATCCTTAGATTGCCACCATTTTCTCTTGAATCTTTCCCAATCTCACTCCAAACACAAATCCAAACACCAAACCTTGATACTCCTCAAGCCAAACACCAAATCTTGATACTCCTCAAGTCAAATTCCAAGCCTAGGAAGATAGGGTGTCACCATTGGTAAAGCCCTCCTTCTCAAAACCCTAAAATCCTCTTTTAACTTCTTGTTCATCTTGTTCTTCTCACTTGGATCTACTTGATGTCTAGTTTAACTTAAGTTTTGACCCAAGATGGTCATCTTGAAGTTCATCTTCATGAATGACCATCTCAAATGGTCCACATTTTAAATCTCTAGTTGATTTGTCTCTTTAATTTCATTTCTACAAAATATCCCCTTTCCCTTTGCAAAGGACATGTTTAAACCCCATAAATTCCCCAAGGATGACTTGAATATGATAACCACTTAACAAAAAGTAGTGGTATCAAGTCTAGGGATGAAAATGGGGTGAACATAGATGCAAGTCCCCCAAAAATCACATTTTCCCTCAAGAACATCTTGCTGTCCAGTAGCATTGTTCTGAGACCTCAGTCCATTTTCCTATTTTTTGGACCCAGTAAAACTTGGAATTGCGTGTTGACTACAAAATACTTTTTGTATCCAACATCCAGAGCTTTCCAGACATATTTTTATTTTATTTGTTTAGTGAGTAAAACTCCTTTTTTCAATTTTTCTTTTAGAGGCCAGTTCATGAGCTTCTGGAAATCCAGATTTCACATCTGAGATTTCCAGAAGGTTTTGACCCCTCAAATTACTTCAAAAATGGAAAGTTCCTTTGCAGAAACCCTATTTAGGGTGTTTTAAGCAACTTTCATTCTCGGACTTTCCCCAGATTCTGAGGTTTTGAAGCCTTTAAGTCCATTTCAAAGTCAAGGGTCAACTGCCTTCTTTCATTCTGGCAGAATTGTTTTTCAAATCCAAAAATCTTTTGAGTGCCAAGACTCAATCCAAAAATCATACCAAAAATCTTGGGGATTGTTCAAAGTCTTATAAAGAGTTCCCCATTTTTGTTTTTCTCAGTTTCAACTCATTTTGGTCAAAACACACACAAACACAAACACATAACAAAGGATTTCAAATGTTTGGAAGACTCGTTTTACGAGGCGCGCCGGGTGCACACTAACGTCCTTCCCGGCGCGTAACGTGACCTCCGAACCTAAATTTCTGATCTCGGGCATTTTTCAAAATTTTGGCCCTCAAAATAAAAATGGCGTGGCGACTCCGTTTGATTTCAAAAAAAAATCGGGTACATCACACAATCCCAAATCAAATTTAACAAAAATGCAAATTATTGATCCAATATAAACGTTCAAGGAATTTGAATCCTTGTAAATCAGTTTGATCTCCCAACAGTTTGAATGGAGTTCCATCTCATTTTAGACAAATAGCAACCATCCAAATTTGGATAAAACGCATAAAGTCCTAAAATCAAAAGAATGATTTGAGTGAAACATTATCATAGTTCAGAGAATTCGTGGTGAATGATGCAAATGAGTGAATATTGCAAGGAAGTACACTCAAAGAACCATCCTAGTGGAAAATACATGTTACTCCCAAATGCCTATTAATTATTCGCTAAAACGTAGTTAAATTCAGTCTAACCATCAGAACTACACAATAAAACTTTGAACCATGCCAAACTCGAGCTAAGGTACTATTTAATCAGATTATCTTCTGATACATAAACTCCAAACCATATCATCTTCAAATTCAAGAAAAGAAGATTTGTTAATTAACCTTGAACATCTTTATATCCAAGATGACTCTCAGCTAAATAAGGACCCATTCTTCTTCGTGATGACAAGGGAATGACCTTTCTGACTCCCATCATCATTACATATTCCCAAACAAAAGAAGCAAAAACAAAACCAAAAACACTGAAAGGGTGAAAAAAGAAATCCAGTCTAGTTGATGTATTGGCCAACAAAAATTAGAAGAAAAAAAAAGATATGGAGAAATTGTTGAATAAATATCTATAATGGTTGAGTTAAGTAATTTAGTGAGCGGCTACTGCCTTGGGATAGAAAGCTTACATGCCTTCTCTTGATAAATTGATGTGGGATTGTATAGAATCTCTCCTATCCTATGTGCTCCTGTAATCATGTCAGTATTGAAAAGAGATCCACTAATTGCTCCACCAAGAAACTGGAAGAGCGTAAGAACATGTCTGTCTTTAAAAGAAAGTAACTAATCACGTCTATTTCTCACCAAATTAATGAAAGAAAATAAAAATCGGACACAGGTTATGCTACCACTGATTTTTTTGTATGAACAATATTTGGTACTGACTGAAAACACAGACCAAATCAATAGGATTTTAATTAAGCAACTAAGAGGGGGGAAGCTGATTTTACCTTAATTTAACTGCCTTCTCATACCTCTCATACAACTGATTAGGATTATCAGATTGAATAGACAACATACACCCCATTAAGGTTATAATTTATTTTGAAAAATTTAACGCATTACATATTTCTGCAAGAGTTTAGTAAAAGTTTTAGCGAGAGGATCAATCATTTTTCGCTATGAATTACAGGAGTAATTGAATAGATCTATTCAGACTAAAGTACAACATCAACAGAAAAGTACGACCAAAAAATGTACAGTAACTTTTCTTTCTGACTGAGGCAGCAAGGAAAAAAGTTATAAAAGTTACTGCAACTATGAAAATATTTTTGACATTTCATTAATTGAAAACTTAACCACTATGATTTGGGTAACATAAAATCTAAAGCCTTTTACCCATCCCCACGGACAAAATTCTCATTTAAGAACAGAGAAAAACGGTTGATATCAACACATATTTAAGTTCCATCATAACTATGAGTCTATGACTAAAAGAAATACAACATTAAACAAACTAACAACTTCATCACGTCCATATCTCTTCTCTTGCTTGGAGAAGACATTTTGATTGTTCAGAGATGTGGAAGAATCCCAAACTGTCAAGTAGTAAGTTTTGTTAAAGCACATTGTATAAGACTGGAGATTAATAACCAAGAGAAAAAAATAAAGTTATATAGTCTTAAAGGTTAAGATAATCAGAAATAACAGTTTGCAAAACTAAACAACCAAGAAATCAGAAACATTGACATACTTAATCCTAGGATCAAGGCACAAAATGTCTGCATAGGCCAAACAAAAAAAAAATAAGAGTAACAAAAGTAAGACAATAGTGATAATGTGGTAATTCAGATGTTTCAAATGGTCATCACTTATATTATGCAAGATGTACATTGATCACTTTAATAGATGATCTTGTAGATCTAGGCGTAAACAGAATTAAGATATCCAACTGTATTGTGCAGAGGGAACAAAATCTTTGGTTAAAATGTGCATTGCTCAAAACCTAAATGAGTGTCCATTTCCCAAAAAAAAAAGTCTGAAAATGAGTTTGCATTTTAAAAAAGTTACTAAAATCATCTTTAACATACTTCATATTATAAGGACTATGTATATTTTTACTAAAATTGCTTAAAAGTCAAAATATTCAAAATGTCCTTCAAAGTCAAAAATGAACCTTGTAACAAAATCAAGCACTACACATTTTCTATCGGTAACTATTGGTCAAATATGTTTACATGATAGTTACGTGAAAGCAAACATTGGCTCTAGATAAATTATTATACTTGACAAAGATTGATCCTCACGTACCTGAATGGTGTAAATGATAATATAGATATCGTAAGGAAGTACAAATTAGCAACCCGCCTGAACTGTCAATGTAAGCAAAAAGATATGTCAAAAAACAAATGTGATTCTGAATTTGTGGAAATTACCTCACAATTTGTGAATGACAATATAAATTGGTCGGCATATCGTGCGTTTGACCATCCTTTTCACAAATCAAAACTTTGAGCCCCTTCTTGCTAGTAACTCTGGAGATTGCCACATACAATTGAAGATGGTTGAATACATGCATAGGAAGGTAGAATTCAATGTGCGAAAGCGACTGCCCTGGCTTTTATTTATGGTCATAGCAAAGCAGACGACTAATGGGAACTGCCTACGTTGGAACTTGACATGGAATTTTGTCAAATCTGATGGGCCCATAATCATTCTAGGCACAAACACCTTCATGCCAACATTCTTTCCAGAAAGCATTCCTGCTTCAACCACATATTTTTCTAGATTTGTGACGATCATTCTCGTTCCATTGCATAGCTCTGATGCTTGATCGATGTTCCTGAGTAGCATGACCACACATCCAACCTTCAAACGAATATTATGGTTCGGCAATCCGGAGCATTTAATCGTATTAAGAAACTCAACAGAAAATATATCCTCGTGGCCAGCAATATCTCCTCCTCCTTGCTGATGATATCTGAACTCATGTACTCCACCTCTTCACCGGTCAACAATGACATCACATAATCATTGATACTATCTACTATTTCATTGGTTGGTGTCAAAACAACTCTATTCTGAAAAAATCCATCAAGAAACATGTTATGTAATATATGGTAGCTTAGTATCAACTTCTCCATCATTTTCTCCACCGGCATTTCCATCTCCGATCCGTAATATCCATTCAGCAAAATCCTGGTCTCCAAAGCATTAGAAGAAGATGAACCGACCTGCATATAGACAATGATTGATATAAAATAATATAGGAGAGATTAGTGTAATAATTGTATTTTCTAAAAAAATGTGAAAATTTCAAAAACAAGACAAATATTTTGAAAGGGATGATATATTCCGATGCACTATGAGGATTCAACTAGTGGTAATCGTAATTGTTTTTCTATATTTTTACTCTCTCCTTTCCCTAATAAATACTCTTTTCTTACAAAAATATGTATTAAAAATTTGAATTTAATTTTGATTAGGTTAAAAGCAAATTGAATGTTTTTTTTTTTAACTTTTCTTTTGAGCGGAGGTGATAAAAAATATTACTACCTCCGTCACAAACTAAAATTCCTATCTTTTTTTATGTTAACACAAAAATATTTTGAGCAATAATTTTAAATTTATTTGATTATCCTAATGAAACTTTTAAACTTGTTATTGATACATAATTATATGTACTATCAATAACAATTTTTAGATATTCATTATAATAATTAAATTAATCAAAATTATTGCTCAAACTATCTTCTTATTAACCTCAAAAAAGATAAGACTCTTGATTTGAACAGAAGTTGATTTGAACAGAAGAGGGAGTACATTTTTTCTATCCAAAATAACTTCAACTCTTAAGTTTATTATTTTTGCTACCTTCTCACCATAATAATAATAATACTTCCTCCGTCCCAGTTCAATTGAGCCATGGGATAATTTCACGATTATTAAGAAAAATGAATAAAGTGGGTAGAAATTAGAGGAGAGAGAATGTAAAAGTTAAATGTGTGGTAGGGAATAGAAGAGAGAATGTAAAAGTTAAAAATCTATAGTATAAATCATAGTTGTCCACCTCAGCATGATGAACAATACAATGAATAGTGCCAAAAATTTTTTTTCCCATTTTGCCCTCACTAAGTTGTCCCTTTCCCATTTTGCCCTTTAAAAAAAAAAAACACGTGTCCTCGGACACGAACTTTTAATAATATTTAATAGGAGAGAGAATGAGTGGGAGGAATAGTAAGTTAATGATTGATTTTTTATAAATATGTTAAAATTATAAGGGTATAATGAATGGTTTTTTTGTAAATGTATAAACATTACGAGGGTATAAATGTCCGAAATACTGTTCACTTTTTTCCATTTATAAAATGGCTCAATTGAAGTGGGACGTCCAAAAAAAAAAAAAGACTCAATTAAGGTGGGACGGACGTAGTAATACATATCACATTGACTTTTGGATCCGTCCCCTGAGTAAATGTGGCTTTTTTTAATAAGAAAATAGTTTTATTTCAATTTTACTTTTGGCCCTAATCTCGTGCCTCATTTGGAAATGGGCGATTTATATAAAATGTGATAATCAAGTCTGTTGATCAGTGTTCATTTAATTTATGTCGCTCGATTTGAACATTAAGGGTATGTTTGGATATTTCAATTTTATAGTTTGAAATTGGAATTTGGGTCTTTAAAATCAATTACATTGTTTGGAAACATAACTAAAATTTAGAATTAAAATTGTACTAGTACACAAAAGCCCGTGCCATTGGCACGGGTCAGTACGGAAAGGCAGACAGTATGGAAAGAGAAAGATGTGGGAAAACTGAAATCGCATGCTAACTATATGATGTTTTAAATGTAATTTTAAACTGTTTATAATACACAATAAAAGTTGTTTACAAAAAGAAAACACACAAATTAACATCTAATTAACATATAGATTTTTAACCAGTTGAAGTAAAGATGTTGTCTCAATCGAAACAGACATTGGCCAGGTACGTTTACGTAAAAGCACCTGAAATAAATAAAAAATGAAATCAATATATTTTTATGAAATTAACATTATAATAATTAAAATAATAATAATAATACCTTATTATGCCCATTCCAAGTCATTGTCGGAAGTTTGTGCAAGCGTCTATATTCTTTCACGCACTCATCCCATGACTACAAATATATGATTAAAATATTTGAAAATGATGATAAAATAATTATTGAAGTGGTAAGTAACTTGACATAATTTGATAGAATTATAATAAATAAAATTAAATTACATGCATCCATATCAAATTATAAATATAAATAAACAATAATAAATATTTAAACTGAAATTATAAATAAACAATACTAAATATTTAAACTGAAATGAATTAAATACCAAATGGGGCAATGCAACCTGTCGGTAGGTTGGTTAGTCGATTTTGATCCTAATAATGAATTCTAAATATTAGTCAAAAAATCTATATATATTCGTTTAAAAAAAAACTTAATTTAACATCAAATGTTTACCCTTATCATTTCATCGTGTTCAAAAGGTTCTCGCATGACAATCGAGACATTGTTTCTTCGTAAAATGTCAATCTAAAAATCACATTATTATCACAATTACATATCACATATTATAAAAACAAATATTTACAATAAAATAGTAATAGTAAAATATTAACTTCTTGTTTCACTTAGAGCCGAATCACCATATCCATAAATATTCAATGTTCCTTGATTGTTCATTTTTTTCAAACCTATAAAAATAAACACAACTTGTAAATCTATAGTATAAAACACTATCTAAATCAACATTCAAATAAAAAATAACCTTCTTATGGTTATTCATCCGAGTGTAGTTAATTATCATGTGAAGATAGTTCGGTTGCAATATAACAAACACAGTGTAAAAGTTTCACTACCTGAATTTGTTTTTTCTCATTCTAAGGTTATGGTTATTCATCTGAGTGTAGTTAATTATCATGTGAAGATAGTTTAGTTGCAATATAACAAACACAGTGTAAAAGTTTCACTACCTGAATTCGTTTTTCTCATTCTAAGGTTATGGTTATTCATCGAGTGTAGTTAATTATCATGTGAAGATAGTTTAGTTGCAATATAACAAACACAAAGTGTAAAAGTTTCACTACCGTAATTTGTTTTTTCTCATTCTAAGGTCACTAGATCAACTCAATGCATTCCTTAACAAATACTAAACCCAAATGCTAAAATAAATGCGAACATGGTTTGTAAATAAAGAACAAAAGAAATTCAAAATAACTTGCACATCTTTCACATTTGTATATTAATAAATGTGAATGAAGCCCAAACAATTGATGCTAATTGAAGCTTTGTGTGTTTGGCGGTTAATACCTCCTTCTATTGTATTATAGATAGTATTCTGGCAGGTGCCACCGGCACGGGTCGATTATGGATTATTTTAAGTTTGAACCATTTGCGTTTTTCCTAAATCGTTTTTGTCCATATTTAATCAAATGAATAATTAAGGACAACCCTCCTTACACGGGTATATGATGGTGGAAAAAATATATTACAGACGGATAGTCTAGTCGTAAATAAATACATAAAAACAATGAAAGAATTTAACTCAAAAAAAAAAAAAAACAAAAAAACACAATTATCATTTAGAACTAACAACATATGCGTTGACACATATTAGAACAATGATTACACTATTGTTATAAAATGATCCAATTAAACTTGTCTTGAATTCATAGTCTTGAAAGTCTTTCGGCACTCCTTCAAATCGGCATAAATGAATAATTAAGGACAACCCTCCTTACACGGGTATATGATGGTGGAAAAAATATATTACAGACGGATAGTCTAGTCGTAAATAAATACATAAAAACAATGAAAGAATTTAACTCAAAAAAAAAAAACTAAAAAAAAACAATTATCATTTAGAACTAACAACATATGTCTTGATATATCTAATAAAGTATTGAACATAAAATTGTGTTAAAAATTGAAAAAAATAAAATAAGGCATAGTATATAACATATTTTCTCCGTCCCAAAATAAATATCTTAAAATTCTCATATTTACTAAAGCAAAAGTTAAATTATGTAGATATTCAATTGTTGGGACTGGAGGAATACATCACTAACCTAAACGGCCCAAACCCAATACCCAAAGACATCTAACCGGCCCAGCCCAGCCTAACCTTAACAAAAGCCTTCCCATCAAAGCCCATCCCACCCTACCCTTTTACCTCCACCTCCACTCCAGCGCCCTTCCTTCTCTCTCTATTCGCTCGCCTTCTTCTTCACTCACCCAAGCCCTCCGCCGAAATCAGCCACGGCGAGAATGAGGGCGACGGAGGCACGGAAGTTTCTAAGGGTGGTTACTCCTTCCGCGGCTCGATGATTCCTCCGATTTGCTCCTCGTCAACAAAGACCTTTGGTAGATGGAAGTATGGAGCGACGCTAATCCACCCGCAATTTCACCCCCACTTCTTCTTCTTCTCTTCTTCATGAACAACAACAATCAATGTTGCAGCCATGGCGGATCCAGGCGGGCGGAGTGCAGCGGAGTGAAGGGGGGGCGAATTGCGGACGGATTGAAAGCCGAATTGCGGGCGGATTGGGGTAAACGGATTGCGGCCGGATTGGTGTAAACGGAGCGGGCTCAAACAGGTAATAACTTTCCTAGCATTTGGGTTCCATGGATGAATAAGGTGTTTTTTTTTCTCTGGGAGCTTGATGATGGTATCTTAATCATTTATATGTATAAAGTTTGATACTTTAATTTTAAATAAATTTTACAAAAAATGTGTTTTTATCAAGGTTAAACATACAGAACACAAAGATTAACAGAACATGAATACTTAGCATAGAAAACAAAGATTAATAGAACATTATTTAACACAATCGTTGCTTAATAAAAGAATGAGAGAGTGATGCGTACCTAAAATTCGAAAGGCGCTGAACTGAGTAGCAATGAGATGGAAACTGAAGTAGCAATGAGATTTTGTCTCTGTTTTATTTTCTTCCTGATCCCTTCTCTGCTCCCTTAGGAATGTGTATTTGTTCTCTCTGATACCTTCTCTGCTCCGTTAGGAATGTGTATGGGAGGTTATTAGCAAGCATTTAGCTGCCGACTGATAGGGGAAAATAACCGCCCCTTAATCTGAGCCATTGAAGTAAATTCCCAAGAATGAATCGTAGCCCCTCTTTATGTAAAGCTAAGAGGCGGTTAAAACACCCCTCTATTGTATTATAGATTGAAATTCTAAATCACTCAATTTCACAAAACTAATTTCATCTTAAATTCTAATAATTTAAATTCTAAATTTTGATCAATTAATAACAATTCACATTTTTTTTACCACCACCACAACAACTTTCAATCACCACCATTTGTGCCACCTCCGGCCGCCGCCGAAAACCGCCCACCGCCGGCCTCCGCCGGAAACCGCCCATTGCCGCCACCGGAAACTGCCCCCCGCCGCCACTGCCGCATCCGGAAATCACCGCCTCCAACTACCTCCGCCGGCTGCCACCTACCGCCGCCGTTAACCATCACCACTATATACTATTTATTTTAAAAAATATAAAATTTTTACACTTTTGTTGTTAGCAAGGTTTGAACCCTTGTTAATTATAATAACAAACAACCTTATACCACTAGACTAAACTAGATATTTGACTTATTATTGAATTTTTATTTTATGTATAATGTATAATTACAATTGTATTCCACACATTATCCAAACAATTGAAATGTTATAATTTTGAAAGCAAAATCTAAGTTATTTAAATTCTATAGAATTTGAATACTTATTGAATTCAAAATCAATATATCCAAACGGACCCTAGGTGATCTTAATTCCCGCCAACTTTGTAGCGAAACAACAAATCTGTGTTTGCAACGTTTCTATTCTATATTCAATCTTATACTAATTCAACTTTCAAGTGTGCTGAGCAGAGTACTAACCTGAGAAGGATGTTTAGAATCAGAACTTTTACCCGCCGGCGCAACAGCCTGACTACGTGACGTAAACAAAGATGGTGCAGCGGAATAAATAAAATAACCGGGATAGACAAATAATCGAATTATCGATTACTTGACCTAATTCGAATCCACGAATTAGGGTTTTGATAAGAATTTCGAAGAGATCTTTTGCAAGTCAAAATAAATTGACCAAATTTATCGAGAAGGGACACAATTGCAAAGCAATCAATTTGTTTAATTCATAAAAGTTTATATATTACAAAGCCATACCATATCTATTTATACTAATAGAAGAACATTCTAAAAATAATCAAAGGCCATGTATCTATGTATCTGTACAAAAATGTATTAACCAAAAGACATGAATTAACGAAAGGTCATGCCTTTTAACGAAAAGACACAAAATCACTTCAGATGCCCGTACAGGAATCCCTCGGCCGAGCAACAGCCTTGCCTCGGCCGAGCATAACCACAGCCCAAACCCCAGATTCTGTTCTCTTCCCCTCGGCCGAGTCAAGAAGCCCCTCGGCCGAGCACTCGCCCCTTCGCCTTTCGTCCCGTATTACACTATTCACCCTCTCTTCAAAAGAACTCGTCCCCGAGTTCTCGTCCGATATTTGGCAAGATCCGCCCCAGAAAAATAAATATTTTGAATAAATCAAAATTTTCCTCGTCCTCGGAAATAATACTTTTCCGTCCCAATGGAACAAGTATTTGGAATAAATTTGTTTCTTTTGCCCAAGCCAACATAATGTGTGTTCGTCCTGCAATAAAAATATACTAGCATTGATAACACTCATCCGTCGATTGTCCGCCTCATCCTTCCCAGGATCAATACCCAAATCTTCATCAAAGACCGGGGGTTGAGACCAATCAACACTTATTTCTTCTTCCTCCTTTAATTCTTCCTCCTTATTTTGTAGATCATCTTCTATCTCGCTAACAGCCTCTTCAATATCAGGATTCTCCTTTTCTAGACCTTGATTACTTGTTCCAAATTCCAGCTCCGCGAAGGAGTTTTCCTTATTTTCAGGAACTGAATGCAAACCCGTTTGGGAAGTTTCCACTTGCAGATCAGTAAAAAATGTGGGATTCGTCTTAACAGATGGTGGACTTGAATCATAAACAGGTTTCTTGTGCTGATTCTCTTCCACCATTATGCTTGTGAAATCAAATTGTGGCGTTTCCGTCAAAGGTTGAACAGAAATGCTAGGATCTCCCCCCATGGATAAAAAATTATCAACAAAAATAATATCCTTTTCCTTGAACTCACAATTATTATTTTGAACTTCTGTGAATGGATTCGCGGAATTGACTGGAACAACCACTTCTTCTTTTATCGGATCTTCCTCAGCCACCGGTTCATCTTGGTGGACATTATTTCTCCGACGATTTTGTAGCGTTGTGAGAAAGAATTTTATCTTTTAGAGTCGCCACCTATATTATTCGTTTGGAAACATAGGAAAACCATTTTGAAAAGAGATTTGAGTTCGGGGCTTAGGTTATGGAATGGGTAGGTCGAGGAGCATCCATTCCACCCAATCCGGAGATCGGTCTTGCTAAAGAAAAGAGAGGTTTTCAATATTTACAATATATAGAATTAAAGAAAACAAGTAAACCCTAATCAATTTCTTGATTAGGAATGTCGGATTGTATGCTTCGAGATCGCCTTCATCGATTGAAGGGACTCTAGGCCAATCCTTTTGATGAGATTACACCACTCTAAAAGCCAATAGAGATAGATTGAGAAGAGGAGTAAAAGTGAAGGAATTTACCTAGCGTTTAGGGAGTATTTGATTTAGAACGTGGTTCTAAGATGTCTTTTCGGTCGAGAAGTGATTTGGGCAGAGTTTCGACTCAATATGAGAGTCAAATCTTAATGCGGACAGAGCTTCGCCTCAATCCTTGATTCGGGTTTGGATGTTTGTTGATCAACAAGGTTGATAAACAAACTTTAGGTGATTTTAGGGAGGTTTTGTGAGTGATTTGAAGGAATCTTTCGTGGAGAGAAACCAACAAATTGTGTGTGTTGTGTGGAATTCTGGACCTTTGAAACAGTGGAAGTCACCAAGTATTTATAGGGGTTTAAGAGGTAGAGGTGGAGAGGTAAAACACTCCTAGGAAGCTTCCAGAACTCAATTCTGATTGGAGAACCGGATTAGATGAGGTTTATCAAGAAAGGAGGTTGAAACGGAGAAGGAGAGTGATTTCTGCACATCCTGTCGAGGGGATATCTCGCGCGAGATATGATATCTCGTGCGAGATAACTAGTCTGATGACTATTTTGTCCTCTTCAGTTGTTCCGTTAGTTAGTTAGGTCCAAAATTAACGAGGTTAGTTAGAAACTTAATAAAACATGACGAAACTGATACGCTTTCATCAAAACACAAAAGAGAGACGAAGAGTAGTGTAATCATGAATTATTGGTTCAGAATGGGATGTCTACAGATTTGCCCGCTTCTGTGGGTTGACATTACCACCTACCCACATTTGAACCAAGGCTGCCAATAGTTCTGCATGTTGCTGGTCGCTACGCTCTCTGGCTGCTTGTTTTTGTTGTGCCATGCGTTCTAGAATTGCTATGATGTCACCGTTGTTTACTCCATTGTTAGTCATCTTCACGTCGGAGAACCCCAAGGATCGTCCAATTTCTGATACCAAATGATATAAACAAAGATGGTGCAGCGGAATAAATAAAATAACCGGGATAGACAAATAATCGAATTACCGATTACTCGACCTAATTCGAATCCACAAATTAGGGTTTTGATAAGAACTCCGAAGAGATCTTCTGCAAGTCAAAATAAATTGACCAAATTTACCGAGAAGGGACACAATTGCAAAGCAATCAATTTGTTTAATTCATAAAAGTCTATATATTACAAAGCCCTACCATATCTATTTATACTAATAGAAGAACATTCTAGAAATAATCAAAGTCCATGTATCTGTACAAAAATGTATTAACCAAAAGACATGAATTAACGAAAGGTCATGCCTTTTAACGAAAAGACACAAAATCACTTCAGATGCCCGTACAGGAACCCCTCGGCCGAGCAACAGCCTTGCCTCGGCCGAGCATAACCACTGCCCAAACCCCAGATTCTGTTCTCTTCCCCTCGGCCGAGTCAAGAAGCCCCTCGGCCGAGCACTCGCCCCTTTGCCTTTCGTCCCGTATTACACCACTACGATTCTGCATCTCAACGCTACAATCAATGTCTTCTATCAAAATAATTCACCGATTCGTTGTCGATAGCAATATTCTTCTTAGTATTGAATTAGATTGCATACTATTAAGCTGCAAATCATATACTCCCTCCGTCCTAGAAAAGCTTACTCGTTTACTGTTGAGAACGAAAAATAAGGAATAATGTTATTAAAGTAAGAGTTGTGAGTGGGTAGGAGAGAGAATGAGTGGAGAGAATAGTAAATTTGATAGTATACTGTGCAACTTTCTTTCATTTCCTCCTTATTGCAATTTCCTGTTGGAGCCTTAGTTTCTAATACTGCAACTTAATGAAAAATTGTCTAACCCTTTTTTTTCCGTGTATCCTTGAAGTTCTTTGTTATAGGCCATGATTGTGCTCATAAATCATTCTCGAAGAACAAATTGGTGGAAGACATTGTTGGAACTCTAGCCTTTATGCCATTGATATACCCATATGAGCCATGGCGTTTTAAGCATGATAGGCATCACGCAAAAACAAACATGTGAGTCTTGTATCACTGTGCCTTATTAATGTCTGTGAAATTCAATCCTTGGAAGTAATTTAATATGATTATCTATATTCAATGCTTTTGGTTGGTATATTATATTTAACCTAGCACAACTATCAGCCACTTAGTGCTCGTTTAGTATGCAACAATGACCGTTCCCTCACGTGATATGATACTACACATTCTGTTCCATGAGAGCACAAGTAACATAGAACTGAATCATGATTTTCTTCATACCACAATAGTGCTCATTTAATATACTCTGGAGAAATGTCACACACAAAGAACTTTAACACGCTTCTTGATTGCATATGCATCCTTTGTTATTTTAAATTGGACTGGTAGATAAATATATTGGAAAGTGGAATGAAATAAATGTAAGATTACGATTTGAGCAGTGTAATGACTGGTCCCTCATTGTATATTGCTTTTGGTGGCGAGGACTAAGGACCTTATCGTTCAACAAACATATGGTCCTCCAGAATCCTGAGGTTAAGATTAAAAGAATTAGTTTTAGCCAATAAGACATTTGCTGTAATAATCACAAGTGTCGAAAATCCAAGTCCTGGATTTTTATTTTATTTTTTTATCTCAAGGGAACTTGATTTAATTGAAATCATTCTTTCAATTGGTCCTATATGATCCACCTTTTTCCACTCAGGAATTGATTTTGATATTATATTACACTATTTGGTATCGAGTAATACTTTCTAAATCAAACTCAAGTCCTCTGTATCTTATGAAATCTGCTGCTACTTACTTGAAAAATTGCTCTATGTAATGTTGCCCCTTCCTCTTGGTATTTAAAGTTTACTGTTTGGATTTGTGGAAAAAACATATGAAGAGCTATATATTCAATTTTTTTTTCTCTTTTTGTGTATCATATAGGTGCAGGTGAATCTTAGTGGGTACGTTGAACCAAGTCTATGCATCAAAATATTGTACTCCCTCCGTGGGTAGAAAATTTGAAGAGAGAGAATGTAAAAGTTAAATGTGTGGTAGGGAATAGGAGAGAGAATGTAAAAGTTAAAAATATTTAATAGGAGAGAGAATGAGTGGGAGAATCTGTGGTAGAGAATAGGAGAGAGAATGGTCTTTTTGTAAATATATGGAGATGATAAGGGTATAAATATATGGAAAACTTTCCATTTAAGGAAGTTAAACCTTGAGGTGGGACGGCCCAAAAAGGAAAGGTTAAACCTTGAGGTGGGACGGAGGGAGTAAGTTTTATATGTTATATAGCGTGAATGTTATTGCTCATTGTGATAACCTCCATGGAATTTTAATAACTTATTATCTATTTTTTAATTTTGCAGCTTATCATTATTATTCTGTACAGTCATTTGGCTAGAGCTACTGCGTAATTAATTATGGAAAGAAAATTTATATAGTTGGACATTGAGATAGTGAATATTTGAGATAGTGAGATATATTTTTGTCGATTCAACTACATTGAGATAGTGAAGATTTGAGATAGTGAAGATATGTTTTTGTCGCTTCAACTGAGATATTAGAGACATGTATTTTTTGTCTTCGTTATTTGGGAATTTATCGACAATTTTAATGATAATTAATTATATTTTGATAATGTGTAGTATTTTGATAAATATAATATTTTCACATATATATTGTTTTTTCTTGGAGCAGCAATTAGATTAAAATCACATTTGCAACACAATATTTTGTAGTAAAAAAGATGGCTACGCTATGAAAGTGTTTCATAGCAAGACAGTAACATTCGGCGACGAAAATATTTTGCAGTAGAAGAATGTATTTATAGCTATGAAAATGTTTCATAGCAAGACAGTAACATTCGGCGACGAAAATATTTTGTAGTACAAGACCGGATAATTTGAAACGAATTAATTCGTCACTAAAAGAATTCATTTGGCTACGAAAAATACCCTTTAGCGATGATTTTATATTTTGTCGCAGAAACTATTTGGCGATCAAATTTATTTTTCGTAGCTAAAAAATATATCTACGACTACGAATATTATTTCGTCGCCAATACCCTTTAGCGACGTCGCATAGGCGACGAAATTGCGACGAAAACAGGTTCGTCGCCAATACTCTTTAGCTACGAAATCTTAACATTTTGCTACAAATTTTTTCGTAGCAAAATCTCAATTTTTTTGTAGTGTGGACCGTACTACAAATACCCTCTTTTCCATGCTTTTCCGACCTTATAATAATTCTCCGGCGGACAAACCTATCCAAATTGTCAATAATCGCTTTCTTCATCTACGGCTCTCTTAGAAATATTATTCCAAATCGAGAATTGACAAACCTAGCCTATAATATATAAAGATTCTGAGCAAATCTCATTATCACCAATTGATCATTAATCCAAGAGAGTACATTATATACAAATACTATCCTCTATTCTAGCGTATAATTATGGTAACCATATCACCAAATACTTAATCTAGATACACAAAATAAGGAAGAGATAACTAGCAATATATACACATATTATCCTAATATAACTCCTAGTCTAATATTCTAACACACCTCTCTGTCGAATCGGGAGGTTTACGGACATTTAGACTGTTTCGAAAATCTTCAAATAATACTAACAGAAATCCCTTTGTAAATATGCCAGCAATCTGGTGACGAGAAGGAATATGAACCACACGAACATCACCCCGAGTGACCTTCTCCCGAACAAAATGAATATCTAACTCGATGTGTTTCGTTCGTTGGTGCTGAACCGAATTACCCGCAAGATAGATCGCGCTAACATTATCACAATAGACTAGGATCTCTTTCCGAATAGGACAGTGAAGCTCAAGAAGGAGATTACGTAGCCAACACGCCTCAAAAACAACATTTGCCACCCCTCGATATTCTGCCTCGGCACTCGAACGAAAAATCATAGGTTGTCGTTTGGCGAACCATGATACCAAATTATCACCTAGAAACACGCAATAACCAGAAGTTGATCGTCGTGTATCTGGGCAGCCAGCCTAATCAGCATCAGTGTATGAGACCAAATAACTAGTAGTAGATGGATAGAGAAATAAGCCATACTCAAGTGTGTCACTCACATACCGAATCACTCTCTTAAGAGCATTCCAATGCTCCATTTGCGGATCATGCATATACAAACATACCTGTTGTACTGCATAGGTGATATCCGGCCTCGTAAACGTGATATACTGTAACGCACCTGCCAAGCTCCTATATAGAAACGGGTCTGGAACAGGGGGACTCTTAGCAAATTCAAAACTCAGATGTGACATAATAACCCTCCGGAGATTTTCAGATGAAGCCGCCAAGATAATATCATCTACATATATCAATATATAAGCAATATCATTACCGTGACGAAAAAAAGATAATGAGTGGTCCTCCTTGCTGTGTGTGAAACCGATAGATGCAACGAAGTCCGCAAATCTTTTGTACCATGATCGAAGGGCTTGTTTAAGATCATACAAAGATTTCTTGAGGTGGCAGACATGATTGGGAAAATTTGTATCCTGAAACTCCATAGGTTGATGCATGTACACAGTTTCATTGAGAGTCCCATGTAAAAAAGCATTCTTCACATCCAACTGGTGAATAGGTCATTTCTTGGACAGAGATAAACTGAGAACTATCCTTATTGTTGCTGACTTAACAACAGGACTAAATGTCTCCCCACAATCTGAGTTTTGCCATCCCCAACTAATCTTGCTTTATGCCTTTCAATAGAGCCGTCCGACCTATGTTTATGAGTAAATATCCACATAGAGCGAATCACATTAACATTAGGAGGACGGGGTACCAACTCCCAAGTTCTATTTGCAATTAAAGCATCAAATTCATTGTTCATGGCCATCTTCCAATTAGGGTCATTTAACGCCGACACTGGATTACGAGGCAAATGAGATATAGACACGGTAGAGTTAAGATTGAAGTGTTGTTTGGGTTTAAAAATGTCGTGTTTACTCCTCGTAACCGGATCAAGAGACTCCACAGAAGAAGTGGGCTGCTCTACAGAAAAATTTGGCTGCACATGTGAGGCTGGTCCAGAAATGTGGGGTAGCCCAGATGGAGATGATGGGCCAGAGGTCTGTTCGGCCGGCTGAGACGAAATAGGGACCAGAGTAGATGGCGAGTGGGCCATGGACTAGGAAGAAGGCCTAGATTGATTTGGGCTTTTATTATGACTAAGCATTTGGTCAAGAACATAAGGTGGCGTTTGGTTCATAGGAAAACATGGGAATGGAATGGAAAATTTCCTTTTTTCCATTCCATTCCCATGTTTGGATGAATCATTTTAAAAAAAAATTTCCATTGGAATGGATAATTCCATTCCATAATGGAATTCAACATTCCTTTTTAAAAGTGATGGAAAAGTTTTTTCCTTTGGGAAAGGAAAAAAAAAAAAATTTTTTTTTGACCAAAATACCCCTACCCCCTACCCACCCCTACCCCCTACCCAGCCCCTACGCCCCACCCCCCACCCCCACCCTCCACCCCCCACCCCCACCCCCCCCCACCCCCACGAATTTTTTTTTTTTTTTTTTTTTTTTTTGCCTACCCTCTCCCCCACCCACCCCCCACCCCCACCCCACCCCCACCCCCACCCCCACCCCCACCCCCACCCCGCCCCACCCCCACCCCCACCCCCACGAAATTTTTTTTTTTTTTGCCTACCCTCCCCCACCCACCCCCCACCCCCCACCCCCACCCCCTACCCCCACCCCCCACCCCCCACGAATTTTTTTTTTTTGCCTACCCTCCCCCCACCCCTACCCCCACCCCCACCCACCCCCCACCCCCACCCCCTGCCCCACCCCACCCCCCACCCCACCTCCCACGAAATTTTTTTTACTCATTTTGCATACCCCTACCTACCCCCTCCAAAATTTTTTTTTTTTTTTTTAAAGGGTAAATTGGTCATTTTATATGCTTTCATTCCATTCCTATAATTTGTATTTTCAAACCAAACATGATTTGTCAAGGAATTGAATGACAATTCCATTCCATTCCGTGCCAACCAAACGGAGGGGGTTGACCAGTTTTTTTCCATTCCAATTCCATTGACAATTCCATTCCATTGACAATTCCATTCCTTCACTTTTTTTCCACCGAACCAAACGCCCCCTAAGGGTTTGGACTATTTTGAAGAAAGTCAGAAGTGGGCTGGTGTAATTTTGAAAAAGGAAATTTCGTCTCATCAAAAATTACATGCCTATTGATTATGATTTTTCGAAAGGATAAATCAAAGCACTTGTACCCACGATGGTTAGAAGGAAAACCTAGAAAGACACAAGGGATGGAACGTGCTTGAAGTTTGTTAATAGTGGAAGAAGGAAAAAGTGGATAACAAATACAACCGAACACGTGTAAATGAGAATAAGATGGAAAATGTTTGTATAGAATTTGCAGTGGAGATTGGAAATTTGTATTCTTGTGAGGGATTATGTTTAACAAATATGTGGCCATTTGTAATGCATGAAGCCAAAAAGAAGGAGGTAAGGAGGCATGAACCATTAATGTCCGAACAATATTGTGTATGGAACGAATTGTCCGCTCCGCTTTTCCATTTTGAGACGAAGTATATGGACAAGAGAGACGGAGTGATAAATCATGACTTTTACAAAAATTTCAAATTGAGTGTTGTCAAATTCCTTACCATTGTCATTTTGGAAGGTATTAATCTCACGCTCAAATTGAGTACAGATAAAATTTCTGAACTCCAAAAATGTGGAGAATACTCCGTATTTATTAGACGAAAGAGAAATTCATAAGAAATTTAAGTAATCATCTAATAAAAGCAAATAATAACGATGTCTCGTTAACTTAACACCGGGGAGTCCATAGACAACCTCCTTATGGCTCGCTGGGCAGTCTCTTTTTGTCAAAATAATCATCTAATAAAACTAATAAAAGCAGTTTCCTTCTGGTAGTGGCCGTGGGCCATCCCTCCTTACCCAAGCCCACCCATTATTCCACTGAGGCTGTCCTGCCGAGCCAAAAGGAGACTGCCCAGCCGAGCCATAAGGAGGTTGCCATGGATTCGCCGGCGCACCACCGGTCATATGGGCACCACCACGGCCACTACCAGAACCTCCCCCTTTGCTGCCACGTTGCTGGTTCTTACCGATTGCTGGAGATCCACCATAGCCCCTTGCTGTTGGTGCCACTGCCACGGGATTGTCACGAGCCACCATGGCTGCACCTGTAGCTGCCTTTTTGGCCAACCCGGCCTCTTCCAAGGTCACCAGTGCACCACCACGGCCACTACCAGATTTATTACTCCTTTTGCTGTTCTTTTTGCCACGATCAGAACCTCCCCCTTTGCTGCCACGTTGCTGGTTCTTACCGATTGCCGGAGATCCACCATAGCCCCTTGCTATTGGTGCCACTGCCACGGGATTGTCACGAGTCACCATGGCTGCACCTGTAGCTGGCCTTTTGGCCAACCCGGCCTCTTCCAAGGTCACCAGTGCACCACCACGACCACTACCAGATTTATTACTCCTTTTGCTGTTGTTTTTGCCACGATCAGAACCTCCCCCTTTGCTGCCACGTTGCTGGTTCTTACCGGTTGTCGGAGATCCACCATAGCCCCTTGCTATTGGTGCCACTGCCGGATTGTCACGAGCCACCATGGCTTCACCTGTAGCTGCCTTTTTGGCCAACCCGACCTCTTCCAAGGTCACCATAGACCTTGCCTGAGTAAATTCCCGATGTGGGATAATATCTCTAACAGACTCCATCGCCAAAGTCTCGAACGACGACGAATGGTCCAAATTGATCGATCCCCAACCGCCGCCCTCACCCGAATAAAGCTTCACAACCTTATCACTTTCCTCAATTTCTCTGGCTTTCGTCATAATGTACGGCAGGTATTCTTCCAACACTTTCTCCTTGAATTTTTTGTTGAAACTAAGCTCGAAAAATGACTTCTCTTTGTAATCATCGTCCTTAGGCTCAATTGAAACGAACTTCCACCGGAGATGGACTTCGCCGCCGTCAAATGTGTCGTTAATTTCCTGGTTCTTTTCGAAACAGAGGTTGATTGATTTTTGTTTGGGGCTTTTTCTGACCTTGAACCGTTCGGTGGTGGGGCTAATTTTAGTACGGAGGTAAGTATCGACGGCGTCGTAGACATCGTTACGTGAAATTCCCCACTCGTCTACGATGACAACGGTGGTTGTAGAGGAAAGTGGGCCAAAGAGGTAACGGAGAAAGGAGTGGAGATAGGATCGGACAGGTTCGGGTACGAGGTCGTTTGCTAGTGACCTGAACATCATCATGAAGGCGGCGAATGAGGCGTAGGCTGAGAACATGGAAGTCGCCGTCGACTGCATATCGGTGGAGGTTACTCTGAACATTGTCGGAAAATTTGGTCGGTTTGATAAGTTGAAGCTCAGTTGGTTGGGTTAGTGAGATGAGGTAATGAGGGTTTGGGGCGGGTTTTATGTATGGAGTTTAAGGAAAGGAAAATGACTGGAAACTCCTAGTTTCCCACTACATTAGAAGGGAAATGAATCAATGATTTTAAACTAGGTCTCCAAGAAAGTGGGAAAGTGGGACCTCAAGACATGGTACTTCCTTCGTCTTCGAGTAATAAGGTTTTTATTATTATTAATTGAAATTTATTTATTTTGTGTGGATTTTCGTATAGCAAATTGATAATGCTCGGATCCTTTCGTATAGCGCTTCTATTAAACGCTATGTAAGCTTTTTTCAAGATCGAGTTTCTCTAATACGAGCTATGTTAGTTAATTTTATTTTATTTTTTTGCTTTGGTTATTAAATTTAAAGATGTGAATGCGCTATGTAAGTTTACACCTTAGATAGTGCTTTATAAAAGCGTTATCTAAGTTGTGTTTCCTAAAATCCAATCTGTAATAGTGATGTGTTGATTTTTTTGAACCATTGCTATCAACCCTTTTTAGTGAAAAATGATTCTTCCCATAAAAACAGTTTTATTAATTTGTATTAAGAAATGGATTTCTTAAAACCATTTCCTATAGCAAGTTTATTATTTTTTTGTATTAATAATTAGAATTCATTCAAATAATTTAGAACTGGCATAAATGTTATAGTTGTGGTATAAACGTTATAGTTGTTGGAAAATATAAGTGGGTGTCAAGAAAAAATTTGAAATTTTTTTCTAAATGGGTTATTTGTTAAATGATCAAATTGAAAGTGGATTTGTGTTCTACTCTATAAGAACATTGAAATTAAATATTTATTTGTTCAAAATAGTTAATGAAAGAATGAGATACTAAGATTCAAAGTTAGTGGATTGAAAGTGAAAAAATATGATTATCCAACATGGAATGAGAATATAAAAGCTAATAAGTTTAAATATTCCTACATTTTAATAATAGAGACTCTCTCGCGCACATGTGCACAAGAGGGAGCAAATCATGACCCAAACTGAACTTCGGGCTACCAAACTCACGAGTATCGAAATTCGGTTAGGATTGAATATATTTACCAAAAAATCAAAAATAGACTAAAAGCCTAGATTTAATCTCTTTCAAATTGAATAAGTGACATCTCTTGATAGGAAATATCATTTTGAAACATTATTTAAACTGTTATGTAGTCAAATAACAGAGAGACAGAGTAACACCCGTTCGTCATCATATTTAAGAGCCACAATTTTTCAATTCCTAATAAAAATGTATATCCAATATTTCGGTATTGATGATTCCTTTGGTCTAGTTTTGCATGGACTTGATAGTAAAGTAGAAGTACAAGTCATATGTTATAACTAAAATTTTGTAATTAGGGAAACACAATTCCTAATAAAAATGTGGAGTATATCCAATAGCGCTTCACAAATATGTTAATGCCGCGTCTGGGTAGTGGGTACGGAATATTCCTTTTACATTGCAAGTCATATGTGGGCACGCGGATTCGTCGTACCAAACAAAGGCAACACTAACCTAACGGGGGCTTGGCCCAGTGGTACGAAGGTGACTTCCCAACTCGAAGGGGAGGTCGCCGGTTCGAGTCCCCTCAAGGAGATTTTTGGGGCTTAATTTCCTACCTTGGTTTCAGGGTCCTTAGAAGCCCCCCGGGACACATTCGTGCAGTTAAGAAAGCGGCATTGCTGGGCTTGTATCCTCAGTGTGGGAAGTTCAAATCTTGACAGGTGCAAAGATGGAGCAGCCATTTGGTGTTGTAAGAGTGATGTAAATGTATCTTTGGCAGGAGCAGCTGGAGCAGCCATTTGGTGATGTAAGAGTGATGTAAATGTCTTGTATGAGGGCTCCCTTGAAAGTGGAGTATAAGGGGTCTTGCCGCACGCATAGGGCACATCCGCGATTTACCTCCGCCAAATCTTGTGGGGCCGTGCAGTGGTCGGGATTAAGTCCGTCGAAGGCCGGGAACCTGGGTATAAAAAAAAAAAAAAACAAAGGCAACACTATTATCTTATGAATATCTAATATTCCATCCGTCCCGCTCGAAGGGACATTTTTGTGTCCTTGCACGGGAATTAAAAAAAGTGATGTAGGAAAGAGAAAAAGTGTACTCCCTCCGTCCCATTACAAGCCACAAACTTTCCTTTTTGAGCGTCCCATTACAAACCACAAACTTCCTAAAATGGAAAGGAATCTTTACTATTCCCTCCACTCATTCTCTCTCCTACATTATTTTAATACTCACAACACCATTATAATTCACTATTCCCTCCACTCATTCTCTCTCCTATTTTACTTTTACACTCACAACATTTATATCATTATTTTTTTCCTTATTCTACGCGTCTACAGTAATTTTCCTCCTTGTAATGGGACGGAGGGAGTATAGTGGAATAAATGTTGTGAGTGAAATGTGATGTAGGAAAGAGAAAATGGAATAGAAAATAGTTAGTGGATATTTATTGTGAGAGTATGACAAGTGGGTCCCACAAATAAAGAAGTAATAAAAAACTTTTTATTTTTGGGTTGTGCTCTTTCAAATGGGACGGAGGGAGTATACAATTGAGCTCAGTCTCATAACCGTCTATTGACTAGGGATAACGAGCGGTCAAGAATGTTTCATAACTGCACTGATCTAAGGGCTGATGTTTTTTTCCTGTTTTTATTTTTTTATTTTTGTGGTTTAGAATAATTTTGAGAAAATAATCATGCGGCCCTAGATTTTCGATTTTCAAAACTTAACATCGTTGTTTTCCTATTCCCCGTTGGACTCCTTTCTACTGCGGATCTCCTCTCCAACTCAGAAAAGAACTATTCTCTCGCTTTTCTCCATGGATTTCGCCTTCAACTTGTTGCTTTCTCACTCCCATCTCCTTCCCAAATCAGGGAAGGATCGATTAGGTTGCCATATATATACCTGAAGGTCGAATTGAAATCGATTGAATTGAAATCAGGGAAGGATCGATTAGTTTTCGAGATTGAATTGAAATCAGGGAAGGACCGATTAGTTTTCGAATTTCTGCTTCAGGTACGCTTTCTCTTTACCTCTCTCTCTCTCTCTCTCTCTCTCTCTCTCTCTCTCTCTCTCTCTTTACTTTTAGGGGCTAATTTAATTTAGTTTTCTTTCCCCAACTACAACCTTCTGAGTCTCTTTTGGTATATTTTGGTTACGGATTGCTTATATTTTGTTTATTAATCAGTTGTCAATCTGTTGTCCTCAATCTGTTGTCATTAGTTCTTCGTAGCGATCCTTACTGTTGTTGACTGCTTTTATATGTGCACATAATCTGTTTGATTGAATGCCTAACCCAAACTATATCTATTAGTGTCTTCTGTTGAAACATGTAACTATCTTATACTTAGTAAAGTAAAGGAAACATGTCCCTTGCCAGAAACATATTACTGCAGGCAAAACATAACTCACCTAAATAGTAGACATATGTTAGTGATATGCAAATGGCATAAAAGACATGTTAGTGATATGCAAATGGCATAAATAAAAAGCTTAAGAATTTGACGTGAAACTTCCAAATAAATCAATAGAAGTTGAATCAAATCACTACACAAATGTATCTCATTACCCATAATCGAGAAAAAAAAAAGTGTTCTCTAAACAGCAAAGGCAGCGATTATAAAATTGAAACAATTATTTATACAAGTAACTAATTCGCATATGATTTAAACAATTAAAAACCAATGCAGAACTGGTAAAATTTCTGTATCCTTTTCGCAAATTAGAAACACAATAAAAGACATGTTAGTGATATGCAAATTACTACACAAATGTATCTCACACTACAAGAAAACAGAGCAATTGAAACGGAAAATTCTGTTGCAAAAAATGAAAATCCGTTGCAATTAGACTATTGAAACAGAAAAAGTTTGTTGCAAATTCGGTTTGGAAAACGCTGGTTGCAAAATTTGTGCAACCGTATTTATTCCGTTGCATGATATTGCAACGAAAAACGAGCGTTGCAATTTCAAATATTTCGGTTGCAAAGGTCCTTCTAAGGGTTGTTGACGTCCGTGGCAAATAGCAACTATTTTTTGCAACATACTTTTTTCGTTGCAATCTTGCAACACACTTTTTTTGTTGCATTCTTGCAACAGACTTTTTCTTTACATTTTTGCAACAGAAGATACCGTATATATATATATATATATATATATATATATATATATATATATATATATATATATATATATATATATATATATATATATATATATATATATATGTGTGTGTGTGTGTGTGTGTGTGTGTATATATATATGTATATATATATATGTGTATATATATATATATATATGTATATATATATATATATATATATATATATATATATATATATATATATGTATATATGTATATATATATATATATATATATATATTATCGTACCTTATTGAACATTTCACATTTTACAAAAAAAATATATCTAAAATCAAACATTTAAAACAACTCAAGTTCAAACATTTAATTCAACAGTCATTGTCAAAGTATCGGATTACATGAAAGTATGGAGAATATTGAGAGCCTCCAAGTGACTAACAAAAGGCATTGTCTAACTGCAAACTACATAGATGTTGGTGGAGGTTGTTGGGCTCTAAGTGACCGGAAATTCCTCTTGCATTAGCTTGAAATCAGCTTTGATTTTCTCCATATGACCTACTTCCAAACTTCGAACATAAAAAATGCATGTTACAAACGTTTAGTTATACTATGGTAGAGTGATATCCAAACCAAACCAAAATGTAATAACATATAATTCAAGATCATTTACTTTGAAGCTAAGGCAAGATAAGTTGTCACCAAATTTGTAACAATTATCTTGAGACCTCACTCCAGTGAACAAGCACTTACCAGCGCTATCAAACACTTGTCATCACGTAGTTGGCTTATATTAATGAGATTAGCTTTTAAGCCTTCTACATGATAGACATTTTTCAATTTAGGCATATGATTTACACACAGATTACCCTTACCAACAATCTTACCATGGGCTCCTCCCCCATAATTCACGTTTTCACCTTTAATTGTGGTGTAATCGGTTAGGAACTCATCATTACCTATCATGTGCCTCTAGAACCCGCTATCGAAGTACCATGAGCTACCTATGTTGCTCTTGAGTGAGGTGAATACCACTTTGCATTCCTCACTTTTCTTTTCCACCCACACAAACGGCCCAGATTTCTGGTGATGTGAGTACATCCGAGTGCTCATCTATGGAGCAGATTTTTCAAGATCATGAATTCTTTGATAGCAAAAGGGTCTGATGTGACTTGGGGCAAAACAGTAGTGGCATATAAACCTCTTTTTCTTAGGATTTGTATAATGGTTTTGAAAAACTTTGATTTTTAAGGAACTTTCTCCTTCTTTCACAAATGTGAATTCATAGCAAATGCCAAATTTCGAATTATTTTCCATACTTAGAACTTCCTCAAGTTTGGCCTTTCTAGTATTTAATTTTGCAAAAGTTTCGTTGGCCTTTTCAAGATCTGTTTTGGTCTTCTCGAGTTTAATATCACGTTTGGTGAGCATGACCTCGAGTTTGGCTATGGCATCCTTTTGGTTTTCATTTTCAGTGGTAAATTTTTCAAGATCACCTTTTAAAGTGAAGATTTCAGTAGAGAGTTTCTCATTAACCTTTTCGAAAACAACCATTTTTTTACTCATTTTTCCCAGTCAGCAAATAAATCAGCATACGCATCAAGAAGTTCTTGGTAACTTCCATCACTTTCTTCTTCAATCTCTATTTTCTCAGAAAGGGAAGAGTTGAAACAGTAGAACTCAGAGTCAGAAGATGTGATGGTTGGTGTGACTACATCTGAAGCTACACCAGTCTGTAGTTCGTGACTAGGAGGCGAGATTTCCATGATTGCTAAGTTTAGCGTTTCATCTTCATCCTCACTGACACTGAGGGTCGCACAAAAGCTCATTCCCTTTTTTCTTCAGAGTGTTGCCACACTCATTTGCATAGTGTCCAAAGCCTTTGCAGGCTCTACATTGAACAGTTTCAGATCTTTTCTTAGAAAAACTAGTAGGTTTCTTGAAACTACTCTCAGTATCCTCTTTTGGTTTTTCAATTGTATTTTGAGGTTTAGAAGGAAACTTGTTGTCCCCTTTATTTTTCAAAAAAAAAGTAAATTTTTTGGTTAAAAGGGCAACATCTTCGGTTTCTATATTTGAAGTGTCAATTTCTTTGGAGATTTCTTCAATCTCTTTGGGAACTTTGGATACATTAGAGAGCAGTTGCAAGAGCAATATTTTCAGCTTTATGTTGTTGTTGAATAGACAAGTTCATTTCAAGCATGGTCAGAATACCCACAAGAGTATCTAATTACATGGTTTTGGTATCATGTGCTTCTTCAACAGCAGCAATTTTAATATTGAATTTTTCAGTAACAGTTCTTAACATCTTGCTAACTAACCTAGCATTTGATATAGACTCACCTACGGAGAGACATACATTTGAGATTTCTCTCAATTTAGCCGAATAGCTCTTTATGTTCTCAGTCTCATTCATCCTCAAGTTTTCAAACTTGGTCATGAGAATTCTCAACCTAGTGGCATTAACACTTACTCCCTCCGTCCCGCCCGAAATGGCAAAGTTTGTGCCTTGCACGGGAATTAAAAAAAGTGATGTAGGAAAGAGAAAAAGTGTATAGTGGAATAAATGTTGTGAGTGAAAGGTGATGTAGGAAAGAAAAAGTGGGGTATGTAATAGTTAGTGAATATTTATTGTGAGAGTATAATAAGTGGGTCCCACAAATAAAGAAGTAATAAAAAACTTTCCATTTTTGGGTTGTGCCCTTTCAAATGGGACACCCAAAAAGGAAATTTGTGCCCTTTCGGACGGGACGAATGGAGTACATCACCTTCACAATGACCTTGCAGAATATTCCAGGCTATTTTCGCTACATTTTGATTTATAACAAGTCGAAACATGTGTTCATCCACATGATTTGATATAACACCAAGAGCCTTGAAATTATAATTAGCAAGTGTGACTTCAGCAGTAGTCCATTCATCCTCAGATTTGAGTTTGAAGATTTTTTATGAGGTTTCCCCCTCTTCACTCTTACTTTCAACTTTAGGAGGAGACCATGGAACAATATTACTAAGCCGCGCCCTCTCATCAATTGCTTTGATGAAGAGACGCATTTTAGCTTTTCAAATAGCATAATTAGTTCCATCCAAACCAGGAGGACGGTATTGATTCAAGTGTCCTTCCATAATGACCACTCTTTCTTAGATCTCACTCAGTGTAATTGAGTGGAGCTCTTATACCAATAGAAAGAAATTGAGTGGCTAGGAACAACACAAGAACGCACAGACACCTGATGTGAGTCCTGGTGTGATAGCACAAGCACTAGCACTAGCGCAAACAGCAGTGGAATAAACAATATTAACTCAAAGTAAATCACAAATATAACACTTATCTACAACAACTTGCTGTAGACAATAAAACTTTTCTTATTAAAATGAATTTCGAATCGGTTATACAAAAGAACACTAAGAGAAGACAAAAATAACCAAAACACTCTCTCACACAAACAGACTCTACGAAAGCTATTATGCTTCAGCACTTTGAGTCTCTAAAAACGTGTTGATGATTGAGGTATGCGGCTTGTATTTATAACCAAAGAGTCCTTGTTTGTAGAGGTTGATTTGCTTGAGGAGATCTTCTCTTAATAGACTTCTATTTTCCTTAATCAACCCAAGCAATTCTTTCCTTATCATGACTATTTACTTGTGTGAGAAATCGTACAAAATAATCAAAATATACAAACATATTCAATATTTGATTAGTAGGTTAGTAAAATAAAAATACAATATAAATAATATAAATAATATTTATCTAAAATAACTATTGTAAAGAAAGTTACAAATTTTAATTTAAATCAATCATTTGACTGGTCAAGTGTTTACCATTACACACTTTCAAATAGGGATACATCTCTACAAGATTGTAATCGTTAATAAGCTTTGTTATTCATTTTGAAATGTTGAAGACTTGTTTTAACCATATTGTTCCGTTTTAAATCGGAAGAATTTCCAATCTATATAACGTACTTAATCTCCATTTTCGCAAAAGATAATGTACTAACTAGTTACTGACTTAGATATCGTACTTTCAAAATGAATTTCAAATAAGACATTGGACCAAATTTTTAACTAACGTTAACGTCGTTAAAAAACCTAACGGACTTGTCACCCTCGTTTGATAATAATAATAATAATAATAATAATAATAATAATAATAATAATAATAATAATAATAATAATAATAATAATAATAATAATAATAATAATAATAATAATAATAATAATAACAATAATAATGATAAAAATAATAATAATAATAAAAAAAATAATAATAATAAAATAATAAAAAAATAATAAAAAAAAATAATAAAAATTATAAAAATTATAAAAAAAAATTATAAAAATAATAATAAAATAATAATAATAATAATAATAATAATAAAATAATAAAAATAATAATAATAATAATAATAATAATAACAATATTTTTTTATTTTTTTTACGGGGCGAAGGGAGTATATGTTATCAAGGGAAAGAATTGTTGAAATCTGGAACAAATTTTCTTAAGATGGTGCAAATTTTCTTTGGTCTAAATTTTCGGTCCTTCCAAAACGAATAATAATAAATATATATATATATTATTATTATTAAAAACAAATTTTATAAAAATATGATAATTCATTTTGAGACGGAGGATTTATAACAATGCAATTTGGGAATGAGAAGGTATGTGCACTATAAAAATATGATTATTATTATTATTATTATTATTATTATTATTATTATTATTATTATTATTATTATTATTTTATTATTATTATTATTATTATTATTATTATTATTATTATTATTATTATTATTATTATTATTATTATTATTATTATTATTATTATTATTATTATTATTATTATTATTATTATTATCATCATCAAACGAGGTTGACAAGTCCGTTAGGTTTTTTAACGACGTTAGTTAAAAATTTGGTCCAACACGGGTCGAGTTAATTAGAATCTGGTCGATTAGGAATCGGACTTGTTAAATAAGCAAAGCTGATTAAGAATCGAGCTAATTGGAACAGACTGACTAAGAGTCGAGTTTGTTAGGATGAAGTCGACTTAAGAGTCTAACTTGTTTAAATGAACGAAGCTGATTAAGAATCGAGCTTGTTAGAACAGACTGACTAAGAGTCGAGTTTGTTAGAACGAAGTCGACTAAGAGTCGGACTTGTTAGATCAACAAAGCTGATTGAGAATCGAGCTTGTTAAAACGAAGCTGACTAAGAGTCGAGCTTGTTGGGGTTAATGTAACACTATGTTTGATCGAATAAACAGCGCTTTTTATTGAAGTAGGGAACAAGCTTACATCAATTTGAAACTAGAACTAGAACAAACTTCAAGTGTTGCGAACTGAACTAACTTTTTGAGCTCCAATTTAGGAAACCGAACTAGAAGTAGTACTTGATCAAGTGAGTAGCATGCCAAGGATGTTTCAACTCGTCTCCTCAGGATGAGCTATCATGTAGGTTCCTTCCTTGACGACTCGAGTGACTATGTAAGGACCTTCCCGAGTTGGAGACAGTTTATTTTGCTGAGTTCTTCTTCCCGTTGCTTCAATCTTTCTCAACACATGGTCTCCTACTTGGAACGATCTTGCCTTGACCTTCTTGTCGTGATAACTTTTAGTTCGCTGCTTGTAGTTGACCATTCGAAGGTAAGCTGTATCTCGATTCTCGTCGACTAGATCTAAGTCGATCAATCTGTTGATGTCATTCTGCTCCTGATTGAAGAAAGTCACTCTAGCGGTAGGAAATGCTGAGCTCGGCGGAGTGCCATGGCCTCGATCCGTATGTGAGAGAAAAAGGGGTTTCCCCGTAGGCCCCAGTGGTTGTACGAACTACCCGAAGAGCGAGGGGAGTTCGTCCAACCAATTGTTACGTCGACCTACGAGACTGTCTTGAGTGAAGATAGAACAAGTTTATTTCTTTGCCTCGGCTTGCCCATTTCCTTGAGGATAGGCAACGAGAAGATTGCCAATGTTTGATTCCTACCCGATTCATCTACGCTTGAAGGCTACGGAGAAGCTGCGATCCGTTTGTCGAACACTATGGCTCGAGGAAAACCAAATCGACACCAAATGTAATCGTGAATGAAGTTGATAGCATTCTCCTCTGTGATGCGAGCTAATGGTTTGGCCTCAACCCATTTAGTGAAGTAGTCTATGGCAACGATCACATACTTGCAGTTTCCCCGGGCGGGAGGGAAGGGTCCAATCAAGTCGACACCCCACATGTCAAATGGCCAAGCTGCAATTACTGGGGTCTGCTCGGTTGTAGGCATATGAGGTAAGTTGGCAAATCTTTGGCATTGATCACATTGTTGAACAAAGTTATGAGTATCAGCTCTCATGTGTGGCCAGTAGTACCCCAAAGTGATTAACTTGTCAGCAAGGTCTGGCCCCGGGTGTCCGCCACAAATCACTGTGTACTTCATGTATCAATAGGGCGACCTCTTGAGGTGGATGCACTTCGGCCAATGGTCGAGTGTAGGATCTTCGAACAAATCGCCTCCTTGAATAACATACCTTGGAGCTTTCTTTTTGATAGCTCGTGCTTTCTTCTCGTCACCAGGCAGCTCGCCACTTTCTAAGTATGCCTTCATTTCTTCGATCCAACACTTCTTATGAACCCAATTTCTCGAGGGATCATCTATGCATTGAATTTTTACCCTTTCATAAGCTGGATTTTCGAGGAAGGAGATGGGCTCATCATGTGGCTCATCTGAAGTAGCTAATTTCGAGAGGAGGTCGGCTAGCTCGTTGTCTTCCCGTCCAATCCTCTGAATCTCCCAGAATTCCAAGTCTTTTATCAACTCCTTCACCAGGTCGCAGTATTTGATTAGAGTGGAACTAAGCACTTCGTACTCGCCCTTGACCTGGTTGACTATCAATTGTGAATCACAATAATTCATGATCTTAGTCGCTCCAAAACACTTGGCGTACTCTATAGCTGCTATCAAGGCTTCGTATTCAGCTTGGTTGTTGGAAGCATCAAACTTGAACCTTAGGGATTCTTCGTACACTGTCCCAGATTCTGGCTCGATCAAGACAATCCCAGCTCCACTAACATTCTTTGTCGATGACCCGTCCGAGTAGACCTTCCAACAATCGTCGGGTAGATTAATAGCGACTCGGGACTCTGGCTCTTTTCCTTTAGCCTTTTCCTTTGGAGCTCGCTGCTCGTTGTCTTCCTTGGTGAACGTAAGCTCGACCAAGAAGTCTGCTAGAGCTTGAGCCTTCAATGCCTTTCGAGGTCGATATTCAATGTCAAATTCAGTAAGGGCAATGGACCAATTGAGTATTCGACCTGAACTCTCCGGCTTGTGTAATATCTTTCTCAGGGGCGCATTAGTCAGCACCGCGATAGGGTGAGCCAAGAAATAAGCTCACAGCTTCCTTGAAGCTACGACTAGAGCATAAGCGACCTTCTCAGCATTGTAATACCTGCTCTCCACATCTGATAAGGCTTTGCTGATGTAGTATACTGGCTTTTGAAGCCCTTCATCTTCTCTAATCAAGGCTGGCACTCTGCGGCTTGTCTCCTACAGATAGATATACGAACAAGGTTTCACCAGTGGTCGGGCTACTCAGGAGAGGTGGAGTAGCGAGGTAATCCTTCAGCTGTTGGAACGACGAATGGGCATTCGTCGTCCCATTCAAAATTTTTCGTCCCCCTCAATGCTTTGAAGAAGGGAAGAGACCTCTCTGCTGACTTTGATATGAAGCGACCAAGAGCTGCTACCCTTCCGTTAAGTCATTTGCATCTCTTTGACCTTTGGTAGGGGCTTTCATGTCGACTAAAGCCTTTATTTTTTACGGATTAGCTTCTATACTCTCTGAGATACCTAAATCCAAGGAACTTTCCAGCAGCTACACCAAAGACATACTTGCTAGGGTTGAGCTTCATGTCGTTTGCTCTTAAATTGGCGAACGTTTCCTTTAGGTCAACCACGTGACGTCCAGTCTTTGTTTTGATGACCATATCGTCGACGTAAGCCTCCAAGTTTCGGCCAATTTGAGAAGCAAAGACTTTGTTCACCATTCTGTGATAAGTCGCCCTTGCATTCTTCAATCCAAAGGGCATCATGTTATAGCAATAGATGCCTCCAGTACTTGAAATGCCGTCTTGACTATGTCATCCTCATGCATCTTAATGCGGTGGTACCCCGAGTAAGCGTCGAGGAAAACCGAGGGTCAAGTGACCGGCAATGGAATCGACTAGTTTGTCAATTCTAGGAAGAGGATAGGCGTCCTTCGGGCAAGCAAGATTTAAAGTGGTGAAGTCGACACACATCCGCCATTTGCCATTTGATTTCTTCACCGCTGACCACGTTGGCCAACCACGTTGTATGAGTGGCCTCCTTGATTATCCACCGCACTCAAAAGTTTTTGTACCTCAGTTTTAATAGCCTCTTCCTTGTCACGAGCAAAACTTCTCAACTTTTGGGGTCTAGGCTTTATGGTCGGGTTAACTTCAAGTCTGTGAACGGCGACCTCTTCCTTGATTCCCCTCATGTCCTCTACTCTCCATGCGAAGACATCATTGCTCTCCTTAAGTAGCTCGATTATTTCCATCCTTTCTTCAGCTGACAACTGTTTCCCAATTTGAATTTTTTGGTCGGGGTAGGAAGGATTGGTGATCACTGACTCTAGCTCGTCCACAGCTTCCAGTTCTGGACCATCCCTGAATTGCAAGGTTTCGATGATGATCTCCCTCACTTTTTGCCTTTCCTCGGCCCCCAGATGTGGAGCCTCCTCTGCTATCATATCATCCAGCTTATCTACAACCTCGCTGGTGGTGGTGGTGGCCCCCGAGTTATTGTCGATCTGGAGGCATAGGTTGCCTATGAGGACTTAGTCGACCATAACTACATCTGAATCGACCTCTGTGGTGTTAGAGTGACGTGTCGACTCAAGCATGACCTCGTCATTTGAGCGATAGGTCGACTCTTCCACGTCGGTGATTGTTGACAGTCGAGTAGTTTTGGTGACTGATTGAGACAGCTTTAAATAACCATCTGCCGTCTCAATTTCTAGCTCTCTCTTCTTTCTTTCCCGAAGAACATGGTCCGGAGTAGGCTCGAGGCGTGCCTTGTACGCAGCCTACTCCAGCGGGTGTGGGGAACTTGACTCGCTGATGAGGTATCGACGCCACCATTCCAAGAGCGACCTGACCAGGAATACCAAGTATAGCGGCATAGTCACTGTTTACATCAATTACAATAAATTATACCTTCGATACGACCCTGAGGGGGTGTTGGCCTAGGTCGACGTCGAGCTCAATCTGACCTTTTGCATCAACCCGATGGTTGGTGAAGCCCTCCAACCTGCCATCATATCTTTCCAACTGCTCGTCATTAAGACCCATCTCCTTGAAAGTCTTGTAGAACAAAATATCTTTGCAGGCCCCCGTGTCGACTAAGAGTCTGCTCGTCGTACATCCGTCTATGAGACCTGGGATGACGAGAACTTGCTCCCTAGCCGCCATATTAGTTGCCAACTCATGGGGGTAGAAGCTGATCGTTTCTTCTCTGACATTTCTCCTTGGAGGTACGTGTGGGGCTTTACTAAGTTGAAAGATCTTGTGCTTGATAGCAGTGTTACTTGCTTGCTCTGTAATGACCCCCAAGTTCAGTCTGGGTTGCCTCGGTCCTTGTTGTCCACTTATTGGCTGCTCGCCTCCACCAGCTTGAGGTCTTTTCACATATGCGTCGAGTCTCCCCTGCTCAACCATTCTTTGGATGATACGCTTCAAACCCAAGCAATCCTCCGTGAGATGACCCGTGTCCTCGTGGTAATCCACGGTATTTCTTTGTTGTCCCTTACGAACTTGTTGCCCGGGTTCATTGAGGCGAGGTGGAGCCAACTCGACGGCATTCATGATTTCTGCATTCGACTCACCGTAAGGGAGTAGAAAACCTCGAGCACCTTCTCTGTAGCCCTAGTCCTGTTCTTTCCATTCTTATTATTTCCTCCATTCTTGTTGGGGTCCTTCTTATCATCAGCGCCCTCAGTCTTGGGACTCTTACCATTCTTTTTCTCTTTCCTTTCCTCAGCAAGAGCGACATTATACACCTTCTCAAACAACTCCTGTCGAGTTGTTCTTGTCTGGCTTGTGAGTTCATAATCCATGTCTGCCGAGGAAATACCGTTTGAAAGCAATTGATGACTTCCCTATCGGTGAGGTCCTCCTCATCTTATCAACCATTTCCTTGAACTTGGTGAAGTAGCTCATAGAGCTTTCATTTTTGGCTGTACCAAGTTGTTCGGATCGGTGACGATCACTTTCCGAGCTCCGGCGGTCGAAGCGATCTAAGAACTTTGTCCTGAAGCATGTCCAAGTGGTGATGCTACCAATGGGCTAAACCATTGAACCAAGTTAAAGGCCGCCCCGGTGAGTGTGCTTAGGAGAGCTTTGCACATATTGTCATCCTCATTGGCGACAAAACACATTGTGGCTTCCGGATGTGCTATATGACTCTTTGCATTGGTCGACCCCGAATACTTCTCCAGAAGAGGCAACCTGAAAGTAGGAGGAGGTCGACTATCCCTGATTTCTTTGGATAGAGGTCGAAGAGCAAAGTCAATTCGTTCGACCTTTCCAATCTCCTTTTTCTTCTCCTCCTCCCATTGTTCGAATTTCTTTTTCATCAACTGTAGCGATGCGTGAATTTTTCGAATAACAGAGTCGCCACTTATCATTTATTTAGGAAAACAATAAGAAAAACCTTAAAAAGAGATTTGAGGGTTCGGGGGTTAAGTTATCGAATGGGTAGGTCGAGGAGCATCCATTCCACCCAATCCGGAGATCGGTCTTGCCAATTGAGTATTATCAATCTTTTTAATTACTAATTAAATAAAGAACAAGAAAACCCTAATCAATTTCTTGATTAGGAATGTCGGATTGTACGCTTCGAGATCGCCTTCATCGATTGAAGGGACTCTAGGCTAATCCTTTTGATGGGATTACACCACTCTAAAAGCCAATAGAGAGAGATTAAGAAGAAAAGAGTAAAAGTATAGGAGTTTACCTAGTTTAGGGAGGATTTGATTTAGAGCGTGGTTCTAAGATGTTTTCTCGATCGAGAAGTGATTTGGGCAGAGTTTCGACTCAATATGAGAGTCAAATCTTGATGCGGACAGAGCTTTGCCTTGATGCTAGGCTTGAGCCTTGATGTTCGTCAATCAACGTGGTTGAAGGACGAATTTATGAGTTATTTGTGAGTGATTTGAAGGAGTCTTTCGTGGAAAGAAACCAGCAAATTGTGTGTGTTGTATGGAATTCTGGACCCTTGAAACAGTGGAAGTCACCAAGTATTTATAGGGGTTTAAGAGGTAGAGGTGGAGAGGTAAAACACTCCTAGGAAGCTTCCAGAACTCAATTCTGATTGGAGAACCGGATTAGATGAGGTTTATCAAGAAAGGAGGTTGAAACGAGAGAAGGAGAGTGATTTACGCACATCCTGTCGAGGGGATATCTCGCGCGAGATATGATATCTCGTGCGAGATATCTAGTCTGATGACTATTTTGCCCTCTTCAGTTATTCCGTTAGTCAGTTAGGTCCAAAACTAACAAGGTTAGTTAGAAACTTAACGAAACATGACGAAACTGATATGCTTTCATCAAAACATAAAAGAGAGATGAAGAGTAGTGTAATCATGATTTATTGGTTCAGAATGGGGTGTCTACAGAGCCCCTCGGCGACAGGTCTTATGAAAGAAGAAGTGTCGTCGATAGAAAAGACATCATTCTGAACATTGGGATGGTCGTGCCGCACGGCTGCCTACGTATCTCTAAGAGAGAATCAGACCAAACGTAGTTCGACTCCAAAACACTAAAAAGGCTATTTTAGGTATTTTGAAAAGCATTTTTGAAAATCGAAGAGGGATTTTTTTTTGAAAAGGTAAAATCATACTGAGGACTCAAGGACTTGACCCAATTCTGATGATACCCGGTTTGTTGATGAAGTTGTTGAAGTGCGCCGCTCGAGGTTACTGACGTTGCCATTATTGCCGAGGTCACGGACTTTGAGGTTTGCTGCCATCACAGACTTTGAAGAGGTTGCCGAGGTCACGGTCTTGAAGTTTGCTGCCGTCACAGACTTTGAAGTTGTTGCCGAGGTCACGGACTTGAAGTTTGCTGCCATCACAGACTTTGAAGTTGTTGCCGAGGTCACGGACTTGAAGTTTGCTGTCATCACAGACTTTGTTGATGTCGCCGAGGTCACGGACTTGAGGTTGCTGTCATCACAGACTTTGTTGATGTCGCCGAGGTCACGGACTTGAGGTTGCTGTCATCACAGACTTTGTTGATGTCGCCGAGGTCACGGACTTGAGGTTGTCGGTTGAGATGAAGGTTCTGTCGGCCCCTGTAATGTAAGGATATATGCATGCGGATCTCGGATAGACCCGAAAGATTCTTACCTTTCTGTACCTGTCAGCACATAAAGATTCCAAGTAGATTTTGCAGATTTTAGTTGTTCAATTGGACTTACGTGGTGGTGCTCACGTCTGTTCGTGTAAATGGCCGATCGGACATTTTAGTGGTGAGTTTATGTATGAGTATATGGTATATGAAAATGTAGGAAAATTTGTATGGATTTGTATTTGAGATGGGTAAACTATATGAGTGAACTTGTGTTTGACAAGTTGGGACCAAATCAGGTTTTGCAGAATCTGTTGCTAGTCAGCAAGGCTGAATTGTTTCTTCATTGTTGTAGGATTTTGATGAGTAACCTTTTGTGAACACATCTAGGCACATTGAGAATCTTCATTCTTACTTCTCCTTGAGTCGTGTCTCTAGGAGGCAAATGACTACACATCTGTCGACTGTCGTAATGGCTTTATGTCCAAGGCCCTTTGGTGTCTCAAGCCCCAAGTTGTTTGCAAGTGGTAGATGACTTTGTGAACAGGCTTGTGAAGATGCTCTCTTTGATTTGAAGGTGATCGAAGAAGACTCTCCTTGTTGATTTGATTTGAAGAAGATCGAATGACGCTCGATGAAGAAGGCTGAAGAATACTCTCCCTTTGTCCTTTGATTTTTTTTTCTTAGTGCGCACCCTGGTTTTTGCCTAGACCGCCCTTTCGGGTTTTCAATCTAGCGGGCATCTCTTTTGCGTCTTTTTTTTTTTTTTTCATTTTTTTTTGAATAGTATGTAACTCGAAGAGAACTCAGAGAGAGAAAATCTTATTGAGGAGAGAGAAATGAGATCTCAAGTTAGTTTAGGAGAGACGGACTCTATTCATTGGAAGGTGATCCAAGCATTGACTTTTTGGAGAAGTGTATTCTCTAATGATGAGAGCGAGAAGCAAAGAGGAATGCTCCTAATGCAGATTTGACTATTTTGAAGAGTTGAAGTAGAGATTGACTGGGGGAGGAAAGGTGAGGAAGCCCCAGTTTTGATGCTTGAATTTCAAGAGTGTGTATGAGAGTGGCTAACAGGAAGCCCCTAGACTCGACAAGAAACGCTACTTGGCTCAAGGATCTAGAAAAGTCGTTCTACCTTTGTAATGAACCGTGCATCATCTAGAAATTTCTAAATAAGTTTGAGGAGAAAGCCAATCATTAGTATGACTTAAGGGTAAACATTTTTCTTAATACTGAAAGCCTTCTTCGCTTGATGTAGGAGGATTTTGAGGAATCCTCTTTTCTTTTGTTGGTATCACTTGACTCCTTTTCTTTGTGGGAGAGTCCTTCATGCATTTGAAGTTTCACCTTTGTTGTGGGGGTGATAAAAGCTTGAGAGTCTTTTTTTTTTTTTGTACTCTCAAAGCTTTGAATTGAGTAGCCCCCACTCTTCTTGGGATGAATGTTGACAGCAGCACCTTCGGCTTTCTTCGCTTGTTGATCTTTAACTTTCAGTAGGGGTAATGTTTAGCCCTTAAGCCTCATAAGGACGACTTTCTTCTTAAACTAGCTTAGAAGTCTCTATTTTTGTGATGATTTAGGGAATGGAGGGTCCATTATTTTGCATGAATTAAATGAGAATTATGAGGTAGAACAACCTTAGGGAAAGTGTTTAGGAAAAATGACTTTGATTAATTGAGAAATTTAAGAACAGACTCGATAGTTTAGAAGACACAAACTAGAGGAGGTGAGAAGTACTAGAAAGACAGAACGACTCTTCGAGTTCATACTTGGAAATTTAAAACCTAATCTACTTCTATCAAAGGAGAAAGGGAGAGGATAGTTGTAGCCCCAAAGTGGTAAGTGTAGCTTTTTCTTCTCGGAGCTTCATCTTCTTCATGGATTGCGAGGGAGAGGATTGGTGATGACGTTGGGACGTTCTAGATCTCCATTATCAAAGAGGTCTTGTATGATGTCCTTCAAGTGATGGCAGGAGTTGGTGTCATGGCCGGTGAAGTTGTGGTACTTGCAGAATAAGTGATGAGCATGATTCGGACCCATATCCTTCGGAGGACCACCTTCCCTTGGTTTGATTTTTTCATTCTGGACAAGCACATCGAAGAGTTCTTCTTGAGTGATTCCTTCGATTCTGTCGTAGTGCCTCTTTTTCTTTTCGGGAGGAGGGACAGCAGAATACTTTCCGGTGTTGGGGCGGCTGAGTGCAATAGCGTTGACTGAAGCATCCTTACTTGTGGTGGGCTTGTTGTAGCGGAAAGTAATTTCCTTCTTTTTGCTTTTTAGGAAGTTGTCAACCCTAATTCCAGACTCGAGGAGTTCATTGAAACTAGGAAAGTAGTTACCGGCGAGCTTCTCTTGAAATTCATCACGAAGGCATTGAAGGAAGATGTGGATTTGCTCTTTGAGAGTAGGCCTTTTGACAATTTCAGTAAGTTTGAGTCTCCATCTTCTAGCAAATTCAGCAAAGGACTCATTTGCATGTTGCTTGGTTTGTTCAAGATCCCTCCTAGTAGGGCGGTAAGTGGAGTTGTCTTCAAACTGCCTTTGGAAGACCAAACATGCGGATGACCAATCAAGCCTTGTAGTCGTAGGAAGAGACATGTACCAATCCCTTGCAGCACCTTCTAAAGTTTGAGGAAAGCATTGGGCCAAGATTGTGTTATCAACGCCCATTGGAAGCATGGCCCAAGTGTAGGTCTCAACATGAGCTCGAGGACATGTAGTACCATTGAACTTGGCAATATCGGGTGTCTTGTACTTGCGAGGAAACTTGGTGATGGATTGTTGAAGAGCATCGGGATCAAATGGAACGAATGACCCTTTTGAAGTGTCAAGAGTTGCAAGTTTCTTCTCGAGGTAGTTCTTAGTAACATGGTCACCAAGTTTAGTAGTTTCACCACTGCCTTCTTTCTTGGTTTTAGCACCCTTGGAGGTATGTTCCTCATCATCGGAGGAGGATGAGGAAGAGGAGGAATCGGATTCTTCCTTTTTCTTGCTTGACTTCTTGGTTTTTCTATTCACTTTGGTGTAGGATTCCTCTTCGTCGGAGGAGGATTCCACTTTCTGCTTTTGCTTTCTGCCTTTCTTGACTTTCAACTCGTGGAGTTCTTTCATGAGGGCGGCCATTTGGGCATTCTGCTCATCAATTTGCTTACTTTGTTCGTCCAACCTAGTCATGGCTTCGATGAGTTGGGCCTTAGCGTCGTTGATATCGGCCTCAGTAGTAGAAGGAGAAGCAGACATCGTGGCGAAGAACCTAGACGTGTAGCAACCGTGTTAAACCATGATCGAGTCCCAACAAGTCGGCTGAATAGGGTGAATGAAGGCTTGAAGGTTTGAAGGTTTTGGCCAAAACACGAAAAGACCGAACACTTATCTCGTACGAGACAAGTAGTCTCGCGCGAGACTTCACCACGGAAAGTCACAATTTTTTGATTTTAATCCTAATTTTGGTCGGACGGAAAATCCGTTTTGGGGGTTTCTAAAGTTCAAGAACCAAACCTAGGGACCTAGGGGTCGGAGTAATCCAAAGTAACATCAAGTTTTGTGCAATAATTTTGATGAGAAAATTTTCTCTTTTTAGGGGCAAATCCGAAGGGACAACCGTAGGGACGTTTCCGAAGGGACAATTCCGAAGCGACAATTTATTGATTTCTTTTCCGTGGATTATTGCACAAAACGATCTTGACAAGGGATTACAAGGACTCCAAGATCAAAGCCGACCGGTCAAGGAGTGTCTTAAAAAGTCAATCTACATGATATGTGGCGATGCGGGGTGGAAGGCTAGGCTCCCGCGATATGACAATCTAGGTGGATTGAATACGCGGAGTGGGATGATCCAACTTCGGAGAGACCGGCGACTAGGTGGTTACCGTCATCCGTCCTTAGTGTGGGTCCCGGGTTTATCAAGGGTATGTAGTGCAATGACAGTTATAGTATGAGTGCGCGTGTGTGATAGTCAATCTATGTGATAGAGTAAAATAGAAAGTTTTTTTTTTGAAAACAAAAGAAAACAGATAATGGCCGCACCAAGTGGTTGCCTACGTTTCTCCCAAATAAGGAAGACTCAGGCCGCGTAGTTCCAATTAAAGAGATAGAGAGCGAGAGATAAATTAATTTAAATTACAACTCCCGAATCCTCCGTGGACCGGACTTTAAATTAAATAATCAATCACACGCAGGTATATAGTTCGAGTAATTAAAATTATTCTACCCTGCAAAGTTAGCACAAGCAAAATAATAATACTAATTTATTTTGAAATTTCTGGATTTTATTTTAAAAATTTCGGAACTGTTTTGACTTTTTTTTTTTTTTTTTAATATGGTTAGCTCTTTTCTTTTTGAAAAGTCAACAAAGGGAGCTTTTGTTTTATTTTATTTTATTTTTTTATTATTTTTTTTTTTTGATTGGTCAACTTTTTAAGAGAAAGGACCACTGAATGACTAAACCCTTTTATTATTCTAGTGCTGCCGCCGCCAACCAACAGAGAGAAGAATTGTTTAGCTTTTTCTGCCGTGTACTAATCTCGCGCGAGATTAGTATATCTCGCGCGGGATAAGTATTCAGACAGCAATTTTTTTTGAAAACAGTGTCGAAAAATTCCAATAAATCCAGAAAAATCAGAATTTTTACAGAAAAATAAAAAGATTGATAATACTCAATTGTTAACGCAAGTCTAACCCTCTTAATTAATTGTCCCCAGCGGAGTCGCCAAATTGTAGCGATGCGTGAATTTTTCGAATAACAGAGTCGCCACTTATCATTTATTTAGGAAAACAATAAGAAAAACCTTAAAATGAGATTTGAGGGTTCGGGGGTTAAGTTATCGAATGGGTAGGTCGAGGAGCATCCATTCCACCCAATCCGGAGATCGGTCTTGCCAATTGAGTATTATCAATCTTTTTAATTACTAATTAAATAAAGAACAAGAAAACCCTAATCAATTTCTTGATTAGGAATGTCGGATTGTACGCTTCGAGATCGCCTTCATCGATTGAAGGGACTCTAGGCTAATCCTTTTGATGGGATTACACCACTCTAAAAGCCAATAGAGAGAGATTAAGAAGAAAAGAGTAAAAGTATAGGAGTTTACCTAGTTTAGGGAGGATTTGATTTAGAACGTGGTTCTAAGATGTTTTCTCGATCGAGAAGTGATTTGGGCAGAGTTTCGACTCAATATGAGAGTCAAATCTTGATGCGGATAGAGCTTCGCCTTGATGCTAGGCTTGATCCTTGATGTTCGTCAATCAACGTGGTTGAAGGACGAATTTATGAGTTATTTGTGAGTGATTTGAAGGAGTCTTTCGTGGAAAGAAACCAGCAAATTGTGTGTGTTGTGTGGAATTCTGGACCCTTGAAACAGTGGAAGTCACCAAGTATTTATAGGGGTTTAAGAGGTAGAGGTGGAGAGGTAAAACACTCCTAGGAAGCTTCCAGAACTCAATTCTGATTGGAGAACCGGATTAGATGAGGTTTATCAAGAAAGGAGGTTGAAACAGAGAAGGAGAGTGATTTCTGCACATCCTGTCGAGGGGATATCTCGCGCGAGATATGATATCTCGTGCGAGATATCTAGTCTGATGACTATTTTGCCCTCTTCAGTTATTCCGTTAGTCAGTTAGGTCCAAAACTAACAAGGTTAGTTAGAAACTTAACGAAACATGACGAAACTGATATGCTTTCATCAAAACATAAAAGAGAGATGAAGAGTAGTGTAATCATGATTTATTGGTTCAGAATGGGGTGTCTACATCAACAACCACTCTCTAGCGTCGGGTCTTTCATCTCCTGCAGGGGGAACAACATTCGACCTCTGACCTTCGCTTCTGGGGGGAGTTACCTGCCTACTCCTCCTGTCTCTGTGTGAATGAGCCCGATCTGATCGAACTGGAGATTTTTGCCTGTCATTCCTTTGTGGCGACCTGCGCCTATCATCTCTGGTAGGCGACCTGCGCCTATTACCCCCGAGTGGCGACCTGCGCCTCTCGTCTCTGATAGGCGACCTGCGCCCATTCCTGTCCCTATGGGATCCTGATCTTTGTGTCCGTGCAGGGGAACCGCGTCGGCTTCTATTAGCCTCTAAATGCGTCCTCAAATCCGATTGAGCTTCCTGCACCCTATTCCTGGTGAGGCTAGCCCTTAAGTCATTGCTCGGAACATGGACAGGCGATTGAGGTCGGGCTACCATTCTTTGATCAGCATTTTGACCCCCACCCTCATTGGGCCTAACACTCCTGGCCTGTTGCCTGTTTGAGGTTTGAGAGGGAGCCACCCTATCTGATCTTACATCTGCCTTCTCAGCCTCCTCTATTGCCAATAGCTCGGCCAAAATCTGGGCTCGCTCCGGTAACATTTCCTTCCCTGCTCGATTGGGTTGGATGAGGGACTGCCCTATTTCCAACATTCCCTGAGCAGAGTTGGACGCTTAGGAGGAGGTGGAGCTCCTTGTCCCTCCATGTGTCTTTTCCCCCTTCTCGTATCCGGCAATCCCCGCCATCAACAACACCGTAGAGCGTGTTGCTCTACCGTAGGGCGATTTGGTGGGGGCGGAGGCGAGTTTGCATTTTCGGCATTAGTGTTGAGATTTCCAGCATTCATATTGTTGTTATTGTTCACTTCTTCGAACTCTTCAGAGACGTCTGCGACATGCCCGTCTGGAGTCACCATTGTTGTAGGTGGATGAGATCTTCGAGGTCAAGCTAAAGCACAGTTCCCGGCAATGGAACCAAAATGATGCTGCAGGAATTGTGCTTATCAGTAATCCTCCCCGTGGCAGGACCAATCACCTGGCTTCTTGACCAAATCGGAACCCACGACTAGCCGGATGTGTCTCCGGCGAAGACGCTCGGGCGTGAGAGTAAGATAACGGTGTATATAGCTCAAAATGTATTGAATAATGAATTTAGATAACAAAATGGCAGTTACCTTTTACCGTTTGGTAGTGAAGAAGTATTTATAGACAAGAGTGGTGTATTTTTGGGGAGGCGACATGTGCTCCGAGATTGTAGCGGCAGTTACTTGGTCGTGGGAACGTGTCTATAACGGCCCCTGATTTGTAGGGATGTGGTTACGAGAATTGTTCAACCAAATACGCCGGCAAGTGTCAGGTCGTCACTTGTTGTTTAGGTCGAGATCGTCATTTAAGGAATGGTCGACCTGACTGTCGGGTAGAGCATGGTTCGTACCCGAATTGTAGTATGGATTCTGAGGTCGGACTAAGTTAGGTCGGGACCTGGTGGGTCGGACCATGGGCTTAGTCGACTGATACTTGAGATGGGCTTTGGGCCTTGTTTTGATTGGGCCAGCCTCATTGAGAATGTGAGATTCAAGGCTGTCTATGATTGGGCTTTACCCGTTTGGCCCAATTCGACACTTTTGGTATGTTCAGCAAGCTCGACTCTTAGTCAGCTTCGTTTTAACAAGCTCGATTCTCAATCAGCTTTGTTGATCTAACAATTCCGACTCTTAGTCGACTTCGTTCTAACAAACTCGACTCTTAGTCAGTCTGTTCTAACAAGCTCGATTCTTAATCAGCTTCGTTCATTTAAGCAAGTTAGACTCTTAAGTCGACTTCATCCTAACAAACTCGACTCTTAGTCAGTCTGTTCCAATTAGCTCGATTCTTAATCAGCTTTGCTTATTTAACAAGTCCGATTCCTAATCGACCAGATTCTAATTAACTCGACCCTTGGTCAGTTTCATTAGTACGAGCAGGTTCGACTCTTAGTCAATCTCGTTCGCAAAAAGTTATGCAACTCTGAGGTCGACTAAATCATCAAGATTAAGTCAACCCTAGGCTTAAGTTGACCCATTTGTACTACTACATCTAGCTCGACATACACGATGAAATGGAAAACATACAACATTCAGAGATCAAAGTCGGTTATGATTATAAGTCTCCCAAAAGCGGGCTAAGACTTGCAGAAAATATAATTACATGTTTCTATGCCTCCTAAAAGCAGGGCCAAGGCATTCAGACAATAAAAAAAGAGAGTACTGTTTGAAACCTGTTCATTACAACTTAATTGAATAATTCAAGAGTCTTGGCCGACATCGCTTGGTCGTCGCCAGGCTCGACCCTCCCCATCTTCTTCTTGTTGCTGGGGGCTCAGAGGTTTACCTCGACTCGTAATACACCCTCTCGAACAGCTCGCCTCCATCATTTCGGCATCATCAAGCTCTTGTAGAACAACATCAAGATTCCTCTCATTAATCTCGGGGGCCACCCAAGGCTCGCATTTATCCTCCTCGTCCTCTTGAGCAATGAAAGCTAAGTCGTTTTCTAGATAAGGCACGAGTGAATGACCGCCTCGGGCTACCATGTCATATTGAGGCTCAGAGAACCAACGAGCTAGCTGCTCGAGGGTGACAGTAGATGTCGAGTCCACTATTGCTCGACGCGCCATGTGCCTCTTTCCGACCTCAAGAAAGTCCCGCGCCTTGGCCACGATGGCAGTGTAGTACTCATCTCCTCCTTAAAATTATCAACCTGCAAATTTCAAGAAGATCCTTAGCAGCAGCAGAGCAACGGCAAAGCCTGAAGGTTTTCCTCCCTCTTCACCCGTGCTCGCCGATGATCTTCATTCATCTCGATCAAGAAAGTATCTTTCCCTTCAAAAGCTTGTTAACCGTTGCGCCCGCCTTGGCCTTCTCGAGTTCTTTCTTCTCAAAGATCCTTCTTCGCCTCAACCTCCTTGAGCTTGGATTTTGCAGCTTCAAGGTCGGACAGGGCCTTGGTCTTCACCGCCTCATTGGCTTCGTACGAGTTGTCCAGATCGTTGTATTTCTCCTTCCATTCCGCAAGCTCCTGAGCCTTTTTGGAATAATCATGAAGGGCTTGTCTCTCCCTCTCAATGGAGGCCCTCCAAGAGCTCTTGACTTGCTCGACCATAGTGAGGTTCTGCACTCAAAGGAAACAAGACAACTGTTAGCTCGGAAGTCAAAGTTGATTAATTGAAAGAGCAAACGACTAGACAAGAAGGGTAAATTAAACGATTACCTCGCATTGAATCATCCCAGATCGAGCTGAGAACTCTTCAGGGGTAATCCCCTTATCGGCAAAATTAGCCAGGAGGTCAACGTCGATGGCCCTCCTAACCACGACCTGGCCCAAGCTCATGTCTGGATAGCGTCGGCTAAGGCTATAGCCAATGAGAGGAGGCACATCACTCAGCCTCCTCATCTGATCCTCGAGGGACTCTTGGTTGGGGCAAGAAGGAGCTGGTGGAGGAAGTTGACTCGAAGAAACAGACTTCCCCTTCCCAGATCGCAACCTCTTACTCGATCTTAGAGGCTGATCATCTGCCTCCACTTCCACGTCATCATCCTCGACATTTACAACATTCAAGGGTCTAGCTCCCGCTATCTCGGCTCCAGAGGTCTCCATATTAACGTCCTGAATTGGGTCGGAGCTCAGGCTTGCTCTAGCCGACCTAGTGGACTCGTCACCTCCCTCTGTGGCATCCACAGACTGGGTACCACTTCTCAGAGGATCATCTTCCTCAAACCCCTCCATTGGCACCATCCCAATGTTATCCTTTGATAGCAAGCTGGTCCTAACCGTGGCCTCCCTCTGTCTGTGAGCTCGAGCATTAGCCTTTCCATGGGTTTTCTTCGCTTTCTTCTTGTCAGAAACGTCAACGATACGACCCATGTTAGCTTCTTGTTCGGGAGTCAAAACTGCAACAAAATTGAAGTGGAAAAGTGTTAAATCGACATACGAACAAAAGTTCTATATACGAGCAAAAGTTCTATATATGAGCAAAAGTTCTATGAACGAGCAAATTATGAACGACTTGATCATCCTATGAGCAAGTCAACAAGTTGCGAGTTAATTATGGACGAGCTAATTATTCTACACACAGAACGCTATGTATGAGCTAGCTATGTACGAACTACAGTCCAAATTTCTATGACTAACTCACTCAAGACAAATTGATCATTCATACCCAACTATTCAATGAAGGGCAAGTAAAGAAAAGCCGAACAGGATATCTTTACCACCAAAGATGCTCCCCATTATTCTTGCAGTAGTTCTCTGCCTTCTTGCGAGTTGACACTTATCTCCAAATTTACCCAGAGAGTGAGTAACCCAGGGATATACTTGGCCTCTCAACACAGAATAAGGGGCTCTACCACTCCATCCCCGCACATCATTCCACTGACGAAATTATACTTGGTGGTGAGCAGACTCTCCCAGCTGATGGGCCTTCTCTCAACTAATCGACACAAAGCCCTGTACAAGTTAAGGTGCCAGGATGGCTCCCAATAGTCCCGCTCATCAATAGTTTCTGTTTCGTCGTTGGGCAATGGGAATTCCCATCCTAATCTACTCTCTACCACCACTACATGAGAGTTCCATCCACCGTGCTTCGCTAGGAAGATTAGTGAAAAGTTTTGGAGATTTGGGTTTGGAAGGGGTGCCGATGCTCGCATCCTCCCCACTATACTTAATACGTAAAAACTCCTTGAATACCCTCATACAAGGTTCATACCCCAGAATCTACACACCATAGCAAAGCACACAAGAACCCTACAAGTATTGGCTCCAATCAAGGGGTAGGCATCGCACACTCCAAAATTCGTTAATAAAGGGATCAAGAGGTAACCCGAGGCCGCCTACAAACCGACCATAGAAGAAGGCAACCCTAGTGGCATCCTTGGTGAAGGTCGACCTAAACTGCTTCATGAACTCCTTCGAGTATAGATGGTCACTGGGTAGTCCTCTTTGCCGACTTCGCAAAATTCCCTAATCACACTATACCTAGAGGGCAAGTTATTATTGCCACGCAATGGCCCTTGGGGAACATAACCCCTTTCATTTTTCCCCGAACAACCGAGTCGTCAAACGCGTCCACAATCCCGGGACTCGAAGAAGTCGAGGCAGATTTCCTTCTTGAGTCGCCAGATCCGTACAAACAAAAGAGGAAGCAGGGAGTCACCCTATGATCATGTTCCGCCGACCTACCTAAGGACGACCTAGACTCCCCGGAAAACCTATTCTATTTCTAAGGAAGGAGGGTTTGTGCACGTCCCTAACATAAAACAAAGTGATATGGTCGAGCAGTCGTGGAATAGATGAAAAGTGACGATGTTTCAATCATCGACTACAAGGTTTTCAACGCCCCTACAACGGGCAAACCTATCTCACCGAAGTTCAACTCCCACCGGTCAAAATAGAGGCACACTCATCCAAGGACATCACTCTCCACTCACCGTTCACGTTCTTATACACTCTACTAAGCTAATGCCAAGCAATACCCATACCAAGCGCCGTGTTCACTACGAAAGGTTCTAGCCATTGCAAAAAGCGAAAACAAAGCGTAAAACATAAACCCTAAAGCAAATGTATCGTGGAAATACCTTAATTGAGTGCGTAAGGGAGTTCGTTACCAAAGCCGAGGGCCGGGTTTAAATCTTGCCGCAATTCCGCAATTATCGCCGGAGAAGGAGAGTTTGGAGACGGTAAGAATTCGAATTTGAGAAGAATTCTGAGTATTTATATTTTCCTAAATTTGGAAAGGGAAAAGAAATTCAAAATTGATTTTCCAAAATTAAAAGTCGAAGCGGTTTTCGAGAAGGAGTTCCAAGCGTCGAGTAGCAATGATGACAAAATTCGGCGCTCCTTCATCTCCGACCGTTCATCGCCGACGTCCGTGATTGTGCCACGTCATCTTAGGTCGACTAAACCTCGAAACGAGTAGCGACCGCGAGTAGTAACTATTTTTCATCATTTAACTTTCAAGTCGACAAAGTCAACTCGAAAGTCAGGCCACCGAACATACCAAAGTGTCGAATTGGGCCAAACGGTAAAGCCCAATCATATGCCTTGACTCTCACATTCTCAATGAGGCCGGCCCAATCAAAACAAGGCCCAAAGCCCATCTCAAGTATCGATCCGACTAAGCCCACGGTCCGACCCACCAGGTCCCGACCTAACTTAGTCCGACCTCAGAATCCATACTACAATTCGGGTACGAACCATGCTCTACCCGACAGTCAGGTCGACCATTCCTTAAATGACGATCTCGACCTAAACAACAAGTGACAACCTGACATTTGCCGGCGTATTTGGTTGAACAATTCTCGTAACCACATCCCTACAAATCAGGGGCCGTTATAGACACGTTCCCACGTCCAAGTAACTGCCGCTACAATCTCGGAGCACATGTCGCCTCCCCAAAAATACACCACTCTTGTCTATAAATACTTCTTCACTACTAAACGGTAAAAGGTAACTGCCATTTTGTTATCTGAATTCATTATTCAATACATTTTGAGCTATATACACCGTTATCTTACTCTCACGCCCGAGCGTCTTCGCCGGAGACACATCCGGCTAGTCGTGGGTTCTGATTTCAGGTCAAGAAGCCAGGTGATTGGTCCTGCCACGTGGAGGATTACTGATAAGCACAATTCCTGCAGCATCAATTATTATTATTATTTTATTATTATTATTATTATTATTATTATTATTATTATTATTATTATTATTATTATTATTATTATTATTATTATTATTATTATTATCATCATCATCAAACGAGGTTGACAAGTCCGTTAGGTTTTTTAACGACGTTAGTTAAAAATTTGGTCCAACACCTTAATTGAAATTAATTTTGAAAGTACGATACCTAAGTCAGTAACTAATTAGTACATTACCCTATTTGATAAAAAAAGGAAAATACGTACCATTAGTTGGTCATTCGCCCGTTTTAAATCTTGAAAACAATTTTTGATAAAGTCATTTGTTTAGCTCAGTTGTACTCTTTCGAAAATAATTCAAGTGTTGGATAATTAGATAATTAGGAGAGCAAGTACAAGAAAGACGAGGTGTAAATGTTTGGGCCGTTTATGGGCCTGTGATTGTTGGATAATTATAACTATATCGTGGTGTATGTCCAGAATTTTTATTTTTATTTTTTGGCTTTTTTTGTTTTTTTCATATTTTTGTGATCGACTGACTGTCGAGATGTGTATGAGCTCGATGAAACCCACAAATTTTTGAGCGATTTCATTCACACAAATAACGAGCTCGCCCATGGCTTAATGAAGTCCATATGATGAAGGGTTGTAACCAATTTGGGTGAATCGATTTCCCGTCCCACGATGAAGAGTTAGAATGTTGTTCGGTTAAAAGTATAAGCAATTAGAATAAGTCTGTATCCGGGACACGTTAATTTTTTATTTTTTTTTAATTAAGCTCATGTCTGAGAACACGTTTTTTTTTTTTTTTTTATAATTTAAAAAAAAATTCTAAAGGCAAAATGGGAAAGGGACAAATTAGTGAAGGCAAAATGAGAATTTCGATACTTGGTACTGTTAAAACAACTTAGCATTAGCATCCAGGTCTAACTTATACTTATAGATTGAAGCATATACTCCCTCCGTCCCACGTCATTGTGAACCATTTTTCCGGACACGATAATTAAGAAATATTATTAAGATAATGAAAATGTGTGGTAGGAAATGAAGAGAGAGAATGAGTGGAGTTGGTTGAATAAATTGTGTGGTAGGAAATGAAGAGAGAGAATGAGTGGGTGGGGTAGGGTGAATATAAAATAATAAATTTATTTCCATTTTGGACAGTTTGCATTCATGTGAGACGGACCAAAATGGAAATAAGTTTGAAGCACGTGGGACGGAGGGAGTATTAATTTAAGAAATAGACAAATCAACCGTTATCAGAATCACCTTGTTTGTGCTTACAAAACCGCATTTAAATAAAATTTATCGCAGTCTCATAAATTGAGAAAAGTTGCAATAAAAAATCAAAATTAGATAATTATAACCATAAACCCTAACCGATTCGAAAATTATCCCTTCAATCCTTCAATCAAGACTTCTCATCTTTAATCAACCCTTCAATCTCTTTATTTAACCCTTCAATCTCCTTAAGTTTGAGAAACTCAACAACTCCGGCAAGTGCAACATCAACATCCTCACTCTTCATTAGTTCCTCAGCAAGTTCAGCTGGAGTGACTTGAACCTTTTCCATCAGTTCCTTAATCTCATCAAAGAGCTCGTGATCATCTTCTTCCTCTACCCCAAGGTAATTAGAAGCCAATAATCTGAACCCTTGATACGTACAATACGACATGTGAATGTGCAAGTCCATTCTTCCCGGGCGCAACAATGCAGGGTCGAGTTTGTCCTTGTGGTTAGTAGTGAAAACAATTATTCGCTCGTCCCCACAACTCGACCATAGTCCATCTATGAAGTTCAGTACACCCGACAAAGTCAGCTGCAAAAAACCATTTTAGTTAAATCAAGGGAGATTATCTTTTAGGGGCGGTGTGAGTTTCACTTTACTAAAATTAAATTTCAAATCTGTGTTTGCAACGGTTCTATTCTAACTTCAATCTTATACTAATTCAACTTTCAAGTGTGCTGAGCAGAGTACTAACCTGAGAAGGATGTTTAGAACCGGAACTTTTATCCGCCGGCGCAACAGCCTGACTACGATTCTGCATCTCAACGCTACAATCAATGTCTTCTATCAAAATAATAGACCGATTCGTTGTCGATAGCAATATTCTTCTTAGTACTGAATTAGATTGCATACTGTTAAGCTGCAAATCATATATATCAAATTTTAGATAGTTAGCCATGGCCGCTACCAAGCTCGATTTTCCGGTACCGGGTGGACCGTACAACAAATACCCTCTTTTCCATGCTTTTCCGACCTTCTTATAATAATTTCTCCGGCGGACAAACCTATCCAAATCGTCAATAATCGCTTTTTTCATCTTCGGCTCCATCGCCAAAGTCTCGAACGACGACGGATGGTCCAAATTGATCGATCCGCCCTCACCCGAATAAAGCTTCACAACCTTATCACTTTCCTCAATTTCTCTGGCTTTCGTCATAATGTACGGCAGGTATTCTTCCAACACTTTCTCCTTGAATTTTTTGTTGAAACTAAGCTCGAAAAATGTCTTCTCGTTGTAATCATCGTCCTTAGGCTCAATTGAAACGAACTTCCACCGGAGATGGATTTCGCCGCCGTCAAATGTGTCGTTAATTTCCTGGTTCTTTTCGAAACAGAGGTTGATTGATTTTTGTTTGGGGCTTTTTCCGACCTTGAACCGTTCGGTGGTGGGGCTAATTTTAGTACGGAGGTAAGAATCGACGGCGTCGTAGACATCGTTACGTGAAATTCCCCACTCGTCTTCGATGACAATGGTGGTTGTAGAGGAAAGTGGGCCAAAGAGGTAACGGAGAAAGGAGTGGAGATAGGATCGGACAGGTTCGGGTACGAGGTCGTTTGCTAGTGACCTGAACATCATCATGAAGGCGGCGAATGAGGCGTAGGCTGAGAACATGGAAGTCGCCGTCGACTGCATATCGGTGGAGGTTACTCTGAACATTGTCGGAAAATTTGGTCGGTTTGATAAGTTGAAGCTCAGTTGGTTGGGTTAGTGAGATGAGGTAATGAGGGTTTGGGGCGGGTTTTTATGTATGGAGTTTGCACATGGCCTTACGCTTTTACTTAAAACTTATAAGGGAAGGAAAGGAAAATGACCGGAAGGGAAGTGATTTCAAACTTGGTCTCCAAGAAAGTGGGACCTCAAGACATAGTACTTCCTTCGTCTTGTCTTGTCTAAGGCTATGTCCAATAGGTCAACTACCAAAAAACATTCAACTACTCTAATATTACGACACCTCATCTTCTCTCTCCATCCACTTAATCATTCAACTACTTTCTCAACTACACCCCCCACAATAAGCTAGTTTAGTTTAAAATTCAACTCCTCTCAACTCATCATTCTATATCCCACTACTTTGAGTTTTTTTTTTTTTTTTTTTTGTCCAAATCAAATGAAACTTATATCAATTTGTAGGAAAAAAATGGTTAATTTTGGTGAAAAAAATTAAAAAAATTAATTTACTAGGTGATAATTTAACTCAAATTGAAAAATGAGTGTTTTTTTTTGTGGCCCAAATCAAATGAAACTTATATCAATTTGTAGGGAAAAAAAAATGATGAATTTTGGTGATTTTTTTTTTTTTAAAATCATTTATTATGAGATAATTGAGCTTAAATAATTGGGTGAAAAAATGATAAAGTACGGACCAATCAGAGCGTGACAAGTGGCGGCTTAGGAAAAAAAGAAAAAAAAAAGGCAAAACGTTTCAGCTTACTCGCCTCTTCCGCGTGTGAGCTACACTCTCCCACTCCGGCCCAATAGGATCGAGACACGTGGCATAAATGGACCCCACTTTTTTTCCTTCAACTCGGTTGGAACCTTTCAACTACCTCCTTCAACTACCCCCATTCAACCCCTTATTACCCCTACTCAACCAATTGACTCCCTCTCAACTCCCTCCCTCAACCATCTATTGGACATAGTCTAATGAAGGTTTTTTTTTTTTTTTAATTTTTTCCAGAATTAAATTTTTAGTTTTTTCTTATATTTTAAAGTGGACAATATAACTTATTACTAGAATAAGCCGAGACACGGTTTTTTTTTTTAATTAAGCCGAGGATAATTTTTTTTTTTTTTTTCAAAAAAAAAATTTAAGGGCAAAATTTAATTAAAAAAAAACTTTTTTTTAAAGGCAAAATGGGAAAGGGACAAAATAGTGAGGGTAAAATAGAAATTTCTGCCGTTGAAACTATTCATTCAACTGTTCATTGGCTTAGGTGGACAACTCTAATTTATACTATAGATTTGTCATTTTTAAAACAAAATTTATCTTCCCATTTTTTTTATTTTTACTTTACTTTTTATACCAACAACATTTTTTTTAATTTACGTATAAAGTTAAACTAGAAATCTTATTTATTGGGGGTGGGGGTGTGTTGTTTTGTGTGTGTGTGTGTGTGTGCGTGTTTGTGTGGTGGGGGGGTGTGTTGTTTGTTTCGGACCCTTTCAACATGTGAACATGTTGATTTTCAACCATGAGTAGGTCTCCGGAGAAACGCGTTTCTCCATAAGTTATGGAGAAACGTGTTTTTTCAAAAAAAAAATTATAATTTTTTTTTTTTTGCATTCATTAAAAAAACTTCCGGATATCAGTCTCAAATGTTCTGGATATCCAGAACCCTTTGATCATGATATCCAGAAGTTATGTTAGAATGGGACCAACACATACCAACTTTCTGGTCATGGCCTTCACTTTTTTCTGGATATACTTTTCACTGTTTTCTGAATATACTTTTCGCTGATTTCTGGATATAGATTTGGCCAAGGTCATGATCAATACAAAATTTCTGGATATCCTTTCTCTTAATTTCTGGATATACTTTTTAGTGATTTCTGGATATATATACTTGGTCAAGGCCAAAGGCCATGGGCCAAGGCCAAGGATATCCAGAAATCACTAAAAAGTATATCCAGAAATTAAGAGAAAGGATATCCAAAAATTAAGAGAAAGGATATCCAGAAATTAAGAGAAAGGATATCCAGAAATTTTGAAAGTGATATCCTTTCTGGATATCAACTTAAAAAGATTCTGGATATCACTTTCAAAGAGTTCTGGATATCCAGAACATTTAATATTGATATCCAGAACGATGGAAAAAACCCGTTTCTCCATAAATCATGGAGAAACACGTTTCTTCCTAGATTTTGACTTCAACCATTGCTATCAACCCTTTTTAGTGAAAAATGAATCTTACCATAAAAAAAAAGTTTTATTAATTTGTATTAAGAAATGGATTTCTTAAAATCATTTCCTATAGCAAGTTTATTATTTTTTTTGTATTAATAATTGGAATTCATTCAAATAATTTAGAACTGGCATTAACGTTATAGTTGTTGGAAAATATAAGTGGGTGTTAAGAAAAAAAATAGATTTTTTTCTAAATTGGTTGTTTGTTAAATGACCAAATTGAATGTGAATTTGTGTTCTACTACATGAAAACATTGAAATCAAATATTTATTTGTTCAAAATAGTTAATGAAATAATAAGATACTAAGGCTCAAAGTTAGTGGGTTAAAAGTGAAAAAATGTGGTTATCACACATGAAATGAGAATATAAAAGCTAACAAGTTTAAATATTCCTAAACTTTAATAATAGCGGCTCTCTCTCGCGCAAAGTTGTGAAAGGGGGTGCAAATCACACTAAATTGAGCTTCTGCTACCAAACTCATTAGCACCGAAATTCGGTTAGACCATCTCCAACACTACGCCATTCACCTGTGTCATCTCCAAATTGGCGTGAAAACCAGCTGCAACAATGACGCCAACTTCATCGCCAAAATAGCGATGCCTCTTCCATGCGCCAAATCTGGCACAGGTAATTTTGTTGCGCCATATTTTTTGTTGTTGAATGTCTTCTTCTAGAAATCGAAGGTATAGAAGTGGGCAAGGAAGAATTGAAAATAAAAGGTTAAGGGGAAAGGGAAGGAGAAGGACACAAGTACCTTGAAGAAACTTGTCTTGATTTAGATCTTTTGATGTTGGTGGTGACAGCGGCGACGATGCCATCGTCTTCATTGCAATCCTCTATCTCTCTCTTGGTCTTGGGCTTCATCGAATTGGAAGTAATATTTATTATTTATATTATGCAAAATTATCCAAATTGTACCATTAATTTTTTAAACAAAATTACAAAATAATGAAAATATGTTAAAATATTGAAGATGAAATAAAAAACAAGAATTAATTGGAGAAACTCACTTGAAATACAAATTGAAAATACAAACACAAATAAAAATACATTCAAAGTGAAAATACAAATTTAAAATACAAACACAAATAAAAATACATTCAAAGTGAAAATACAAATTTAAAATACAAATACAAATAAAAATACATTCAAAGTGAAAATACAAATTCAAACAAAAAATACAAATTCAAATAACATGAAATTGAAATTATTTTTAATAATCTGATAGATTGTTACCGGATGGTCCAATATTTTGGTATAAGCTTCCAAACCCATCTATGTTATTTGAAGTTTGAAAGTTTTGTTGATCAGCTCTTTTCTGCATTATTTTTGTCCGTTCACTTTCAATGTACGCCTGTGCAACTGGATCCAAAATAGTGTTGATGTCTATCATCATTATTTTACGTTCCTCGCGCAATTCTCTCTGCTCAACTTTCTTTTACATCACTTTCACCATTTCTTCATTTTGACGTGTTAACAAATTGATAGTTGTTGTGGAGTCATCACTTTGTTTTCTCTTTAAGTTTAGCTTTTTTAATCCCAGTTGGTCTTTGGGATGAAGTAGGAAATGGGCTACTATCGTCACTTAAATTGATAGAAAATGATTACAAACCTGGAGATGACGATGATATGGACGTCTCAGGTACTTGTGAATTGAGGTGTGACGAACTATCACCATAGTTTGGGGCAAATTTTTCGATATTTTTCATCTGCTCCCATACATGATCGAATTTGAACCCTTTTACAAATTCTGGATCCTGATATGATAGTGTTTTTGCTTGATCATAATGCATCAATAATGAGACCAAATCATGATTACAAAATAATATTAAAAAATCGATATATATACTAGTGAAACAAAAATTAATAGGTACTCACTATGTCCTTTTCTAAGCACCACTACGATTTAAATTTTCAATCTGTCGAATACAACCTCTTAATTTTTCCATAGCTTTAATGATGATAGTCATATGACATAAATGTCTTAGAATCATCTAACCTTTTTTGCAATATTGCTGAAGGTATTGCACCCCCGACAAATTATATCATTGGTGAAAAGGAGTATAACATGGGCTATTATTTAATTTGGATGGCATATATCCGAAATGGACAACTCTTGTGCAAACTATTCATGATCCATATGGTCCTAAAAAGAAACATTTCGCAATGAACACAAGAATCATGTAGAAAGGACGTCGAACGTGCATTCAGAGTTCTGCAATCACAATTTGCAATATTGGCAGGACCGGTACGCTATTGGAATAAAAGGGACTTACATGCTATAATGATTGCATGTATTTTAATGCACAATATGATAATTGACGATGAATGTGATGTGACTGTAAAAATTCAAGATGCAATGGATGCACCTGCCCTCGATGTAGAAATGATGAATGAAAATACTTGATTTCGACGTTTTTTCGAGCGACAAAAACAAATCAAGGATCAAAAAGCTCACTTTGAACTTAGAGCTGTCTTGATTGAACATTTATGAGATGAATATGTGAATTCAGATAATTAAATGTTTATCTATTATTGTCATGTAACTTAATTTTTTGTTGAAATTATATTTTGAAGCATTTTATTTTAATTATCTATTTTAATGTTTCGTCTAATAAATTTTTATTTTAAATTTATTTATTTATAGTTATTAATTTTCTTATTCAAGTTTTACAGTATACTATTTAATACTCCCTCCGTCCCATGTGATTACAAACCATTTTTCCGGGCACAATAATTAAGAAATATTATTAAGATAATGAAAATGTGTGGTAGGAAATGAAGAGAGAGAATGAGTGGAGTTGGTTGAATAAATTGTGTGGTAGGAAATGAAGAGAGAGAATGAGTGGGTGGGGTAGGGTGAATATAAAATAATAAATTTATTTCCATTTTGGGCAGTTTGTATTCACGTGGGACGGGCCAAAAAGGAAATAAGTTTGTATTCACGTGGGACGGAGGGAATATAATGTAATTTGAATAATATTAAATATGATTAATGAAAAATATTTTAATTAAATGAAATAATAAGCATATACTGTAAAGATTCTTATTTGGTGCAAAATTTAAAGCAAGCTGTTGAAGATGATATAAGATATTTGGTGCTGAAATTGCATCATTTTGATATTTTGATACAAAATTTGAAACAAACTATTGAAGATGACCTTAGGATTGAATATCTTTACCAAAAAATAAAAAATAGACTAAAAGCCTAGATTTAATCTCTTTCAAAACGAATAAGTGACATCTCTTGATCGGGAATATCATTTTGAAACATTATTTAAACGTAGGGCTCGTCTGGTACACAGTTTATAAACGGAGAGTTTTTAAAACGGAACTTATTTTTTGACGCTATAATTTTGAGCGGCCAAAATATCTCCAACTTTTTAAAATTCAACGGTCTAAAACTCTTGACTAATACGCTTAATAAAAAAAAAGCTGAATTTTTTAATCTCCGTTTTAACAAAAACGCTCGACAAGACAGGCCTGTAGTCAAATGACAGAGACTCAAGTAACACCGGTTCGTAATCTCTTTTGTAACACCGGCTCTTAATCTTATTTACGAGCCACAATTTTTCAATCCCTAATAAAAATGTATATTCCCTCCGTCCCATTAATAACTTCACTTTTTGTCAAAACGAGTGTCCCGTTTAAAGCTTCATCTTTTTTAAAATGACAAAGAATCTTTACTATTTCACCCACTCATTCTCTCTCCTATTTTACTATTACATTCACAACATTTTTCAAATTTACTATTTCCTTCATTCATTCTCTGTTGAAGTCCCATGTATCCCACATCAACTTGGAGAATAAAATTGATCAAATATATAGATTGGCTAAACCTCACCCCTTAAAAGGCCTTTTAAGGGGATGAGGACCCAATTCTAAACATGGTATCAGAGCTGACTCAAGTTGATGTTGGGCTTAAGTTAACCCGTGTTGGGTGCCCGTGTTGGGTTTGAAGTCCACCTGTAGTGCCAAGTTACCTACTACACGCGAGGCGTGTTGAAGTCCCATGTATCCCACATCAACTTGGAGAATAAAATTGATCAAATATATAGATTGGCTAAACCTCACCCCTTAACAAGGCCTTTTAAGGGGGTGAGAACCCAATTCAAACAAGTTGGAGAATATGGTGGAGCGACATGGATCGGACCGAGTGAAACGGATCTAGACTGATGGAGCGGACCGAGTTTGCAAGAAAATACTTGTTTCCTAATGTTAGCTTCGTATTTTAGGAAGACTCCTTAATTAAGTAGGAAAGTAGAATACATAGCTAAAATAGAATCCTAGTCAAAGAAGGATTATTATGTATATATAGGATTGTATCTCCTATTAGAATTAGGACTCTAAAAGTAGTATAAATAGGTGTTTAGGACAATTGTAAAAGATGAGAGTGAAATAATATAGAAATTATAATCCTACTCCTCTCCACATTTTAACAAGTTGGAGAATATGGTGGAGCGACATGGATCGGACCGAGTGAAACGGATCTAGACTGATGGAGCGGACCGAGTTTGCAAGAAAATACTTGTTTCCTAATGTTAGCTTCGTATTTTAGGAAGACTCCTTAATTAAGTAGGAAAGTAGAATACATAGCTAAAATAGAATCCTAGTCAAAGAAGGATTATTATGTATATATAGGATTGTATCTCCTATTAGAATTAGGACTCTAAAAGTAGTATAAATAGGTGTTTAGGACAATTGTAAAAGATGAGAGTGAAATAATATAGAAATTATAATCCTACTCCTCTCCACATTTTAACATGGTATCAGAGCTAAGATCCATAGAAGGACTTCTCCGCCAAAACCCTAGCGGCAAAACCCTAAGCCGCCCCAAACCAAATCTTTCTGCTCTAGCTTTTTTTCTTTTGTAATTAAACCCCCCTCGGCTCAAATTTTTCCCCTTCGAATTTTTTTTTCTTTCTTAAAATTTTTTATCTTTAATGTCTCCTCCATGATTACCCAATTCGCTTCCGCAACGAATTCCTAAAACCTAGGGTTCCGATTGTTGCTTTATCCCTTTGATTATACCAACTTCACTATCCCTTGAAAAAAAAAAAATTTGAGTGTCGTTCACTATAAAAACATTGATTGAGTGTCGTTCACTATAAAAACGATAATCGAGTGTCGTCCACTATAAAAACGATGATTGAGTGTCGTTCACTATAAAAACGATGATCGAGTGTCGTTCACTCTAAAAAGGGAGATTGAAGAAAAAGAAGATATGTGCGAGCACAAATTGTGCACAGAATTGAAGAAAGAAGACCTGATGTAGATGACTCTTCGAGATATTGGAACAAATTTTTTTGTTGTTGAAAAAAAAAAAAAAAAAAGGACGAACCCAAGGTTGCTTGAACTGCAACACGAAAAAGGAAGAACTTGGCGCAGATGTTGCATGTCGAAGTGAAAGAATTTTAAAAAAAAAAACGTTTTAATTTTTATTTGGCAAGTTGGGTATCTACGTTGTAGATCCTCCAACTTGAGGGGGGGAGTTGGAGAATATGGTGGAGCGACATGGATCGGACCGAGTGAAACGGATCTAGACCGATGGAGCGGACCGAGTTTGCAAGAAAATACTTGTTTCCTAATGTTAGCTTCGTATTTTAGGAAGACTCCTTAATTAAGTAGGAAAGTAGAATACATAGCTAAAATAGAATCCTAGTCAAAGAAGGATTATTATGTATATATAGGATTGTATCTCCTATTAGAATTAGGACTCTAAAAGTAGTATAAATAGGTGTTTAGGACAATTGTAAAAGATGAGAGTGGAATAATATAGAAATTATAATCCTACTCCTTTCCACATTTTAACATTCTCTCTCTTATTTTACTATTACACTCACAATATTTTTTTTACTCACTAATTTTTTAATTTGCGTACCCACCTCAAAACTCAAAAGGGTGAAAAAATTATCGAGACGAAGAGAGTATCCAATATTTCTGTATTGATGATTCCTTAATCTAGGTTTGCATAGACATGTTAGTAAAGTAGAAGTCATATGTTATCATTAAAATTTTGTAATTAGGGAAAAAGTTGGGAAAAAGTTGTTGTGAATCAGCAAAGCATTTAGGGATGAAAGAGGACAAATAAAATGATGCAGGGAAAAGTATAGTTCACCAATATGTTAATGCCGCGTGTGGGCACGTGATTCGTCATACCAAACAAAGGCAACACTATTATTTTATGAATATTCCTTTTACATTGAAACTTGAAAGGCAATTACTTAATGAATTTTTTAAAATATTCATACGGAAAGTGGTGTTAATAATAATAATAAAAAAAGTAAAGTGAATTATTTTGCAGTAAAGTGACGTGTAACGGAGTATTACTTTGACACATCCACTACTACGTCATTGCAAATTCTCCTCCCTTGGTCTTTCCTTCTGTCTCGGTCTTTGCTTACTTATTTTAGTGATTAATTTAATTAATATTAAGTTAATTAATTTATAAAAATTTATTATTAATACTATCAATAAAAAATTATAGTTTGACTGAAATGATTATTATTTTATATACTTCCTCCGTCCCATCTTTATATAGACTTTTGGAAATGTACAAAAATTAAGAAGGAATTATTATATTGAAAGTATTGTGAGTGTAAAAATAAAATAGGAGAGAGAATGTGTGGAGAGAATAGTAAATTATAATGGTGATGTGAGTATTAAAATAATGGAGGAGAGAGAATGAGTGGAGGAAATAGTAAAAATTCCTTTCCATTTTGAGAAAGTTATATACTCCCTCCGTTCCATCCGACTTAGGACGTTTTGCCATTTTGGGCGTCCCACCCGACTTAGGACGGCCCAAAATGGAAAGTTTATATTACTTTTATATTAAATGGGACCCACTTGTCATACTCACAACAATAATCCCATCACTATTTATCCCACTCATTCTCTCTCCTATTTAATTTTCCACACTCACAACACATCCTTCACTCATTTTCTCTCCTAATATTATAATAGTATTCCTTAATCTCCGTGTTGAGAGTGAATGTCCTAAGTCGGGTGGGACGGAGGGAGTATTATTGTGGGACGCCCAAAATGGAAAGTTTATATATTATTGTGGGACGGAGGGAGTATTATTTATCAAATTTAATCAAAACACTTAATAAAAAATGAAACCGTTTATCTACTTTCTTTTTAACGGAGAGAGTAAGAAGCAGGGCCGATCCTGTGATAAATGGGGCCCTAAGCTATGTAGTCAGTTAGGGCCCTCATTTTTTTTAATCTCCAATGGTAGATGGGCGATGGCGTTCTAAAATCTCTATTCTATGTCTCTTATTTTTGTCACGTTGTTCTTTTTGTTCGAGGCCTTTCTTTATGTTTTTTCTTAAATTTTAGCATTCTTTTCTTCAGGGTCTCTCTTTTCATCATTCTCTAGCTTTTAGATTTTGTTAATAAAATGATTGAGATTCTTGACTAGTGAAGATTGACAGGGCCGGCCCTGTTGCAAATGAGACTCTAGGCCAAGTTTTTAGGTAGTCCTTCATTACAAAGCCCAAATAAAAATGATTGGGTAAAAATATCAAAAGTGAAGATGCCATGATTTGATCCCCGGTGGCTTAACAGCTTTGAGGAGCGCCTTAACCACTAGGAGAGATACTGTTTTGTGATATTTTGTGGCTGATGAGCCCTGACTTTTCAGTTATATATTTATACATACACTTATACATTAATACAATCCCAAACAGTCAAATACATTACATATATACACTTACCAAATATTTACATTGAGACCCCTCATAATATGCCACATTGGCACACTTTCACCCCTATATATACTATAACCCTCCAAAGCAAAGGTAAGCTCTCAATTCTCTCATTTTACACATACAACACACACTCTCCTCAGCTCTCTCTCTCTCTCTTAGAGCTCTCATATATACTGTTTATACACAAAATACACCGACTGATTCTTACGCCCGAGGGTTATAGCGGGGCTCCCCCCCGCACCCCTAACGGTGCTGTTTTGCAGGTTCCTCCCGAGGTGCCGACGCGTTTCAGCCACCTTCCGAGGCCAAAAGTCGTGGCGTCATCAGTGGCCCTAATTATACTAGTATTTTTGGTGGCCCTAGGCTGAAGCCTCACATGTCTTGCATCAAGGCCGGACCTGAAGATTGATAATTAGGTTGGGTTAACATTTTTTATTTGAGACAAATCTGAGTAATTTAAAAAAATATTGTAATAAAATTATAATGATAATCACAAGGTATTCAAAGAACTATTAGGATAATATTAAGATAATAATTAAAGATAGAGAAAATTGTAAATAATTTAATATTCTAGAAGAGTACTAAAAAATTTGATCAATATATTTGATTATGATTATATGAATAATTTAGTATTCTAGAAGAGTAATAAAAGAAAAATGCAAGCAAGCTATTACCAGGATTTGAACTTGGCCAATTCCCTTTTTTGTTGCACCCTAACCACTTAGATACTCTAGTACATGTGTAAACTTTTGAGGCCCTAATATAAGTAGTAATTTTGGTGGCCAATGGCCTCACTTGCCTTGCACTAGGGTCGGACCTGATAAGAAGCACAAAACTATAAAAAAAAATATAAATCCCTCCATTCCCAAAAAAAATATTATCATAAAGTAAATGTCTTTTTAAAAAAATGTTTATAAATAGCTTCTTTTTTTTTCTTTTTACCAATTTGTCACATTTCAACATATATTTGAGAACTATGAAAAATTGAAAATTACGCGTCATTGTATTTAAATTTTATAAATATAACTGTATTTAAATTTTATAAATATAACTGAACGTAATAAAAGTGATGGGTTATGCCCAATGGACTGGCCCCTTATCCAAGCTATCTCAAAGGCTCGTCAAATCATAAATGGCCCATCAAGTTATCCTAACTGCACTAACCCTTCAATAAGATCAATCGACCAAGCTTATTTTTCGACCTTTCTTGTTCTCGACCTAGCTTCGTCTGATTTACGATCCACTCCTTGTCCAATCTCTGTTTAGTCATGCCACGAATTCAGGTCGACATCGTTAAACCAGACGATCTCGATCAAACAACACGGGTGTTTACCCACGTCGCTATTGGTAACCGCTTCCTACAATCTCGGATACCGTTACACCACATTATCTTCGTGATATGTGGGATTTATAAACATCCCTTAGCAACAATATAAATACAGACCACATTCAACGTTAAAAGGTAATGTCACTAGAGATATTTTGAGATTAAGCAAATTAAATACAGTTTATTACGAACACATAGCTTTATATCTCATCATCATGCTGGAGGGTATTAGCCTGATACCATCCGTCAAGTTGTTTGTTCGCGGTTTCAGATCCCAGTTGATGGAGATCAACATATTGCTGGACTAAGGTTGATCCAGATCGATTCTTGCATCATCAATTTGGTTCCATTGCCGGGAAATGAAGAACACTGGACCTTGAAATCCAACCAATTTACTAAGACATAGCATCTGACGAAAATACCGCTACAACTTTAAGCGATCTCACTAACGAGCACGCTGGTGGAAACAACCTAGGCACATACATTGGTGCTGGGAACTACACTGAAAACCTTCCTCCTAATCCACCTGGAAACCCCATGAGGAGAACCATTCGTTCTAACAGTGTGGCTGACGTAGTAGGGATTCAAGATAGGAGGAGGGAGAAAAGGCCAATGATCACCCAAGGAGGTGGTCTGCAAAGCAAGAAGATTCAGACGGGTCGAACGGCTGCAAGCGACCTAGCAGGTCCCTCAACTCCTCACCCTAACAGAAAGGACATATTGTTGGAACGAGCAAAGGCGATGCAAAGCTTGCTCGAGGTTCAAAATGGGTTGCTTGACTTGCCTGAGTCTTTTGATAAGGACGACCGCATGTCCCATATGATAGCTCCATCACAAACATCCCATTGACGTGATAACGGGGCCCCTAGGCCTTCGGGAGGTGAGAGGAGAAACAACAGGCCTTGCCCGGCCAACAATTCTTTTGATCACTGGAGACCTGCATGATAGGCTTAATAGTAACCGGGAAAAAAAGGCTGACTCGTCACAGAGGAGGCAGCTCGAAGCTGAACGAGCTCGAGGTATGTCGCCTCCAAGAGGAGGTCGATCACCCCCTAGGAGGGACAGAAGGGAAAGGACCCCTCCAAGGAACGAAAGGGAGTGAACGTCGTCACAAAGGCAGCAACATAGAGAGGAACAACAAAAGTCAAATTCAATACCCCATTACAGAGACGATTTAGATGCTAGAGAGCTATTGAAACTCAAGAGAAGGTTGGATGATATGGAGTCAGATCGCCAGGTGACAAATGGTAGGGTCGAATAAAGTGATAGTACTCTTCGACCCCTAGCTCAATGGATGTTGGACGAGGGCTCCCCAGAGCCTAGCTTCAAGTTGCCCGTTCTAGAAAAGTACGAGGGGACGACCAGCGCCTTGAACCACATGCATCATTTCGAGGCTTCAATGTGTCTGGCCTCCTCAAAGGATGTTGTGCTCTGTAAGACATTGACCAACATGTTCACCGGTGCTGCCCTAACATGGTTCTGTGGTTTGTCTATGGGATGCATAAATACATGGAGGTATATGCGACACAAATTCTTGGAGAGGTTCTCAACTGCTCGAGCTCGCAAAAAGAAATTTACCGACTTGAACAACATAGTTCAAGGAAAAACAGAAAGCGCCATGAGCTATTTTACGAGGTTCAAGGAGTTGGTCGACCAGATCGAAGAAGATCTGACAGACAAAGAGGTTATAAACTGCATTAGGAATAGAGTATCCTCACCAGACTTAGATTTCTAGCTACAAGTTAGGCGAGCGACCACGAGGAAAGACCTATTTGAAAGGGCCTATGATGTGACCGTTGCTGAGGAACTCAAGGAAAGGAAAATTGGGAAAAGCTCCAAGAATGATGATGCATGAGAGTCGTCTAAATGGGTGGCAGCTAGAGTTGATAACAACAACAAGGGGAAGAACAAAACTAGGGCGAATGAAAGAATCCCCCAAAGCTTCACTCCCCTCACAATTAGTCGGATAGAGATCATGAACACTGTTGATTTGGCTCCCCCCGTTCCCATGAATCCTCAAAACAAGTTTCGGCGAGACAACAGTAAGTATTGTGAGTACAATAAGGATACGAGCCACAATACGGAGGATTGTCTGAGTTTGAAAAGGATCGTTCAGAAGTGGGTGAATGAAGGCAGACTTGACAGTTTTGTGAAAGGAGATCGTCCCCCAGCTGGGGATCATCCCGCTAGAGGGATACCCGAGCCAAGGCAACCTTGGTTAACATTGGGAGTGATCGCTGAGGAGACGAGCAACACATCCCTCAAGCATAATTTTTTTTTAGTTGAACAAGGCTCCATACGTCCCACCAAGGAGTTGTGTGCAAGAGGAGGTTATCAGCTTCTACCCCTAAGAGCTCAACTAGTATGGCGGCGAGAGAATAGAGCTTGATCATCCCAGGGCTTATTGACAACTGCACGTCTAGTAGGATTTCGGTTGACACGAGAGCATGCAAGGATATTCTCTACTACAAAACTTTTCAGGAGATGGGCCTCACAGATACTAGGTTATCACCTTACTCAGGTCGACTGGAAGGCTTCACCAACCACAAGGTCGATGCCATGGGCCAGATCGAGCTCGAGGCAGACTTCAGGCAGCATCCTTTGAGGACCACGACCAAGGTAACTTTTGTAGTTATTGACGTAATAAGTGATTACCATGCTATATTGTGAATTCCTGGACAGGTCGCATTGGGGTTGGGTGTGTATTGGGAACAACTAAGGAGTATCTCGACCATGTGCTGAGATCCAAGAAGAAGAGGGAGCTCGAGGTAGAGACTCCTGAGGCTGGCTAAAAATTTTCTAAGTGAGTTACCATGACTTCAAGGTTAGCAACCATCAAGTGTGTGGATGTGGAAATGGGAGTGATGGATATGTTTGCATATCCAATTTATACAGTCTAAACTCCATTTATTGCAAAATTCTCGAGTAAAATGGTAGTTTAATCGCTTTGTTAGTGTTGTTTTAGTTCAGGTTGAAAAGGTGAAAAATTGGTGGTTTAAAGTGAAGAAAAGATGAAAATATGGAGCGGAGCAGATTTTGAGGGCTTTAGAGGCATTTTGGTGCTGCAAGGTCTTGTTAGGAATTTCCATGGCAAGGGCTTATAAGGAATTATTGAAGAAAGGGAGAAATGGGCCGGCCACCCAAGCAGCTTGTGCGACCGCCATTATTGCCCATCCAAGCTTGTGCGGCCGCCCTAGAGCCTCGGCCATCTTGCCCGCCGCCTTAGCCTCAGGCGGTCGCCCTTGTGCCTCGGCCCAAGGCATTTTTTCCAACAGATTTGAAGACAATTTGGGCCCTCCTTTGTTTATTTTTTGGGCCTTAATCAACCTTTTCCACTTTAGTATATATAGTTGTAAGTACCCAAATCTGGCTCATGCCTTCCGGTTAAATTTCCCGGCAATTTCGGTAAATTTTCCGGTAATTCCCCAGACCTTCCCAGCGTTCCGGAAACATTCCGGAACTGTTTTTAATTAAATAAGGGCTGAAGGGAGCCTTCCTAATTAAGAAACACGTTTTTTTAATTAGGAGGGAAGCTTCTAGAATGATGCCACCTTGCATGGTTCTAGAATGCTGAGTCATTGTGGATAAGACCGCACGGCCTCATTTGCAAAGAGCCTGCAGCCGCACGGCTTCATTAGCCTTATCCAGACTGCCTATAAATAGAGCCCCCCTCTACCCATTTCAACACACACAATATATGAGAAAAATACTCAATCCACTCTGAAAGACGTGAAGAAAGCTGCTGAATTCAAGAAGAAGAAGAAGGAAGGCCAAGAAGCTACATCCCTCCTCCTTGAAGACCAAAGATCAACCTCTCCTCCTAGCTCCGTCCCGAGAAGCAAAGGAAGTCATTGGTAACCTCGCACGCCCTATCCTTGCATCCTAATTGCTTTATAAATTGCTCATTGCATTGTCTTTATATTGCTTGGGACTTGGTAGCTTAAAGATCACATCTTTATCATCCCCTTCCCCCTTTGCATGCATTAAGACCTCATTTGTCATAAAAATGTAGTCTTTTTCATAAAGGTGCATCCTTTGCACCTAAAATCCCTATTTTCCAATAAAAATGTTATCTTTATGCATCATTTGCATATAAAGATCAAATCTTTTTCAATAAAAATGCATCCTTTGCATCAAAACCCCTTTTTCAATGCATCATTTGCATAAAAATCAAATCTTTATGCATCATTTGCATAAAGATCATTTCTTTAAATCAAAAAGCATCATTTGCAACCTAAAAATGTCATCTTTTCATTAAAGATTCATTTTTTCATCATGCATTTCCCCTTTCCCCCAACCTTGGAACGGACCGGTGTAAAAGTTCTCATCTTTGCATCGTTCCTTCCATTAAAGGTTCATGATTTCTTTAGGAAAAGGATAACCTTGAACCCTATATCTCCAATTATCGCTTAAGAATGAGTATGAAGCCTCTATACGAGCTCGACCGTCTTAAAAGCGTAGGATTGATGGGCTAAGGACATTCCTTCCTAAAGAACCTCATCTTTGACCCAAAAGAGAGTCATTCTCTCGATCACGCAAGTCCCGAGGGTCCCGAGGTTAAAATGCGATGATCATAAGTCATAAGATGAGGACGGGATCATAATCCCAAATACATAAATTCCAAGGAATCCCGAGCGACAACCAACAAATGGTGTGTACGTCCGGAAGATAACTTGGGACATTCCCCCCCTTATTTTCAAACACATGCACACAAAGAAAGCACGCAAGCAAACACGATTAATGAAATCGAGGGAGACTTGCTCCGGCAAGGCACCTTGGGTGAACGCCAAACGTTCTTCCCAAGGGGTAACTTAACCTCCGAACCCATAAAACCCTTTTTTTCAAAGTTTTGAGGTAATCAAAATGGCGTGGCGACTCCGTTTTTCAAATAACTCGGATGTCTTCAAACTCGCGTGAATTCCAATAAACACAAAATTTTGGGCACACATTCACAGTTTGGCGACTCCGCTGGGGATCATCCCAAAGGAGAAAAGCTTTATTTTCAAAACAAAAGTCGATACTTGGTATATAGGTGGACCCCACTTACCCTTCCTGTATCGCTCCCTAACCCGGGGCTTGGGATAACAAGGTGGTTTAACAATCCCACGTACCAGTATCCCTTTTCGAAAAAAATAATTTTGAAAAAAAATACAAAAAGCTTTTCCCTTTGAGCGGGTTAGACTCCCATCGCCGATTTCATTAATCGTGCTTGCTTTCTTTTACCATGCATTGCATCATTTGCATCTTGGAATCTGTGCATACTTTGAAACGGGAAACAACCCGAAAAATAGCAAAAGGAGTGGAACCTGGAAAATTGATCCATGCAGTCGTACGGCTAATCCTCATAGGATTCTGACCATACGACCTCAGTGGCAATTCCACCAGGAAAAATCATGGTTAATCTGGCAGTCCTAGCAGCTTGGGGCTATTCAGCTCCATGACTGACTGGGGCTCCCAGAAAATTTACGTGCTTATGTGTTGCATTTTCCCCGTCCCGAAAATCATTCCTTTAAAACACATTTATGAAAATCTCTGTTTTAACTCAAAAAGGAACATTTTTAGGAGACCGCACACTACGCGCACCTGATATATCCTGTACACTTTTGCACGCACGTCCCTCAAACCCGAGGGTGGTTCCAGCTGCAGTCACGGACAGCCTTACGATGCTCCCGGGCGCGCACGGAATCATCCCAACCTCCCCATGGCAGCCAGTGTCGACCAATGCACAGTCCGTGTCACACGTTTCAAAAATCCGTGACTTTTTTTGGTTGGTTTTTGGTCTAGTCCGTGTCATATAGCCCAGTTGCATACCCTCGTAAAGGTCAAGCCTTAGCTCATAACGGAAACCAAGATTTCGCTCAAGCGAAATTCTGCCGAAATTCCGACAAGGAAAAATCGGTGGGATCTTGACTCCGACATTGACTATTGACCTTGACCCGCACGAAATGCGTAAGAGTCGAGACCAAGTCTTTGCCAAAAAATCAAAAGATCTTTCGCTCAAGCGAAGCTCTGCCAAAAATCCGACAAGGAAAAATTGGCAAGATCTTGACCCGGCATTGACTTCGATTCCGACTCGCGCACTGCGTATGCAACGAAGTTCAATGTGACACTGTGTCATCCGGCTTTTACCGCCCGACCCATGCCTATTATATTCTCGGACATTACCGAAAGTCAAAAACCGTCATTCGCTCAAGCGAAACTCTGTCAAAGATCCGTCAAGGCAGAGAGACGAGACTTTCACGGTATTGCCTTGACTATAATCCGCATCGCTCGTGCGTTGAAAGGTCCTATGACCCGCTAGACCCGATAGGAGCGTTCTTTACTCTCGATCGGTGGGATCCGCGTGCCCTATAGGACCCTCGCCCGGGCCGCCCACCCTGGAGGTCGAAATACAGGTGGAATACGCGGGGCTTATAGACGTAGTGACGGAACCCACTGATCCAGATCTAGAGTAGTTGTGAAAAAAAGAAGGGCAGAATCCCTTTTCCAACCAAATAGATATTAATAAAATACACTGTTTTAAGTAAACTTGAAGATTCTAATTTGCATATTGCCTGAGCCTTCAGCCTAAACACCTACCCCGAGTCTAAACCTTTCCTATCCCTTTCCCGCAGCGAGAAAGAAGTGGGTGAGAACACCGGGTCAGCGACTTGTTAGCGCAGAATCCTCAGACAGTTCGCCAGAATCCTCAGTTTTGTCAGCTTTTCAGTGTCAAAATGGCCAACATGGTAATCCACAACGGTAATAACCAAGCAGTTGGAGGGGCTATCCCAGTTCAACCCAAGCCTCACATCTGGTATGATGTATGTGATTGCGAAGACTGCCTAGAGTATGAGTATCAAGAATGGATCAATGAGGACGCTCCTTCAAGGAAGAAGAAGAAGAGAAAGTCCACACAGCAGAAGCTTAAGGAAAGATACGAAGCTGGGGACAAGAGCGTAGGAACTTTGGGAGAGCCTTCGGGCAAGTTTGACTACTATGTCAGTTATGCCAAGGAACCTGTCAAGAAACCCGTCACCCCAAGCACAGTCCAGCCTGATATCCCTGTGATCAGTGACCCCTTTGAAGTAGAAAATTCTGAGTGTTTGGCCAATCAGGGAAGGATCAAAGTCTCTCCCGAAGAAGACTTTATCAGCATCATTCAAGCCAAACCTCCTATAGGCTATACTGACAAGGTGGTGGTATCAAAGATTGGCAAGGAAAAGATGACCTATCAGGCTGACAAAATGAGCCAGACCCTTCAGTCAATGAGTCCAGTCGCTACAGAAGAGCTAGCTGAAAGATTGCAACAAGTTACTTTAGTTCCCCTCACCATCTTTCCACAGTACCGGCCTGTTAATGATTTCCGGCAAGCTTTTGATCAGTTCGAAGTCTCCAACTTTCTGAAGAACGCTGACAAGACTGCTACTCCCCAGGGCAACAGCAAGAAGGAGTGAGATCCCAGTCCAACCCTTGTCAAGTCCCCCTCGAGTCAATAAGTAGTGTAGGGTCCAGAGTCTGTGTTGTCTATTCAGTTGAGTCAGGAATCTTCGAATTCCAGTCCTCAGAGTCATCCGAAGGCCTCACGCCCGAGGATTATGAAAATGTAATCGATGTCATCTTTCCCCTTATCTTGAATGAAATGACAAATCTTTCTGATTATCCTCTTATTGCCAACTTAACAAATGATAAATTAACTCAAAATTTAACAACAGTTAATAATGAATCATTTGAACAAGATGCAAACACACTAAACGAACAATACATTAAAGAAATCTTTAAGCAGGTTTCAGAAAAAGAGGAAAACCGGGCCCAAGCTGCCGAGGAGGTTTTGATAAGTGTGAACTTGGGTACTATTGAGGAACCTAAAGAGACACAGATTGGAAGCTTCTTCCAGGGGGTTGAAAGGGACAGATTGATTGAGCTGCTCAGAGAATACGTCGACGTGTTTGCATGGTCATACAAAGATATGCCGGGGCTAGACAGTTCGATAGTAGAGCACAGAATCCCTCTAGCACCAGATGCCAAGCCAGTAAAGCAGAAACTGAGAAAGATCAAGCCGGAATGGTCTCTACAGGTCAAAGAAGAAATTGAGAAGCTACTGCGGGTAGGATTCATCAGAGTCATTGAATACCCGACATGGTTGTCCAACATCGTGACCGTAACCAAGGCCAATGGGAAGGTGCGCTGCTGTGTGGATTTCCGAGATCTGAACAAGGCCAGCCCCAAAGACGACTACCCTCTGCCAAACATAGACATCCTGGTGGACTCCACTGCCAACTACGAAGTCAAATCCTTCGTTGATGGTTTTGCAGGCTACAACCAGATCAAGATGGCCGAGGAAGACCAAGAAAAGACAGCCTTCACCACACCGTGGGGAACCTACTGTTATACAGTAATGCCATTCGGGCTCAAGAATGCCGGGGCTACTTACCAAAGGGCAGCGACCGCACTTTTTCATGACATGATCCACAAGGAGATTGAGGTCTACGTAGACGACATGATAATCCACTCCAAAGGAGAAGGTGGGCAGCACTTTGTTGACCTACGAAAATTCTTTGAGAGGCTGAGACAGCATTCCATGAGACTAAACCCTGCCAAATGCACCTTCGGAGTGACAAGGGGAAAAGTGCTCGGGTACATGGTCACGGAGCGAGGTATAGAAGTTGACCCCCGAAAGATCAAAGCCATCATGGATATGAGGCCACCTCAAACCCAGACAGAAGTCAAGAGCTTCATGGGTAAATTGCAGTACATCAGCCGTTTCGTCAATCAGTTGACCACTATGTGCGAGCCCATCTTCAAGCTCATGAAGAAGAATGTGGACACAGAATGGACCGAAGAATGCCAAGACGCCTTTGACCAGATCAAGGCATACTTAGTGCATCCCCCGGTACTATGCCCCCCACATAGACAGAAGCCTCTTCTGCTCTATCTAACTGTCACAGATACGGCAGTTGGGGCTATGCTTGCTCAAGAGAAGAAAGACTCTCGGGTAGAAAATGCCATTTACTTTGTCAGCCGGAAGCTACAGGGGAGCGAGCTCAATTACTCAGCATGTGAAAAGACCTGTGCAGGACTGGTCTGGGTAGTCGGCAAGTTGAAGCATTATATGCAAGCCCACCCTGTGAACTTGGTCTCGAAAATGGACCCCATCAAGTACATCTTTGACAAGCCTTCCCTATCGATGCGTCTAGCGAAGTGGTCCTTCTTCTTGGCAGAATACGACATCAACTATGTGACCAGAAAGGCCATCAAGGGTCAAGCATTGTCAGATCACCTGGCGAACTTCCCCAGTAATGAAGACAGAGGGCCTGAACCCCAATTTCCAGATGAAGGGATCTTTGCAGTTGAGCCTGAAAATAGATGGCAGTTGTTCTTTGACGGAGCCGCTAACAAAAGAGGAAATGGTGTAGGAATGCTATTGGTCGATCCGAAAGATGAGCATACCCCCATAGCCCTCAAGTTGAACTTTCCTGCCACGAACAATGTCGCCGAGTATGAAGCCTGCATTGCTGGTTTGGAGGCCGCCTTAGAAAGAAATGTCAAGGAGCTCGAAGTTTACGGAGACTCAGCCCTGATCATCAACCAAGTCTCCAACAAGTGGAAGACTGTAGACCCTAATCTGCAACGGTATCATGCCCATATGGAGGAGTTGACTGGACAGTTCCGAGAAGTAACTTTCCACTACTTGCCGAGGGAAAAGAACAGATTCGCAGATGCCCTAGCTACTCTAGCCTCATTGGTAGAGATCCCCGAGGGAAAAGCCATAAAGCCCTTCAGAGTGGGTAGAAGAGAAGCCCCAGCTTTCTGTTGTGAAGTGGACCTGGGACCCGAGCCTATAAAGGAACCTTGGTACAATCAGATTTACCAATTCCTCAAAGACGGAGAGTCAGCTTTCAGAGACGAAGAAGGTAGACCAAAAGAAGGAGTCAGAGCCAAGAGCTTACAAGCCCTGAAAAGGTTGGCTTCTCATTATGTCATTCTAGGAGGCAACCTATACAAGAAGCGGTATCAAGGACCACTCCTCTTATGTGTCACTCAAGAAAGAGCCAGAGAGTTGATGACCGAAGTCCACAATGGTCCTTGCGGTCCTCACATGAATGCCAGAGCCCTGATGCAAGTGATCCTCAGAATGGGTTACTACTGGATCTCCATGGAAACAGACTGCATTCAGCACGTCCGAACCTGCGACAAATGCCAGCGGTTTGCCAACCTCAACCATCTCCCACCTCATGACCTGTACTGCATGACGACTCCTTGGCCGTTTGCAACTTGGGGCATTGACGTGATAGGGAAAATAACCCCGACAGGAAGCAATGGGCACGAGTTCGTGTTGGTGGCCATTGATTACTTCACCAAGTGGGTAGAGGCCAAGTCCTACAAGGTCCTCACTTCCAGAAAAGTGGCCCAGTTCATCAAAGAAAACATAATGTGCAGATATGGGGTGCCCAACGAGATCATTTCTGATAATGGGTCACACTTCGAAGGAGACTGCGATAGACTGCTGTCAGAATTCAGAGTTACTCGCCACAAGTCGTCCCCGTACAGACCTCAGACCAATGGAGCCGTGGAAGCTGCTAATAAGACACTTGAGCGGATCATCCGGAAGATGGCCACCCGTGGTCGTGATTGGCCCGAAAAGCTGCACCTAGCACTCTGGGGCTACAGAACGTCTGTCAGAACAGCCACAGGAGAAACTCCTTTTGCCCTAACTTACGGGATGGAAGCAGTGTTACCAGTGGAGTTGGAAATCCCGTCATTAAGGGTCCTCCTGGAAAACAGTGTCAATGAAGTGGAATGGTTGCGCAGCCGGCATGATGAATTAGCCCTGCTTGACGAGAGAAGGCTAAAAGCCATGGAACACACCCGAGCCTACCAGAGGCGAATGGCCAGAGCGTTTGATAAAAAGGTCAAGGCCAGAGACATCAAAGAGGGCGACTTGGTGCTGAAAGTAAAGCCCCCTACCAGAGACAACCCCCTGGGAAAATGGGAACCCGTCTGGATCGGCCCTTATGTGGTGCAGAAAATACTGTCAGGAGGAGCAATGAAGCTTGCAGACTTGGATGGCAATCCCTTTGTCCACCCAGTCAACGGTGATAAACTCCGAAGATACTATGTCTGATAAAAAAAAATAAAAATAAATAAAAATAAATAAAAAAAAAAGTGCAAAAAGAGTAATGCCCAGCTAGGCTGAAGACCCCAAAAAGGGCAGTCTAGGCAAAAGACAGGGCTGCACATAAAAAAAATATATATATAAAAAAAAATAATAAAAAAAAAAGAAGTGCAAAAAGAGTAATGCCCAGCTAGGCTGAAGACCCCAAAAAGGGCAGTCTAGGCAAAAGACAGGGCTGCACATAAAAAAATTTTTTTAGTTCACCAGAATGAACTACGAAGACCTGAGCCCCTTAGCCTTTCTTGTAAAAGGGGAACGTAGGCAGCCATATATGGTTCGGTCTAAACAATAAAAAGGACGATTAAGTTTCCATGAAATGTGTCCTAAACAATAAAAAGGACAATCAAGCTTCCATGAAGTGCGTCCTAAATAATAAAGGGTATTTCAGTTTTCATAAAACGGGTCCCAATCAATAAAGACATTTGAATTTCCATGAAATGTGTCTTGATTAATTTTTAAAATAATATTTCTTGTTCATTACAAGTTAAAAACTTCTTGATGAGTTCAAGCACGGTCTACCTCTTAACTCTGCTAACCTGCTAAAAAGATCTAAAATACAATAAAATGCCTAAATAAACTAATGTGTTTGCAAATGGCAATAAGAGGATCTTGAGAAAAGACTTGTCAGTCGTCATTCGCTGAGTCTTCTTCAGTCTTCTTCCCTTTTCCTCGACCTCGTCGAGTCTTCTTCCTTTTCTTCTCAATAATGTCGGTATCCCTCATCCCGACCTCTGGTATCCTCACTGGAGCCTCTACCAACCCCGTGTCAATGAGCGCTCTCTCTATACGAGCACGAGTCCGCACCTCCTCCCTCTGAGCCTCAGTCAAAGGAGCAACCTCGGACAATCTCTTGTACCGAGCCTCCATATCCCTGACCAAGTCACCTGATTGGTTATGGCAACTCGCCTTAGCCTCAGTCTCCCTCAGAGTCCTACTCGAGTCACAGTCAGCTCCCAATAAAGCTCGACGTCTATCCTCCAAGATAGCCTGAGTCGCTCCCATCTCCCTCTCGTACCAGTCCAAGTAGACAGTGGTCAAGATGGTACTCTTCCTGCTCCTGAAGATAGCCCTGGGTGGGAAAGCAGCATGTGTCCAAGCCCTCGAGAAGAAAGAGAAGCTGGCTGGATCTCTCATGTCCAATGACACCACCTCCATGGTCCGGATGTCCTCCCAATCACTCAATGGCTCCTGTAAAGCCCCAAACTGCCTGGATACCAAGCAGGGTATGTAGAAGGACGACCAGCAGAATCCTGGAACCCTCACAGCATAAGACTCCTGAAATATCCTCCTGGTCTGCAACCTCCAATGTGGTATCCACCAACGGATGTCCGAAGTGGATAGCCTAGCCATCATCAGCTCCCAGCCTACCCCCGTTCGCCGCCTAGGTGCACCTCTCCGAGAAATCACCCAAGGGCACCGAGTCGGCAAAGCCCCGTGCAAAGCCCCGAGCCTCTCCCGCAGCCACAAAGTCAACATAGCCGGACTCCTGACCTCATGAAACGGTCTCCCGAGCCATCCTATCAATCCCATGAAATGTCTCTCCCAAAACCAGCGGACAATATCCTTCCCACTCGCAGCCTCTCGACCATGTCCAAGAGACCACTATGACAGATCCCCACTGACTCAAAGTGAACAAAATAGAGAATACGCAGAGAATGAAAGCATCTATAGCCACCGTGGTCGCAGCCATATCTGGAGACCCAAACCTCGCCCTGATATCGTAAAGGTCAATCCTATCCTGGGCTACCATCATCCTCTCAAACCTCTCCCAAAGGAATCTGTAAAAGATGCAAGCTTTACCGTCACCGGCACGTCTCCGATCAGCGGAATAGATATAGCCTCAATCTCGGGACCCCCAATCAAGGCTCAAGTCTTCGTGCGTTGGGACGATTTCGTTGTAAGAGAAACAAGAAACATGTCTCCGGACATCCTGTAACTTTGCCGCGGCTCTCAACCGTATCCCAATCGGGCGGAGATCCCTCAAATGCCATAAAGACTTGATCTTGAAGGAAGAATCAAGCAGCCCCTTGTGATTTTGGAAGTTATGTCTCGCCCAAGATTGAAGACCGGATAGAAAATGGTCTCGTTTCCCTTTGCAATCTAACGGGATTCTCCATCGCAAAATGATCAAAGATGGTGCTTTTAGGTCCAAAATATGCTCGGGAACAATTGGGGCAAGTCTAGAGTGAAAATGAAATGAAATGGCCAAGCCTTGCTTTTATTCGTAAAATAACCACTCGTATAATCGTTAGCCGCACGGCTACATTTCCCCTCAAGGCCATGCCGCACGGCTACATTAGCCCTCTCGAGAAAAAATTCTGCAAAGCAACCAAAGTTGCTGCCCAAGGGAGTTTTCACCCCACTTTTTCAACCAAAACCTGTACAAAAACATATCCGTAAGCCATTCAAGCATTTATACACCATTATAAATCATTTTGGCCCATTTTCAGCCCCAATTCCAAGCAAAAAGTCGCCCCAAGGCTCAGATAATATGCAAATTGAAAAAGCATGAATTAGAAAAGCATTTAAAACATAAATACAATGTTTTCGCCCCATCGGCGCCCAAATAAAACAAAAAATAAGCAAAGTGTGCATCAAATTGTAAATTGTTTGTTTTTTGTCCCAAATCTATTCTAGAGACCTCCTAGGCCTCCGATTCTTCTTCATCTTCATCGCCGCTCACCGTAGATGCTAGCCTCCCTCATCAGTCCTCCCTGTCGCTCACATCGATAAATGGACATTATCATGCCCATACTCGCCCACCGCTCCGTAATGTCGGGCCATGGGTCCCCGCCCCGAGGCATAGCACCGGAAGAGTACTCCGAGGCCGATGAGGTAGACGCCGTGCCCCGACGTGCCGTCTCTGCGCCCGTGCTCTCGTGCATCCGCCGCCGCCTTCGAAGCGCAGCGCCTTCCTCGAAGAGACCGGCACATGTCCTTCCAAACCCTATTCCCGCCCGACCAGCCCTATCGTAAGTGCGAGCCGGAACCCGAGAAAAAGAAGAGAAAAATCTCGTAAAATCTCGTAAAATTGCAAAAAGCAGAAAATCCGAAAGCTAAAAAGGGAATAAGACCCTAAGAGTACACTTACTGCTATCAGCGGCAAGGTGTACCGGGGCTCCTAAGCATCGGGGACAGGTATCCTCATCCTCCTCGGCACTCCACGGACCACGTAGGACGATGCGCGCAGGAGGGATCGCGGGTCAAGAGGGCTCATCCTCCCCATATCCCCGAGTGACCGCCAGCCTTCACTAGCTTCGTGGCGTCCTCAGCGCCGCTCCACAAACACAAACAGTAGGGGTGTCCATGTCGGGCACTCCTCCGCAGCCTACGCCCGCTCGGTACCTCGCAATCTCATCCTCTCGCCAATCCCCTCGGGCCGCAGATCCGTGCCGGGAGGGTCGAAGGAGTAATGGCATCTAGTGGGGGAACATGACCATGCCGTCTCGAGAAGCGGTCCCCAAGTAGATGACATCACATGTCGCCCCGCGAGCCACCTCCTCTCGCCTCGTCACCTCTATAGCATCTCCCAAGAAGATCTCTCGGATACCTGCCCTGTGGGTAGAAGTCCACTCCATCGTGCCCATCCTCGTTGATGACCGGCCTCACCATTTTGTAGTCAAAGGTAATCCGGGTCTTCCCGTGAATTTATCTCTCGCGTCTCCTCCAAATAACCATAGCAGGGAAGATGGTGACATCACTCGCCGGGTTCCAAGGGAAGAACCCGATCACCTCGCAAAACCAGGCCCGCATGTTCAAAACATCAAAAGGTCATTTTCTCTCTCATAAAAGTCTCAAGACAGAAAAGAGAAAAGAAAAAAAGGAGACTACCTCAAGGGCAAAAGAAAAGCAGCCCATGGAAGCAGCCTTTGTTCCGACCGTACATGTCCAACGAGAAGTAGAGCTCCGCCAATCCGGCCTCTCCCCAAGAGACCGTCCCAATCCCATCAACATCCTCCGTAGAGTCGAGGAGGCAAGTCATAGCTATCGTCCCGAATTGGCAAAGATGGTGACTGATAGCATCAACCATATGAATGCTCTAGCCACCAAGGCGCCACATCATTAGCAAGAAAATTCGCATGGAAGTCTGGATCGCCACCTCGACATTCCGTGTCTCCATCCCCGGCCCCCTTCGGAATCGCTCAAACCCGACCAAAGCCTCGAAACTCCTCGGCGTAATATGGTCCCTCCAAGTCACGGGCCTCCCGGTGAACCGTAAGCCCGTAATAGCGGTGAAATCGGCAGAGTCACCGTCGCCTCTCCCAACTCGTATGGAAGCTATGAGTGCTATCCCACCAAAACTCAGAAAGGGCCTGGACCAAGCCCTTGCTCTTAGAGGTGATGTGGACACCCCGGCCGATAGCCTCTACAAACGCATCCAAGCCGGTAGCCCTCACCAGCTGCTTGGGATTTGCCCCATCCTTCTCAAAGTCCGGCATCCTCTGCCAAAGCTTGACCGCTATCTCCGACGGTCCTCTAGACTTGTTCTCCTGTAGACAAGCACATCAAAAGAAGCGTCAGTCCTTCATATCATTTCAAAAGCATGCATATATTCAAAAGTGCACATATTTTCAAAAGAAAAGCATTCATAAAAGTTTTTCTAGCATAACTTTTGCATCAAAAACGTGTCTTTCATCACTTGAAACGCGTCATTGCTTTCTTAAAGCACAAAATCACAATCTTTTGCACATAAGCATTACCTTTCAAAAAATGGCATGCATGAATCATTTTCATCTTCCAAAATCATGTTTTCTCATTGAAAATCAGAATTTTGACCTAGTTCTAGCACAAGGCAAGAACTCCGTCTCATATTTTGAAAAAAATTCTTACTTCATTTTGCGAGAAAAAAGTGAGTCATTCTCATATTTTTCATCAAACAAATTGCACATTGCATATTCTTAGCCTCATAGGTTGTTCATGCATCTCAAAATCATTCAAAAAATCATTCAAAAATCCTAAAATTCGGGTCAAGCCCTAAATCATTCAAAATTCAAGCAAAATCATCGGATTTGAGCAAAATAAGAATGCTTACCCCAACCGATCGCGGGTTCGTTGATTTGTGCTCCCTCCTCCCCGGGTAAAGCTCCGATGGAGGCGTAAGGAAGTCATACTTCCTCTCCGTCCTCACGAGCTCCTTCCTCCTCCTTCTCGCGGCCGCCGAGATGTTTCTCCTCGCTTGCCTTGGTATGGGATTGCCCTCCGGATCCATTTCAAATCAAAGGGAAGCAAAAGAGGGTTGAAGAAATTTCAAATTCTCTCTCTCTCTCTCTCTCTGGCTGAAGTGGGCGGCAACAAGTGCCCAATGCCCGTTCAAAACCCGTTTTAAATAACTGGAAAAACAGGCTTCTAGCCGTACGGCTTCTTTTTCTCCATCTCATGCCGGCGGCTTCATTCGCTACGAGCATAAATTACAATCCCGCCCGGACCTTCCACTTGGGCATGCAATTTCCGTTATCTTTTAACCAAGATAACATCTTTTCAGAAAATATCCCTTATCTCTTTAGCAATCAAGCTTTATTCCCAGTCGCCTCCGTTAATTCCGTTATAACGGGATAACCTTAGGTGACAGCCTCCGAATTGTCAAAACTCTAAACTTGTGCTACCACTATCCGCGAATAGTGACGAATGCCCAAGTTATTTCAAATTGTGCTACCACTATCCGCGAATAGTGACGAATGCCCAAGTTATTCCAACTTGTGCTACCACTATCCGCGAATAGTGACGAATGCCCAAGTTATTTCAAATTGTGCTACCACTATCCGCGAATAGTGGCGTATGCCCAAATCATTTCAAATTGTGCTACCACTATCCGCGAATAGTGACGAATGCCCAAATCATTTCAAATTGTGCTACCACTATCCGCGAATAGTGACGAATGCCCAAATCATTTCAACTTGTGCTACCACTATCCGCGAATAGTGACGAATGCTCAAGTTTCCCAACTTAAGTTACCTCTATCTCCGTCATAAAGAGATAGTGCCATAAGCTCTAGCTTCCTCAGGTGACAGCCTCCAGTAATTGTCAAATCAGGTGACAGCCTCCGAATTGTCAAAATCCCAAGGATCCTAGACATCGTTCCTAACTATCTAGTGATGCTTGAACTACGATCAAGGCTTGATTCCTCCGGGATACGTAGGTAGCCTTTTATAAAAGGTCCAGCCATTCGACCACTTTGGTCACCCTGTTCCTTTGTCACTCCTCAGTGATAAAGCGCCCCCTCATAGAAGTTCAAATATTCGACCACCTGGGTCACTCCTAGCATATCCCCAGTAGGATCAATTGCTTGACCTCCTAGGTCATTTTCTCTTCTATGTCCCCAGCAAGAAGAGACCAGCTTTCTCTTCTTCCTCCCCATGGATCCTAATTCCGAACTACGGCCTGGCTTGATTCCTCCGGGATACGTAGGTAGCCTTCCAAAAGGTTCAGCCACTCGACCACCTTGGTCACCCAATCCGTCTCGGCATTCGCCAGATCGGATCCTTTTCTATCGACAACCCCACTCGCCTTGCAAGTGACGTTGCCGAGGGGCTTCTGTAAGTACCCAAATCTGGCTCATGCCTTCCGGTTAATTTTCCCGGCAATTTCGGTAAATTTTCCGGTAATTCCCCAGACCTTCCCAGCGTTCCGGAAACATTCCGGAACTGTTTTTAATTAAATAAAGGCTGAAGGGGAGCCTTCCTAATTAAGAAACACGTTTTTTTAATTAGGAGGGAAGCTTCTAGAATGATGCCACCTTGCATGGTTCTAGAATGCTGAGTCATTGTGGATAAGACCGCACGGCCTCATTTGCAAAGAGCCTGCAGCCGCACGGCTTCATTAGCCTTATCCGCATCGCCTATAAATAGAGCCCTCCTCTACCCATTTCAACACACACAATATATGAGAAAAATACTCAATCCACTCTGAAAGACGTGAAGAAACTGCTGGGAATTCAAGAAGAAGAAGAAGGAAGGCCAAGAAGCTACATCCCTCCTCCTTGAAGACCAAAGATCAACCTCTCCTCCTAGCTCCGTCCCGAGAAGCAAAGGAAGTCATTGGTAACCTCGCACGCCCTATCCTTGCATCCTAATTGCTTTATAAATTGCTCATTGCATTGTCTTTATATTGCTTGGGACTTGGTAGCTTAAAGATCACATCTTTATCATCCCCTTCCCCTTTGCATGCATTAAGACCTCATTTGTCATAAAAATGTAGTCTTTTTCATAAAGGTGCATCCTTTGCACCTAAAATCCCTATTTTCCAATAAAAATGTTATCTTTATGCATCATTTGCATATAAAGATCAAATCTTTTTCAATAAAAATGCATCCTTTGCATCAAAACCCCTTTTTCAATGCATCATTTGCATAAAAATCAAATCTTTATGCATCATTTGCATAAAGATCATTTCTTTAAATCAAAAAGCATCATTTGCAACCTAAAAATGTCATCTTTTCATTAAAGATTCATTTTTTCATCATGCATTTCCCCTTTCCCCAACCTTGGAACGGACCGGTGTAAAAGTTCTCATCTTTGCATCGTTCCTTCCATTAAAGGTTCATGATTTCTTTAGGAAAAGGATAACCTTGAACCCTATATCTCCAATTATCGCTTAAGAATGAGTATGAAGCCTCTATACGAGCTCGACCGTCTTAAAAGCGTAGGATTGATGGGCTAAGGACATTCCTTCCTAAAGAACCTCATCTTTGACCCAAAAGAGAGTCATTCTCTCGATCACGCAAGTCCCGAGGGTCCCGAGGTTAAAATGCGATGATCATAAGTCATAAGATGAGGACGGGATCATAATCCCAAATACATAAATTCCAAGGAATCCCGAGCGACAACCAACAAATGGTTTGTACGTCCGGAAGATAACTTGGGACATTCCCCCCCTTATTTTCAAACACATGCACACAAAGAAAACACGCAAGCAAACACGATTAATGAAATCGAGGGAGACTTGCTCCGGCAAGGTACCTTGGGTGAACGCCAAACGTTCTTCCCAAGGGGTAACTTAACCTCCGAACCCATAAAACCTTTTTTTCAAAGTTTTGAGGTAATCAAAATGGCGTGGCGACTCCGTTTTTCAAATAACTCGGATGTCTTCAAACTCGCGTGAATTCCAATAAACACAAAATTTTGGGCACACATTCACAATAGTGGATGATATCATTTTTTAGGTTATGCTTGGATCCTTTGGACAAAGAGGAGGCTACTTAGAGAGAGAAAATTAGGGATCTTATTTCATCATTCAAGATAAAAATTTTAATGTTGTTCTTGTTTAGATATATTCATTTAATGCTTAATATGTGTAGCTAGTTTCTTAATTTCATGGGTGGTTTGTAATTTAGTCACTTATGCTATGCCATTGCTGATTTTATCTAATTAATTGATTTCTTGTTCATCTTTGCTCTTTTAATTAAAGTTTTTTGGGTTAAATTATGGTTGATTCTGTAGACATGCGTGAATTTTTCAACATCTCGGAGTCGCCACTTATTATTTATTTAGGAAAACAATAAGAAAAACCTTTTTGATTTGAAAGAGATTTGAGGGTTCAGGGGTTAAGTTATGGAATGGAAAGTTCGAGGAGCATCCATTCCACCCAATCCGAAAATCGGTCTTGCCAATTGAGTATTATCAATCTTTTCAATAAATAAATAAGAAAACCCTAATCAATTTCTTGATTAGGAATGTCGAATTGTATGCTTCGAGATCGCCTCCATGGATTGAAGGGACTCTAGGCTAATCCTTTTGATGGGATTACACTACTCTAAAAGCCAATAGAGGGAGATTGAGAAGAAGAATAATCGTATAGGAATTTACCTAGCGTTTAGGGAGTATTTGATTTAGAACGTGGTTCTAAGGTGGATTCTCGGTCGAGAAGTGATTCGGGCAGAGTTTCGACTCAATATGAGAGTCAAATCTTGATGCGGACAGAGCTTCGCCTCAATCCTTGATTCGGGCTTTGATGTTTGTTGATCAACAAGGTTGATAAATAAACTTTAGGTGATTTAGGGTGATTTTAGGGTGATTTTGTAGGACTCTTTCAGGGAGAGAAACCAACAAAATGTGTGTGCTGTGTGTTTTCGATCGTGGATCGGGGACCTCTAAATCTAAAACTGTTAGGGTGAAATACTGAAAGTCATCAGGTATTTATAGGGGTTTAAGAGGTAGAGGTGGAGAGGTAAAACACTCCTAGGAAGGTTCCAGAACTCAGATATGATTGGAGAACCGAATTAGATGATGTTTATCAAGAAAAGAGTTTGAAACGGAGAAGGAGAGTGATTCTGCATATCCTGCAGAGGGCTTGTCTCGCGCGAGACACGTATGTCTCGTGCGAGATAACTAGTCGATTGACTATTTTATCCTCTTCAGTTATTTCGTTAGTCAGTTAGGTCCAAAACTAACGAGGTTAGTTAGAAACTTAACGAAACATGACGAAACCGATATGCTTTCATCAAAATACAAAAGAGAGACGAAGAGTAGTATAATCATGAATTATTGGTTCAGAATGGGGTGTCTACAGAGCCCCTCGGCGACAAGACTTATGGAAGAAGTCATGTCGTCGATAGAAAGACATCATTCTGAACATTGGGTTGGTCGTGCCGCACGGCTGCCTACGTATCTCTAAGAGAGAATCAGACCAAACGTAGTTCGACTCCAAAACACTAAAAAGGCTATTTGAAAAGGTAAAATCATACTGAGGAATCAAGGACTTGATCCAATTCTGATGATATCTTGATTGAAGTGTGCCGCCCGAAGTTACTGACGTAACTGTTGTTGTCGAGGTCACGGACTTTGTTGTCGTTGCCGAGGTCACGGACTTTGAAGTTTGCTGCGGTCGCAGACTTTGTTGACGTTGACGAGGTCACGGACTTGAAGTTTGCTGCTGTCACAGACTTTTTTGATGTTGCCGAGGTCACGGACTTGAAGTTTGCTTCCATCACAGACTTTGTTGATGTTGCCGAGGTCACGGTCTTGAAGTTTGCTACCGTCACAGACTTTGTTGATGTTACCGAGGTCACGGTCTTGAAGTTTGTTGCCGTCACAGACTTTGAAGTTGTCGGTTGAGGTGGAGGTTCTGTCGGCTCCTGTAATGCAAGGATATTTGCATGCTGGTCTCGGATGGACCCGAATGATTCTTACCTTTCTGTACTGTCAGCACATAAAGATTCCAAGTGAATTTTTCCAGATTTTAGTTGTTTAACTGGACTTACGTGGTGGTGCTCACGTTTGTTCGTGCAAATGGCCGGTCGGACATTTTGGTGGTGAGTTTATGTATGAGTATATGGTATATAGAAATGTAGGGATATTTGTATGGATTTATATTTGAGATGGGTAAACTGTATGAGTGAACTTGTGTTTGACAAGTTGAGACCAAATCAGGTTTATGCAGAATCTGTTGCTAGTCAGCGAGGCTGTACTGTTTCTTCCTTTTTGTAGAACTTTGATGAGTAACCTTGTGTGAACACATCTAGGCCTATTGAGAATCTTCATTCTTACTTCTCCTTTGAGTCGTGTCTCTAGGAGGTGAACAACTACAAATCTGTCGACTGTCGTAACGGCTTTGTGTCCAAGGCCTTTTGCTGTCTCAAACCCCAAGTTGCTTGCAAGTGGTAGATGACTTTGTGAACAGGCTTATGAGTCTTCTCTCTTGATTTGAAGATGATCGAAGAAGACTCTCCTTGTTGATTTGATTTGAATGATGTTCGATGAAGAAGTTTGAAGAATACTCTCCCTTTGTCCTTTGATTTTTTTTCTTAGTGACGCACCCTGGTTTTTACCTAGACCGCCCTTTCGGGTTTTCAATCTAGCGGGCATCTCTTTTGCGTCTTTTTTTTCATTTTTTTTTGTGCTCTAACTTTTGCCTAGGCCGCTCTTTACGAGTTTTCAACCTAGCGAGCCATTTTTTTTTGAAAAGTATGTGTACTCGAAGAGGACTCAGTTGGAAGAATCTCATTAAGGAGGGAGAGAAATATCTCAAGTTAGTTGAGGAGAGACAGACTCTATTTTTGGAAGGTGATCCAAGCATTGACTTTTTGAAGAAGTGTATTCTCTAATGATGAGAGTGAGAAGCAAAGAGGAAAGCCCCTAATGCAGATTTGATGATATTGAAGAGTTGAAGATTGAGATTGACTGGGGAAGAAAGGTTAAGAAGCCCCAGCTTTGATGCTTGGATTTCAAGAGTATGTATGAGAGCGGCTAACAGGAAGCCCCTAGACTCAACAAGAAACATTACTTGGCTCAAGGATCTAAAAAATTTATTCTACCTTTTAATGAACCGTGCATCATCTAGAAATTTCTAAATAAGTTTGAGGAGAAAGCCAACCATTAGTATGACTTAAGGGTAAACATTTTTCTTGATACTGAAAGTCTTCTTCACTTGTTGTAAGAGGATATTGAGGAATCCTCTTTTCTTTTGTTGGTATCACTTGACTCCTCTTCTTTGTGAGAAAGTCCTTCATGCATTTGAATTTTCACCTTTGTTGTGGGGGTAATGAAAGCTTGAGAGTTTTTTCCTTCTTCTTTTTTTTTTTTTTTTTTTTTTTTTGTTCTCTCAAAGCTTTGAATTGAGTAGCCCCACTCTACTTGGGATGAATGTTGATAGCAACACCTTTGGCGTTCTTCTTTTGTTGACCTTTGACTTTCAGTAGGGGTAATGTTTAGCCCTTAAGTTTCCTAAGGATAACTTTCTTCTTAAACTCGCTTAGAAGTCTCTATTTTTGCGATGATTTAAGGAATGGATGGTCCATTATTTTGCATGAGTTAAATGATACTCATGAGGTAGAACCACCTTAGGGAAAGTGTTTAGGAAAATAATATAACTTTGATTAATCGAAGAAATTTAAGAACAGACTCAATAGTTTAGATGACACAAACTAGAGGAGGTGAGAAGTACTAGAAAGACAGAACGACTCTTCGAGTTCATACTTGGAAATTTAAAACCTAATCTACTTCTATCAAAGGAGAAAGGGAGAGGATAGTTGTAGCCCCAAAGTGGTAAGTGCAGCTTTTCTTCTCGGAGCTTCATCTTCTTCATGAATTATGAGGGAGAGGATTGTTGATAACGTTGGGACGTTCTAGATCTCCATTGTCAAAGAGGTCTTGGATGATGTCCTTCAAGTGGTGGCAACTGTTGGTGTCGTGGCCTGTGAAGTTGTGATACTTACAGAATAAGTGATGAGCGTGATTGGGACCCATATCCTTAGGAGGACCACCTTCTCTTGGTTTGATCTTTTCATTCTTAACAAGCACATCGAAGAGTTCTTCTTGAGTGATTCATTCAATTTTGTCATAGTGTCTCTTTTTCTTTTCAGGAGGAGGAACAACAGAATACTTGCCGGTGTTGGGACGGTTGAATGCAATGGCATTGACTGAAGCATCCTTACTTGTGGTGGGCTTGTTGAAGCGGAAAGTACTTTCCTTCTTTTTTTTTTAGGAAGTCATCAATCCTAATTCCGGACTCATGGAGTTCATTGAAGCTAGGATAGTAATTGCCAGCGAGCTTCTCTTGAAATTCATCACGAAGGCATTGGAGGAAGATGTGGATTTGCTCTTTGAGAGTAGGCCTTTCGACAATTTCGGCAAGTTTGAGTCTTCATCTTCTAGCAAATTCAGCAAAGTGCTCATTTGCATGTTGTTTAGTTTGTTCAAGATCCCTCCTAGTAGGGTGGTAAGTGGAGTTGTCTTCAAACTGTCTTTGGAAAACTAAACATGCAGACGACCAATCAAGCCTTATAGTCGTAGGAAGAGACATGTACCAATCCCTTGCAGCACCCTCCAAGGTTTGAGGAAAGCATTGGGCCAAGATTGTGTTATCAATGCCCATTGGAAGCATGGCCCAAGTGTAGGTCTCAACATGAGCTCGAGGACAGGTAGTACCATTGAACTTGGCAATATCGGGTGTCTTGTACAATGCAGAAAAATTCCAAAAAATTCAAAAAAATCAGATTTTTACAGAAAAATAAAAAGATTGATAATTCTCAATTATACGCAAGTCTAACCCTCTTAATTAATTGTTCCCAGCAGAGTTGCCACTGTAGAGATGCACGAATTTTTCAACATCTCGGAGTCGCCACTTATTATTTATTTAGGAAAATAATAAGAAAAACCTTTTCGATTTGAAAGAGATTTGAGGGTTCGGGGGTTAAGTTATGGAATGGGAAGGTCGAGGAGCACCCATTCCACCCAATCCGAAAATCGGTCTTGCCAATTGAGTATTATCAATCTTTTCAATAAATAAATAAGAAAACCCTAATCAATTTCTTGATTAGGAATGTCGGATTGTATGCTTCAAGATCGCCTCCATGAATTGAAGGGACTCTAGGCTAATCCTTTTGATGGGATTACCCTACTCTAAAAGCCAATAGAGGGAGATTGAGAAGAATAATAATCGTATAGGAATTTACCTAGCGTTTAGGGAGTATTTGATTTAGAACGTGGTTCTAAGGTGAATTCTCGGTCGAGAAGTGATTCGGGCAGAGTTTCGACTCAATATGAGAGTCAAATCTTGATGCGGACTGAGCTTCGCCTCAATCCTTGATTTGGGCTTTGATGTTTGTTGATCAACAAGGTTGATAAACAAACTTTAGGTGATTTAGGGTGAATTTAGGGTGATTTTGTAAGAATCTTTCAGGGAGAGAAACCATCAAAATGTGTGTTGTGTGTTTTCGATCGTGGATTGGGGACCTCTGAATCTAAAACTGTTAGGGTGAAATACTGAAAGTCATCAGGTATTTATAGGGGTTTAAGAGGTAGAGGTGGAGAGGTAAAACACTCCTAGGAAGGTTCCAGAACTCATATATGATTGGAGAACCAGATTAGATGATGTTTATCAAGAAAAGAGTTTGAAACGGAGAAGGAGAGTGATTCTGCATATCCCGCAGAGGGCTTGTCTCGCGCGAGACACGTATGTCTCGTGCGAGACAACTAGTCGGTTGACTATTTTGTCCTCTTCAGTTATTTCGTTAGTCAGTTAGGTCCAAAACTAACGAGGTTAGTTAGAAACTTAACGAAACATGACGAAACCGATATGCTTTCATCAAAACACAAAAGAGAGACGAAGAGTAGTGTAATTATGAATTATTGGTTCAGAATGGGGTGTCTACAGATTCCTAATTTCTTCCTTTTAACTTTTGGGTGTCAATTTCTTATATTTATTTGGGGATTTTTATTTAGACCTTTGCTAGATGATGAAATCTATTGGTTTTCTTGATTGAAACTACATGGGTTTTGATTCATAAAATTTTTAAAGCTCAAAGCTTTCCTTTTTAATAGCTTGGACTTGATTTGCGAAAGTGATTGACTAGGATTATATAGATTCAGGTTGTGGTCACCTTACCACACAATCTTGACTTTTGTGATTGAACCCAAGATTGAAATTAATATCTTTTTCTAAATTAAGTGCATAGTATTTTGTGATTAAATA